>OY755247.1:39564861-40164861 GCA_963576725.1 Azorinus chamasolen
CATTAAGCTGCCGCCTGTCTCCAAGACCGATATCAATACTAAATAAAAAAGCCCGGTTTAGATGGGTTTTACTGTATATAACCGTTGAGATATTGAATCGCCCATTATTGATTAAACAATGTCTCCGATCTAGGTATACACTATTTACAAATGCCAGTACAATCAAAAGCATACAACATTGCACTGGTACGGTAGTTGATAGTTTACAGGAAGCGTTGTCGCAACATTTCGAACTCTTTCCCTCATATAAGCGTCTTGTCACACCTTTGCAAATAGGACAACTCCGATGAGGGTCTGTTCTGATTACTTTTGATCTGACTCAGCAGCTTCTACCAATTCTAAAACTTCACGTATACATATGCCATTATAAAGATTGAGCCAATATACAATCATGTGGTCATAAGTTATTACATGAATATTCAAAATAGGGAGGGTTAACAGTGAACGACAACGTGTTGAGAAAGTGTCTAATTCAGCTATACTATAAAACATCGCAAATCTGAACACGCGTTAACCCTTTCCCTGTTGTATATTCATGTAAGAATTAATGACGTCATGAATATTAATTAAAGTATTTTTTATAATGGTATATGAACACAGGGCATTTTGGCCGAGACAAAAGCTGTACAGTCAGACCTATATTACACCATAAGCAAACAGAGCAGACCCTGATCAGGCGGCTCCTATAGGAGCCGTCTGATCTGGGTCTACTCTGTTTGCAGATGCGTAAAAATGCGCTTACATAGAGGAAAGGGTTAATCCGAAAATTCCAAAAAGCCTCATCATAAGTCTTAATCCATTTCATCATCTTGATGCCTTTTGAAAGACTCTGTGAATGTCACTTTTTGAAAACATTGTGATAAATAGAGCATTTGTTCAATAGGATCAAGTGCTCTATTTATCATTTTTGGTTTCAATTAAGCAAAATTCTAGACTTTCCCTTTTCTCCAGTAAATGCTCCTTTTCGATTAATTTATTAAAAGAGGGTTGGTCTAAAATAGCTTATGAGGTAATGGGTTTAAGGCAGGCGGCAGCTTAATGCAGGTCGAAAGTCACTCGTTAAGCTCGTCTATAGGGGATTTATGCATGACTTTCGTACTGCATTAATCAGCACGTGCCTGAAAAGTTTTCAAAACATCTTTACTTAAAGTTCGGGTTAGCGAGGTTAAGCCCATTACGTTATAGGCTATTTTAGATCCTACCTCTTTGAATACATCTACCGAAAAGGAGCATTAATTAAAGGAAACGGAATTTTAGAGATGTGTGTAGTGTTGAAACAATTGTAATAAATTAAGCATTTGCTCCTATGGAGCAAATGATTTATTTATCACAGAGGTTTCAGAAAGTATTTTTTACAATGACGTCAAAAGGCGTCAATATGAGGGAATGTAAGAACTAGACTATGTGCTCAGAACAATGGGTATTGTCCTATTCTTTAGCATGGCGACCCAAAGTTCACAAGAGAAATAAATGTCATAGCTTTACATTCTCGGCACAGCATCCCTCCATTTATTTCCAAATACTCAAGCAGAATATTATACAGTTTTGGTCCTGATGAGGCGCCGAACCGCATGCCCAACCGTCACCGAGTCGCTCAGTCCATCTGTATAGTTAATCAGGGAGAATGGCTAGTGTTGTTTAACCCTTCTCTTGCTGAATTTTAAAACACATTTATCCTTCTTTACCCATGCCCTGTTGTATAATAACATATATCTTCAGTATGTACAAGTATTTTGCTGTGCAATCACCGTTGTGGAGTGCATTGGTTGCACAATCAATTTGTAAATAGTGCAGACCCTGATGAGACAGCTCCTGCAGGCACGTATATTGACGTGAATAGCAAGCGATGGGTTAAAACCCAAAAAAGGGTTTAACCCTTTACATCTATGATTATTTATACAAGAATTCATGACTATATGAACATTGAACGGCTGAGTTAAATTTTATAACAGCCAATGAACAAGAGAAGTTTGGCAGTTTCAGAAACTATTGAACCAGATGTGTATACAGAGCAGACCCTGATCAGACGGATCCTCTACTCTGTTTGCAAAGGCGTTAAAAGGAGTGAAAGTTTAATACATGTCGTTGATTTTACAGTAAAACCTCTTTATAACGGCCAGTAAATTGTGTTAATGCATTGGTACCGAGTGCAGGTGGCTGCTTAAAGCAATGTGAAAGTAAAACAGAACGCTCCTATAGGAGCGTTCTGTTTTACTTTCAACTTGCTTTAAGCAACCACCTGCCTTTAACACAAAACTTTTGATGTAATTTAGCGGCCGTGTTTGACTGTAATTCATTCCAGCTTTCAGTCTCTGGTCCATCTATGGCACGTCGTTCCTGACAATGGTGACCCCGCCGCCTCCAAGTGTCATTATCACCCAACTACGACAATGTCTGCATGATAGACCACGGGGTCCATACTTTGACCGTGATTCAATAACCTGGAATAGACAACATGCTGTTTTTTGTTGCACTCATATATTGAATAAAACATGTGATAAATGCTACAAGTCAGTGCTATTATTTCATGTTTCCACAGATAAATCGGGGATAATCAACTTCATTTGGTCAAAATATGTCACGGGAACGGGTTGTTATCCTGTTAAAAAAACTACAGTAGAACCCCTCTAATGCGACCACTTAATGAATAAATATGAGGGTCTTTATAAGCAGATGGTTGCTTAATGCAGGACAAAAGAAATGCCGAATGCTCTCTGCATTATTTTTGTCATGCATTAAGCTACCACCTGCATCTAGCACCCAGAATTATACTTCTTTTAGATGATCGCATATGAAAGCGGGGTTTACTGTAGTTTAAGAATATCATCCTAGAGAAGGTTATTATTCTGGGGGTTTTTTGTATACAGTAACGCCCTTCTAATCGTACGTAAAATTAGCATCAACATCAATATTTCAGACAGGTAGCAGCTTAATGCAGGGTGATAGTCATGCAGACTCTGGGAGCTTCCTGCGTGATTTTCACCCTAAATTAAGAAGCCACCTGCCTGAAATGTATCTTAATTCTTCTGTCAGGTGCGTAAGTGCAGTTACTGAATATTTACAAAGTCATGGACACTTATATTAGTTATTAATGAAGTTACCTATTTCCTTCATATAAACGTGTTTTCGCGCATTTGCAAACAGAGTAGACCCCGACCAGACTATAGGAGCCGTCTGAGCAGGGTCTGCTCTGTTTGCTAATGGAATTTGATTTATAACATAACTCGTGGCTTCAGCACTATCATTTATTTTTTTGATATTCACGGGCATATATTCACTAGTGAATAACATTCGAACGACCGAACTGTATTCATACGCGCTGTCAAAACAAACAAACTGGCGGACGGTGACCTACCTGTCAACGATTGAGTCACGATAGATGGCAAAGAACTGTTGGCACTTGCGCCTTAATTTCGATAAAATAATACAAATTGTAATCGCTGTCAGTAAATATCTACAAAATGTTTGCCAAAAAAGACCTACCAGCTACTCTGAACCATCCATTAAAAAACTGCCTCCACAACTTGACATTTTCTTCACTGCATGTCCTTTTGTTTATGCAGATTTCTACTCATAAAAAATTCTAGTCATTCAACAACTATAGTCATCTGTATCCAGCACAGAACAAATATATTTCAAATATGTTATACTCCAAATCAGCTGATCGCGATCGCGAAAATCTTCCTGCTGTTCCAACACATTTTATGCAGCAGTTCGTAGACTCTACTGTATCTTTTTTCCATTTCAATTAACTTTTTCGCGGCGGAAATGTCCATGTCCATCTGTATACAACACTGATGAAGGGCTTAATATACCAAAACGAAGACGTATTTTGAATCCCATTGACAGAGGTGTGTCAGACATGTAGCCGTCTTCATTTAAACTATTAGCAAATATGGCGCTCTTTACACATGTTGTGTACAGTGACGTCATAATGTGACGTGTTTGTATGTCGAAACTGTAACTCAAAAATTATTTTTACGTGTTTCTGTAGGTTTTTGTTATCATAAACTATCACAATTATATTGTATATCAGAGAGGTCTAAATTAGATCCTGATTGTTATGACAATAAGTTAAAAAACAGTTGGAAATTTTGGACCTACTTTGTCCCAGTTACTTAGCGAACCTAATAACACCTTTCATTCATCATTTCTATATGTAAGGAGAATTTATAACAATCCACGTTACTGCTTAAATATTGGCTGCAAAAATCGTTTGTGTTTGTTATGTTATAAATAGGATCTTGCATTCGTGTTCATGATTATTTGATTTATTAAATTCGTCTTTTTAAAACGATAAAAACAAACTCGCTAAAACTCGTTTTTTATCGTTTTAAAAAGACTCATTTAATAAATCCAATAATCAAGAACACTCATGAAAGATCCTCTATAAATCGTTTTCAATGCCTTTTAATATGACTTCCGTGTTACACCTTACATACTTCTTTATTTCACATTCAGTTTGTCCACATGTATTGAAATTTGAAATAAACACAGTAAAGCAGAAAGCTCCTCTAGCATCTTTCTGCATGGAGGTCACCCTGCATTAAGCAGACACCTGCATGAAAGCATCTAAATTCTTCTCTACAGAATTCCGGTTTAGACTGGGTTTACTGTACCTACACACCATAGGTTATTTGGTGATTGTCTTTGCAAAGAGCTTGAACCCTTATGATATAATGAGTGTGTCTAATCACACAATCTTAACTCTACAATCTACTTCTTAAAACGTAAAGTAAATGGACAAAATGATTTTTGAGAGTTGAAGTACAAAATAACCTGTCTTAAGCGGTCACCAAAACAAAACGAGATCTAATTATGGATGATATGTTAGACATGTGGAAGCTTATCCCTTCGCTTGCTGAATTTTAAAATACATTTCTCCTTCTTTACCCATGCCCTGTTGTATAATTACATTTATAACATAACACGTGGCTTCAGCGTGACGTAACACTATCATTTATTTTTTGATAATCATGGGCATATAATCACTAGTGAATAACATTCGAACGACCGAATGACATTCGAACGATTCATACGCGCTGTCAAAACAAACAAACTGGCGGACGGTGGTCGACCTACCTGTCCACGATTGAGTCACGATAGATGGCAAAGGATTGTTGGCACTTGCGCCTTAATTTCGATAGAATAATACAAATTGTAATCGCTGTCAGGAATCATATACAAAACGTATGCCAAAAAAGACCTATATACCAGCTACTCTGACCCATACAATCCATTCTACATTTAAAATGCCTCTTCAACTTTGCATTTTCTTCACCGTATGTCCTTTTGTTTATGCAGATTTCTACTCATACAAATATCTCATCAATCAACAACAATAGTCATCTGAATCCAGCACAACACCAACATATTTCAAATATGCTATACTCACTAACTCAGCTGATCCCGAAAATCTTCCTCCTGTTCCAACACATTTTATGCAGCAGTTCGTACTGAATCTTTTGTCCATTTCAAACATTTTCACTGAACTTGAATCGAGATTTTTTTCTCGGCGGAAATGTCCATGTCCATGTGTATACATACAACACTAATGAAGGGCTTAATATACCAATACGAAGGCGCATTTCGAATCCCATTGACAGTAAGTGTCGGACGTGTTGGCGACTGTATGTATGTTTTCATGTAAATGGCGCGCTTTACATAGACACATGTTGTGTACAATGACGTCATAATGTGACGTGTTTGTAACTATGTATGTCAAAACTGTAACTCAAATTTTTTTTGACGTGTTTCTGCATGTTTTTGTATCATAAACTATCACAGTTAAATTGAATACCAGAGAGGTCTGAATTAGATCCTGGTTGATATGACAGTAAGTAAAAAATAAAGTTGGAAAATTTGGACCTACTTTGTCCCAGTAACCTAGCGAACCTAATAACACCTTTCATTCATCATTTCTATATGTAAGGAGAATTTATAACAATCCACGTTACTGCTGAAATATTGGCTGCAAATAACATTTATGTGTGTTATGTTATAAATAGGATCTTGCATTCGTGTTCATGATTATTGGATTTATTAAATTCGTCTTTTTAAAACGATAAAAAACTCGCTAAAGCTCGTTTTTTATCGTTTTAAAAAGACTCATTTAATAAATCCAATAATCAAGAACACTCATGTAAGATCCTCTATATATCTTCACTGTCTACAAGTATTTCGCTGTGCAATCAATGCTGTGGAGTGCACTGATTGCACAATCAACTTGTAAATAGTGCAGACCCTGATGAGACAGCTCCTGCTAGTGATACTGTTTATTATCTAACAGTGTATTTTATGTACAGTAGAACTTGTCTTAAGCGACAATTAATTTATTGAACATATGAGTTTTAAAAAGCAGGTGCTTGCTTAATGCAGGTCAAAGGTAATGCAGAAAGCTCCTATAGGAGTTTTCTGCATTACTTTTGACCCGCATTAAGCTACCACATGCCTTATAGGTCCATAGCGACACCTCTTTTTGAGGGTCGCTTAAGACAGGTTTTTCTGTATATCATTAACTAAGGGCGAATTTTGTAGCGCCGTGTTGGGATTGGATGATGTGCTTTTAGCCCATATCACTCTATCTGCGACCTGACTCGTGTGTGTAAACAGATTGGATCCAGATGAGAAGATGAGAAACTCCGCTTCTCATCGGGACCCAAACTGTTTGACACGCGGATTTACTTTCTGAAAAGTATTCCCAAATCAGACCTAGTCAAAATAGTATAAAACCAATTTTTTTATCACAGCTTGTTAAAAGCTTTCGTGTCTATTTTGAAAGACGTTCAGATTGTCAAACGCTTGGGATGAAATACCGAACTAATTACAAGAGGTACATGTATGACAATGACACATTAGTGAATATCGTACTTGTGGTATTCTTCCTTACGGTAATAACGGTATAGGTTAATATAGTATTCGTACTTACGGTATTCGTACTTACTGTATTTACACTCACGGTATTCGTACTTACGGTACTCGTACTTACTGTATTTACACTCACGGTATTCGAACTTACGGTATTCGAAATTACGATATTCTAACTTACGGTATTCGTACTTACTGTATTTACACTCACGGTACTCGTACTTACGGTATTCGTACCTACTGTATTTACACTCACGGTATTTGTACTTACGGTATTCGTACTTATGGTTTTTATATTTACACTTATTGTATTCGAACTTACGACATTCGTACTTACGGTATTTATACTTACGGTAGTCGTACTTACGGTATCCATACATTCGGTATTTATACTTACGGTAGACATACTTACGACATTCGTACTTAAGGTATTTATACTTATTACGGTAGTTGTACTTACGGTATACGTACATTCGGTATTTATACTTACGGTAGACATACTTACGACATTCGTACTTAAGGTATTTATACTTATTACGGTTGTCGTACTAACGGTATTCGTACATTCGGTATTTATACTTACGGTAGACATATTTGCGACATTCGTACTTAAGGTATCTATACTTACTACGGTTGTCGTACTTACGGTATTCGTACATTCGGTATTTATACTTACGGTAGACATACTTACGACATTCGTACTTAAGGTATTTATACTTACTACGGTTGTCGAACTTACGGTATTCGTACATTCGGTATTTATACTTACGGTTGTCGTACTTACGGTATTCGTACATTCGGTATTTATACTTACGGTTGTCGTACTTACGGTATTCGTACATTCGGTATTTATACTTACGGTATTCGTACTTACGGTATTCGTACATTCGGTATTCATACTTACGGTAGTCGCACTTACGGTATTCGTACATTCGATATTTACGGTATACGGCTTGCATTAGGCTGCCACCCGTTAAAAAAAAAGAATTAGGCTACATTTCTTTAGAGTGGTCTTATTAGCGCGATTTTACCGTAGGTATTTACTTACGGTTTAACCGTTTAATACCTGTTCAATATTCACGTGAGAACTAATAACATCGTAATTAAATGTGTAATGGTATAGCAGAAACTGTAAACGCATATCTGTGTAATTCCATATGCTAACAGAGCAGACCCTGATCAAACAGGAGTGTCTGATCTGGGTCTGCTCTGCAAATGCACTACAAGGCACTGATATGAGATAGAATTAACCTTTAGCCTGCTATGGGCGGATGAGTGAATACCTATGCAGAGTAACTCGGCATCTCATCAGGATCCAAACTGGTTGACACCCTAATTGAATTTTGGTAGACACATTGATTATAGCTTGAAATCATTTGCTCAACAGGCTAAAGGTTAAAGAGATACCAAGAGATACTACAGCACTCCCAGTGCTAAGGAGAGGCATGGTTCGTGATTACACTAGCTTTAAATAGTTTAAGAATGTCGATAAGATGGACAGTTGCTTAGGTTCATCTCGATATAGCCATCATGATGTACTGTTACACGCTTTACTGTACATTTGACCTTGACCTTTTTATTGTTCCACTGATAATTTCTGAAAGAAGTGCACAGTAACCCTTATCCTACCAATCACGATCTTATCCTGAGGTTATAAACATTGTTCCTGAGGCTGCGATCATTCTCATGTATTGAGCTTGCTCAAAATCAGACCAATCAGATACTTGAAAATGAACTCAGTCTCAGACTCAAAATAAAAAAAGTTTGACTTTCTGAAAACCTTGAATCTAGAAGATCTTGATCGATTCAAAAGTAAAGCGTGAAATGGCTGCATAACATGTATCAGTTGACAAGATCAGCAGTGTAAACCAAGAAGCGGAATATATACATGTATTATACTGGCAGAATGCTCATGTTATCATAAATGTAAATAAAACATAATAATGCTAATTCAAAAATGAATAAGGTAAATGGAATTGTCATGGTAATAAGACAAGTGTAACAGGTTAGTCCTGAAAATGTTTTCAAATCGAGAGAACTTGTAATTGAATAGTTTCCAATCAGAAGCCTCATAGCTATGTCTGGAATCGTGAGTACTGAAATAAACAGTGTTAAACATTCAGTTCAGACTGTTTGTGGTCGTCTTCTGCATTTTTAGTGAAATCAATTATATAATAAGCAGGGAATGTGAAACCCTACATGGCTAATCTAAGCCTTAAGAAGTGTTAGGTGTAAGAGAATGTATTTTTTTAAATTACTATATGTTTCTGATGTCTTCAAATATTTTTGTTGTATGTCTATGCTAAATATATGACTACTGGGCAGGATCAGCTTTGATCCCAGGGATGTCCATGTAATTTGAATAATCATTGTACAGAACCACTAGATGATGCCACATACGAAATATTAAAACTGCACGCCTATAGATTTAAATATTTCGAATATTCATGTGAAGTATGTGACCCTTGTTTCCGGTACAATTGTGATCCATTCGTAAACCTTAAAATAGTATGCGACACCCTGTCTTCCCACGATGCATCCATACATTAAGTTTGATATTACCAGCTGCAGTGGTAAAGGAGATATGATCCAGACAAAGATGTTTCTAAAATATAGGTCAAAGGTCAATATCATGAAAACCTAAAAATAGTATAAAGCATTGCGCCTTCCGAAGAACAACACACCAAGATTAAATAGTACAGGAGACACGGACATACGGACGCACAAAGGGATAGTTCGGTTACTATAAGCCTCACCAAAACCTAGCTTTGGGGGCATAAAAATGTTAAAATATTTACATATGAAAAGCATATACATGTACAGCAAAACATTCCTTAACTTAAATGAAAACTACGGATATAGTCAAAATTAGGCAGATAGTGGAGTAATACAGGACAAAAGCGCTGCGCAAAACTCAGGACTAGATGAGCTTGCTGTAATGCTCTATCGTGCATTATGGTTCCGGTGGTGTTTGGGAGGTTTTGGTTGTTTTTGCATATTTATTATGCAAGGTTGAGTTTGTGTAACTTTGTAATAGATAGTTTATGTTCAACTAGTCGTAGTTACCAAATACAACTGGCGGTTATTCAGTTGTTGACGTAATTTTATCATCAGCCATTTGTGTAAGTGTGGAATACACACGGGGCGACGTATTGATTCAATATTTCATGATGTTAATATAAAATGGATTTAAAACATAAGCACGTAAAGTAAAATAGAAAACAAGAAAAAGAAAATATATATTCGTCTGCACAAAGAATCGAACCCACAAACTCAAATTTCCTAATCCAACGTGTTACCTATACACCACATCGCCAAATGTCATATCTAAGCGGGAAATCCCTACAAAGGTCAAAATCGAAAGGGCGCAAATGTTCGTTTCCGTAAAACACGTTTAAATACTTACTGAAATCAAGATAACGCAATAAAAATTTCATGAAATTTAATTGCAATTATACAGTACAATATTTGCGTTTAATTCATACAAACATGTTACATCCCTTTCCATTAATGGCAGTTGTTTGTTGTTGGGTTTTTTGTAATTATTTCCTTTCGATTAATGAAGAAACGCTTCCAAATAGCCCAACAATAACTCTTCATAAATATGTGCTTACGAAATTAAAATACAGAAAACATCGACAGTCGGCAGTTATAGAAACACAGGACTGCAGTAAAGCATGGACACATTTCAAAGCCGTGTGAAATTGGATTGCCTTTCGGCAGCCCTGTTAGCAATAATGTTAATGAAATGAATACCTTTTATGTCGCAAATACAAAAAAAGGCTTTTAATATCAGCCTTTTATTAAAAAAAATGAATCAAATCTTTAAATGGTGAAGAATCTCATCTCAACAACAATAATTATTTGCATGTGTTCAATAAACATCTCTGATGCCGAAATGACATGGTCGATTTTAAAAGCAGGTGCTTACTTAATCCATTCCCTCGTATTGAGACTTCTGTTAAAATCACTTTCCGAAACCATTTTGATAAATAGAGCATTTGCTCATGATGCGCTTAGCATGATAGGAGTTAAGACATGTTTTAAACAGACGACTGCTTAATGCAGGGTGAACGTCGTACAGAAAGCTCCCATGCATTAAGCTGTCACCTGTCTTAACAACCGATAATCAAAACTATTTACGTGTTCAACTTAGCAATATTTTACTCTATATAATAACCCCTATACCACTATTATCGACCTGACTAGCATTCGCCAACAATTTGGATCCAGATGAGACGACGAGAATGTGTAACTTGGTATTTCACCAGGAAGCTGTATGACACTCGGTTAATACATTGCCCCTCTAGAAAATTCACATTGTAAAACCATTGTGATAAATAGAGCATTTGCTCCTATAGGAGCAAAATGCTCTATTTATCACAATGGTTTCACAAAGTGACTTTTACAGAGTCGTCAAAAGTCGTCAATATGAGGGAATGTGTTTAAAGGTGGTTAACAGATGGGCTTCTACAATTTTGCAATAGGGCAATTTGAACTTGACCGACATGTAAGCAATGCGGCCTAACTACGTCCAGTGCAACGAAATTGGACGATGCGGTCAATTATTATAGAAAATATTATAATAGTAAATAAGAACTCGTGATACTTGCCAGGTCATCCCACCTGTTCATACCTATATAAATAAGGGAAACCCGGTCTTTCTCCAGCTCTTGGAACTAAAAGGACTTGGTAAGTAGATCGCTCTTTAACATTTAGTCCTATCCCTGTTTAATATTCATGCACGAACTAATGCCATCGTGATTAGTTTTAAGCTGAAATCTTATAATCTATTTTTTTTTTCAGGAAATTGTTCGCTTTGACATAAACTGTACAATCAGATATAGATTCTACACCATGTCTTACTAAACAAACAAAGCAGATCCTGATCAGACAGCTCCAACAGGAGATTCAACAGAAGCCGTCTGATCTGTGTCTTCTCTGTTTGCAAATGCGTTAAAAGACGTTTATATAAATATGGGATAAAGGGTTAACATGTTTAACTGATGTTTGTCGGTTATATTATCTGTTTTATTTTTACTAGTCTTAAAGAGGAAGTCTTTACAATGAACGCATATTTCTAATAATGTCATAAAACTTAATATTTGTTATGTTCAATCATTATTTTGTAGATTGTTAATTTGAGCTTATATCGAAAAATGCCCCTGGGATACAAAATAAACCGTTTTCATTGACACTTATATTTTTTGTTCTAAAACAAAATATTATCGACTTTGGTCGAACAGTTAACGAAACTAAAACGCGAGCCGAAATAGATACTAGTACATTGCCGAATAACACGTCAAACATATGAAAGTTGTGTCTTCTTCCATGTTTATTCGATTGGTATTCTGCAGGACAGGACCTTTTTAATTACCGCTTAGGAAAGGTTCTACTGTATACATAGGGCACCACTAAGGTTGAGAGAGCTTTAGGAACGACCCAATACGTATGCATACAGTAGAACCTGTCTCAAGCGGTCATTAAAAAATGGTCCAATTATGGGTCCGTATGGCAAGCGGTAGCTTAATGCATATCAAAGGAATGCAGAAAGCTCCTATGTGACCTTTTTGCATTACTTGTGATCTGCATTATGCAACCACCTGTTTTTAAAGACTCCTGCATTCAATACATGACTGGCCACTTAGTTCTTCTGTAGATTTGATATACAGTAAAACCTCTCTATAACGGCCTCTAATTTCATCAAGTATTTTGTGTTAAAGGCAGGTGGCTGCTTAAAGCAAGGTGAAAGTAAAACAGAACGCTCCTATTCTGTTTTACTTTCACCTTGCTTTAAGCAGTCACATTCCCTAAATACCGCCTAATTAACACAATTAAGTGGCCGTTATAGAGAGGTTATACTGTATTCAAACCATGCGGCTCTACAGTCATTGGCTTGAAAGGTCGAGTAAAGGTCATCATGAAAACGATTCAAGTGCTGCAGCAGATAAAGTGGAAAGAGATTAATATTGTTTGTTGTTTTTTATTTATTTCAGAAAACAAATCTATAATGAAGGTCACACTCGCCCTGTTGTGTCTACTCCCCGTTGTGTTTTGTGCACCACAGACAAGATTCATTGAATCTCTCGGACTTGGAGGAGGAAGCTTGTGTAGGTATCGTTCAATCTTTACTCCATGAATATCCATGTAAGATATGAATGACAGCACATGGACAAAATTCGTTTTTGCATTGGCAGAAACTGTATAATAAGATATATACCATTCAATAAGCAAACAAGGCAGACCCTTATCAGACGGTTCCTACTGGAGCCGTCTGATCTAGGTCTACTCTGATAAAGCACAGAAAAAAGTATTACTTATAGACATTATTTTACAGTTTCTGCAATGACTAAACATTTCTGTGTTAAGTTGCCATAGTAGTTGCCATTGTAAAAGTGTATCTAATTAATATTCATAACGTCATTATGTCTTACACGAATATTCACGGAATAACAATTTAAATATTCGGACAAAATGGACAAAATGCTACGGACAAAATGTTGACACACTTTGCAAATCGTTTAAATCCGCGTGAGATTTGGAACAACAAGGTGCCCTATTGGGATCCAAACTGTCTTTCGACACTGTTAAATTATTTCCTTTCCCGGTTTCTCATTTTGAAATGGTTTCTTTTTCCAGTTTCCCTCGACACACTAAAATGTGACATCCAGATAATGTTGGACGCCCTGGGCACAGACCCTACAGAGGCCGCCTGTGAAGGCGAGTGCCACAAACTTCTGCAGCAGGGACACGTCCTGAACTACGGATGCCCTCTTGTCTGCCACGGGTAACACTTGTGTTTTCTATTTATCTCTTAACCCATTCTCTCAAAAGCTATCTTAAAACCTAATCTTTTTGAATAAATCTACCGAAAATGAGTGTTTACCAGAGAAACGGAAAGTTTTAGAAGGTTGTGGTTTTGTAACCATTGTGATAACTAGATCGTTTATTCCTATGGAGCAAATACTCTGTTTGTTACAATGGTTTCAAAATTAACTTTGAAGAGGCGTCAAAAGACGTCAATATGAGGGAATGTGTCAAAAGGCATCAATATGAGGGAATGGGTCAAAATGTGCCAATATGAAGGAATGGGTCAAAAGGCATCAATATGAGGGAATGGGTCAAAAGGTGCCAATATGAAGGAATGGGTCAAAAGGCATCAATATGAGGGAATGGGTCAAAAGGTGCCAATATGAAGGAATGGGTAAACTCTACAGATTCACCTACTACATGTAATTGCTTTGCAACAGAGCTGACCTTGATCAAACGAGTCCTATATTACGGCATGTCCTGTTTGTTTAACCTTTTCCCTGTTGAATATTAATGTTAGAAGTAATACCATTGTGATTATCTATTAGCTGAATTTTTATAATTATTGGATATGTATACAGGATATTCTGGTTCGGAAAATAGCGTTTATATGAAGGATATGGTTATGGAACTATAATGTATACAGATCTGATTCGTCAGGTTTCCCACAAGGACCAATCCTTATTTCGTTCATACGCCATTATAAATAGTTCGCTTACATGTATAATAGTCATACATTAATCATGTTTGTATGAACATTCACCGAGTAAAGGGTTAATAAATATCATGTAATAGAATATGACTTTATGAATATTGATTAGCGGGGTTTTTAAAATGGCCTATGAACACTGCGCATGATCTATTCTGTAGACACAAATCTATAAATGTATTAATATATGAGCAAACAGAAATAGAACAGTAAATACCCGATACTACGAAAAGTTAATAAGGAGGAATATACAGTAAAACCTCTCTATAACGGCCACTAAATTGCATCAAGTATTTTGTGTTAAAGACAGGTGGCTGCTTAAAGCAAGGTGAAAGTAAAACAGAACGCTCATATAGGAGCGTTCTGTTTTACTTTCACTTTGCTTTAAGCAGCCACCTGCCCTTAATACCAACCAATTAACACAATTTAGTGGTCGATATAGAGAGGTTTTAGTATTGTATGTATGGATTTCAATTTGTTATATATTCGGACGAAATTCAAACCCTCGCTACAGTCGAACCTGTCCTAAGCGGCCATTGAACACAGAAGTCTTAACAAAGCAGGTTGTTTTACTTTCACTTTGCTTTAAGTGGCAACCTGTCGTAAATACCATATAAATAACACAATTTAGTGGCCGTTATAGAGAGGTTTTATTTGTAGGCAGGTGGCTGCTAAATGCAAGGTGCATTAAGCTGCCGTCTGTGTTAAATATCTATAGTTGTACGTATGTGAGTGTTCGTACATGTAGTATCGGAGTTTTACAGCCCGTCAGACAGCCCGTATAGGAGCTATATGATCTGTGTCCACCCTGTTTGTAAATGCGTACATATACGTCTGCATCATGTAATGGATATTCATTTAAGAAACAAGGATGTCATGAATATTAATTAGATGAATTTGTTGTAATAGCACAATGAGTGTTTGCCATAGCAGAAAAACTGTTGAATCGTAGCTATACTGTATCATAAGCAATCAGAGCAGACGCTGGTGAGACGACTCCTATAGATGATGTCTGATCTGGGTCTACTTTATTTACAAATGCATAGAAATGCGGATTTATGGAGTAAATGGTTAATGTGTTAGCTAAAGAGGAACACGGTAGCCAATCCTTTTTAAGCAATTACCATTTTAATAACCGCGATATTAAAAAGCTCATGATTACTAAGTATAAGTTAAGCGAAATATGGAAGGTGTAAAATTGTAGCCATTTTAGAAAGTAAAGAAACAGATCTATTCGCAAATAGAACAAAACTTGATCAGGCTGTTCCAATATAAGCTGTTTGACCTTGATCTTCAATCTGCAAATTGAAAACACGTTTATATGCAGGAAAGGGTTAAGCAATCATCCTACGTAAAGCATCCTGCATAAAGATATCAATGTTTATTCACTAAGACATGCTCTGCATTATATCGGAAATTACCGAGAGTTTACGATAACCTACGAATATCATCTCATCGTGTTTATTGATTAATTTCAGATTCCAGAACCTCGTGCACATGTGGCACGTGGTCCCCGACACCACAGACCCAGCAGTGTCTCAGTGCAAGTCTAACCCCATGACTAATACCATGGGTTAAATGTATACATGTATATGATATTGATATAAAATGCTCATATTCTACAACATGCGTTAAACCTTTACTTATGCGCCCTATTCCCCATGGATATTCATGTAAGATATAGTAAAACCTCTCTATAACGACCATTAATAAGTTTGAATTTTGGGCAGGTGGCTGCAAGGTGAAAGTAAAACAGAACGCTCCTATAGCATCCACCTGCCTTTAGTACAAAATACTTGATGTAATCTAGTGGTCGTTATAGAGAGGTTTTACTGTATATTGGAACCATGAATATTGATTAGATCATTCTGTATAATTGCACATGAATACAAGACATTTCGGCAAAGGTCGAAACTATAGAATCATACCTATGTTCTATAATGTGCCTTCAGAGCAGACTGAAGCCGTCTTATCTGGATCTACTATGTTTGCAAATACGTAGAAAGGCAACTATAGTTGCCGTCGGGTCTGGGTCTACTCTGTTTGCAAAGGAGTTAAAAAGGCGTAAATTTATCTATAGAGTAAACAAACTGTACAGGTCCAGAATAAGATTGCTTTTGAGAGGTCTATATAGGTAGGAGTTTGCTGCATATATTTCTGGAGACTACGACCATAAAACATTACACAAAACAATGTAAAGATTTAGCAATTTAATCTAAAATAAATTAAAGATACGTGTATACTAAAACAAGTGTGGCACAAGGGTCAACAGGTATGGCACAAAAATTAATAAGTATGGCAAAATGATACAAGTGAAGTATGACACAAGGAAAAATACGTATGACACAAGAAACAACAAGTACATGTACATGTATATCACACGATATGATAGACAGGAATGGACTTAACAACTATGTTTTAAAATTTTAATATTAAATAACAGTAAAACCTCTGGAATTTGAATGGAGAAGATGTTACCTCTTTTCATGCAGTTTGCTGTAATTGGGTTTAGGACAAACTGAAAGCTCCTTCTGGACCTTTTTGTGTGACTTTCGCCTTACGTGAAGCGTAAGAACGTATGCTGGTGTGATCCTGTCTATGTGACCGGCATTGATGCTAATTTGAAATTCGGTTAAATGTATTCCTTTACTGCGTATTCCGTTGATAAGAGCAGTCAGTTTTTTATTTGATTACTAACAACTAAACTGTATGTGTGAACTGAGAGTCTTAATATAATAGTCCATTGCTTTAAAAGCTTTTTATAGCACAGACATACAAATGTCCTCAACATAATAATACATGTACACTATTACGAACTCCTATTAGGAAAGTATCTATTTACAGTTCAGTTTCAACAGTTAGTATCAACATAATTCTACTCTATAACTTCATATATATCTATAACATATACAAATGCACAGAGTATAGACCTTTTCACTGAATATTCATGTAAATCACATCGGGTATGGAGTATTGTGGATATACAGGGGAGATCATACTACCAATGAAATGTCAGGGATAAAATGAGGGATTGTCTCCCTTTTCTATCATTACCCCCGCTGTCACTAAAATTAAGTAAAGACTACTAAAACGAAGTTTCTGGGTTTTATAATCAGGGGGTAGCTTAATGCAGGAGCTTAAATAGGAGCTCACTGTATCACTTCTGACCTGTTTTAAGCTACTACTTACTTTAATAGTCTCCTATGTTAACCCTTTGCTTGCTATTCACGTCAATATACCTACCTGTAAATAGTGAAGATCCAGATGAGACAGCTCCTGCAGGAGCTGTCTCATCAGGGTCTACACTATTTACAAGTTGATTGTGCAACCAGTGCACTCCACATCAGTGATTGGCACAACGAAATAGGTGTCCACAGTGAAGATAAATGTAATTATACAACAGGGCATGGGTAAAGAAGGAGACATGTATTTTAAAATTCAGCAAGGGAAGGGTTAATAAAACATTTGATCACATTAGCAAGACTCTGCTGTACCATCGACGTAGAGAATAGTGAACGATACGCCAAGTTAGTGAACAGAGCTGTACAGTAAAACCTCTCTTTAACGGCCACTTAATTGTGTTAATTATTTGGTATTTAGGGAAGGTGGCTGCTTAAAACAAGGTGAAAGTAAAACAGAACGCTCCTGTAGGAGCGTTCTGTTTATTTTCACATTGCTTTAAGTAGCAGCCTGTCTTTAACACACACTTTTTGATGTAATTTAGTGGCCGTTATAGAGAGGTTTACTGTATATGTCATTATTTGGCGCACATCTGTTGATCTCATGTTTTCATAAGATGCCAGCAGAAGTTGCAGTATCTTTCCTGTAAACCCTAAGTTGCAGTGTTTGTAGTACATTATGGTTTGACCCATATGCTGAGCGAAAGTGAATGGTCTGCGGCTTTTGCTATTACCGGTAGCTTATTAATGTGCTCAATGTCTTGAAATTCACGGCTGATCTGCAAAATATTTGAGAAAATTATGTTAATTCGAAGGAAAATTATCCCAATAGAAATGCCCTCTGGGATCGATATGCACCACCAAAACCGACCCTGGGCGAGTATTCTACATAAAAAATGACGATCTGCTATTTTACTTATAACCTATGAATAATATATGTATATCGGTAATCATATGCAAAACTTCATGTTTCTGTATCTATTGCCTCCATTTGAAGTTGATACAGTACTGACTGACACGTCCGTTCTCCATTACTTGATGTCTGTGTTAAACCTTTCCTCCATAGGCTATTTTTAGATCCAGCCTCTTTGAATAAATCTACCGAAAAGGAGAATTTACTGGAGAAAAGGAAAATTTTTGAATTGTGTAGTTTTTAAACCATTGTGATAAAATATTGTGATATATTTATCACAATGGTTTCATACAGGGACTTTTAAAGGGGATGTCCCTACATTTGACGCGTTTCATAAACACTTAAAATATACAAAACTCATTTGTTCATATGCTGAAAAGTAGTATATCACAAAAAGCCCAATCCAATTACCGTTTATAATGACAAAACATGCATGTGTTTGATATCGCTGGTCCCGGTTTTACTCCCCGATGTTTCAGTTTTATTCGGGTTGAGTTTTAGCTTCGTAACTGTTCGCCCTATTCGCGATTCTCCGACCACTTCCGAGAAAGCTATTACGTAAACAATGGAGAGATCGGGTGATCATCGGCAAAACGCGGAAAAATTACGGAAAAGGTCGATAATATTGTGTTGTAGAACAAAAATTATCAGTTATTGATGAAATCGGTTTATTTGTATCACAGGGGCATTTTTCGATATAAGTTCAAATTGGGAACCTTCATAATAATGATAGAGCATAACAAATACCAAGTTTTATGATATTATTGAAAATATGCGACCATTGTAGGGACCTCCTCTTTAATTAAAGAGGCGCAGAAAGGCGTATTTATGGAGAAAAGGGTTAAACAGCTCGTGTTGTTAAAGCTTCCAATGCTGGATTTTTAAGTTGAACTGGCCCAGGATTGTTTCTTCATCACAAAAGGCTTAAATTTGTCAGATGATTTTGAATAACAAACAGTGAAGACCCTGCTCAGAGGTCTCCTCTGGGTCTACACTGTTTGCAAATGTCAATAAATCGTTTCTTGCATTAATACGTTTAAACACGCTTATATTTAATTATTGAGTAGTAACTTTAGAGACGTTCAAATGCAAACATTGTTATTTCAAACAGCTGATGACTAATCGGGCATACAGTAAAACCTGTATAACGGCCAAAACATTACATCAAGTATTTTGTGTTATAGGCAGGTGGCTGCTTAACTGATTCACGTATTTCAAAGTGCCATGGAACAACGAATGCATTCACTGAATCTCGTTTCAATGTGTCACAGGAACAAACAATGCATTCACTGGTTCTCTTGCTTCACAGTTTAATAGAACCAAGAATGTACCAAGCATGCATTCGCTGGTTCTCATGTTTCACAGTTCAATAGAACCAAGAATGTACCAAGCATGCATTCGCTGGTTCTCATGGTTCACAGTTTACTAGAACCAAGAATGTACCAAACGTGCATTCGCTAGTTCTCTTGTTTCACAGTTCAATAATAGAACCAAGAATGTACCAAGCAGGCATTCGCTGGTTCTCTTGTTCCACAGATCAATAGAACCAAGAATGTACCAAGCATGCATTCGCTGGTTCTCTTGTTCCACAGTTCAATAGAACCAAGAATGTACCAAGCATGCATTCGCTGGTTCTCTTGTTCCACAGTTCAATAGAACCAAGAATGTACCAAACATGCATCCACTGCAGCAGCGTAGCTGAATTCAAATGTAATGTACGCACCGTGGCTATAGGGCTCCGGGGGCATGCTCACCCAGGGAAAATTTAGAATTGTGTTGTTTTGAAACCATTGTGATAAATAGAGCATTTGCTCCTATAGGAGCAAATGCTCTATTTATCACAATGGTTTCAAAGATGGCTTTTACAGAGGCGTCAAAACGCGTCATTAAGATGGAATGTATTAAAGCTTACATGACAAGACAGCGTTATCAAAGTATACCCCTTCGCGTTCCAGTTTTGTTCCATGTTGGCCATATTAATGGTTTCACTTTTCAAATAAATGTTACGCGTGTGCGTAAGTGCGTATCGCTAGCTACGCGCCTGCACTGGTTCACTTGTTTCACAGTATTGTAGAGTCTCACTAGAATGACTACATAGCATATTAACGTAGGAGTCTGTAAAACTTGGTTGTTTAACCCTTTCCCTGATGAATATGCATGTAGGAAATAATGACGTCATGAATATTAATAAGATTATTATTATTATTATAATAGTATATGAACACATGACATTTTGGCTCAGGCAGAATCTGTAGAATCAGATCTATACTACACCATAAGCAAACCGAGCAGACCCTGATCAGATGGCTCCTATAGGAACCGTCTGATCTGGGTCTACTCTGTTTGCAGATGCCTCAAAATGCGTTTACATAAGGGAAAGGGTTAATGCAGCGCATCAGTAATGCAGGGATGTCCTATAAGAGATTTCTGTATAACTGCTGTCCTGCATTAACCATTTCCTTCATATGAACATGTATTCACGTATTTGCAAACAGAGCAGACCCAGTTCAGAAGGTTCCTATGGGAGCCGCTTGATCAGGACCTGCTCTGTTTGCTACTGGAGTTTGAGAGATCTCTTTTTGTACTTTCTAAAATGGCTACAATTCACCACATTCCATATTTTATTAGAATTATTGTGTCTATAAATATCCAGTAGGTATTGAACTTTGGAATAAATATAGAGGGGAAGGGTTAAAGGTCCAGAGTTAGACTTCACACATTTCCATTTCTGTATCAGTGAAAGTCAATACTTTTTTATATGTATTGAAGCCATATCTTGAAAAGTGGCTTTTCTCAATGCAGTTGCTGGAATGACAGGATTTTGCCCTTTAAATGCGGGAGTCGAGTTTAGCAGCATTTTGCAAATAGTGTATAGATAAATGTGAAAGGGTTCCTCATATCTCCACTGGTTTCGTATTCAACAATATTTTCAGTAAGTTTTACTCTTTCGTGCTAAATTAATCTACTATTTTTCATTTTCCTGCTGACAAGTAGAATGACTGCTCAAACTCTTTGATAAATTTTTATTTACATTCGATTCGTTCAAGCTTTGGATACAATTTTCCGAGTGTCATACAGTGCTTTGTGCATGCATCTCTTGGAGTCTTTGTTTTGAGATGAGATGCAAATCCATTGTATGGCGTCATATTCAAATTAGTGTCTCAGAGTTACTTCTTAAATTTCATTTTTCTTTCATTTAACCCAACGATGTCAAATTATCTCTTAAAACGAACAGTGCATACCAAGATTCACAGCAGGTAATAGTTAGTACAGACGAATATTATTTATGCTTAAACTCTATCAGATCAGCATAAATATCCCATTACAGAGGATAAAACTCATGAAGAGGTATCAGTTCACAGATAAATGTTAGGTAAAAAAAACACATGGCAATCTAGTACAGTAAAACCTCTCTTAACCGGAATTCTAGTAGAGAAGAATTTAGATATTTTAGGCAGGTGACTGCTTAATGCAGGGTGAAAGTCATGCAGAAAGCTCCTCTAAGACGATTGAACGCTAATTTTGAAAACATTTCGTCAACCTTTTCTACACATTTGACAAGTATGTAGCAAATGAAACCGTTTGTTCTTCACAATTTCCTTATGGAGATTATTTTATGAGTCAGCAGTATCCTATTTTAAATTGTCACAAATATATAGATCACAAACTAAGTTCAAATTTGACACAGCTACCTGTGACATTAGTAATAACTATAGTTGTCGAACCGTTCAATGTAATTGAAACAGTCGCAATCAGCTAATGGGGTGTGTGCTGCGTGGACGATTAATTACAAGTGATCAATAATTGACCAGTGTCACTTGATAGATGCCCTGTAACGTTTGCAGACATGGCAGATCTAGAACAGTTAATGTGTTGTTAGGTTGTGTCTAATGGATGCATTCGTCATCAGAATTAGCGTAATGCCAGCCTCCAACCCAATGATTACAGATCCGGGGAGAATGCCACAGGCCCTTGCCTTGAACGATCTAGGTCTACATCGTTCATAAATACGGTAAAACTCTCTCTCTCTCTAATGACTAAACAAACAAGTCTACTTCAAGATCTCAAACGCAAACGATAGTTAAATGCAGGACGAAAGTTATGCAGGAAACTCCGACGGAGCTGTCGGCATTACTTTCGTACTGCATTACGCAGTCGCTGATTTAACCCTTTCCCTGTTCTATGTTTATTCCAAATTTCAATACCTACTGAATATTCATGGACAAAATAGTTTTAATGAAATATGGAAGGTGGAACATTGCAGCCATTTTAGAAAGTAAAGAAACAGATCTATCCATTTCATTAGCAAACAGAGCAGACCCTGATCAGACGGCTCCTATAGGAGCCGTCTGATCTGGGTCTTCTCTGTTTGCAAATGCGTGAAAACACGTTTATTTAAAAGACATAGCTGTTCATTAAGCAACCACCTGCTTGTAAGGACAACAAAGTCTCTTCATTAAGTGGTCGTTTAACCCATTACCGCGTGGGCTATTTTAGATCTAATCGTTTTGAATAAATCTACTGAAAAGGAGTACTACCTAGAAAAATGGATATTTAAGAATTCTGTAGCTTAGAGACCATTGTGATAAATAGAGTATTTACTCCTGTGGAACAAATACTCTTTTACCACAATGGTTTCCATCAGTGACTTTTACAGAGGCGCCAAAAGACTTCAGTAATAGGGAATAGTTTCAAGAGAGATACTAAATTACTGTATATTCAGAATCTCTACCAAAATGTAATTTTGTATCAGAGTATCAGACTGTTTGGAATCGAATTATTACTCGGCATCTCATCTGGATCTACACTGTTTGCAAAGATAATCACGAACTCCTCTTTAGCGTGCTTATTCATGTTAGAAACAATAACGTCATGGACATTTAATAGCTGGGTTTTATTTATAATGGCATCTGTTCACAGGATGTTTTGATATTGGTTGTAACTGTAGAATCAGGTCTATTATAATTTCATAAACAAAAACAGCAGACCCTTATCAGACGGCTCCTACAGGATCTGAGTCTACTCTGTTTGCGGTGTGAAAAGATGTTTATATAGGGGAAAGGGTTCAACGAACGTGGAGTGTTTACCATGTGAGGTAATTTAATTAATTACCTGCTTTAGCGGGCTCTGTTATTGGAATTTGCAAACAGTTTGTACGCATATGAGGCACTACTATACTTATAAGGACCCAGACTGTTTGAGTCTCTATCAATTATTTCATAACCCTTATAGTGCGGGACACGAGTCACTAATGTCCTTTGCAAACAGTGTAGACCCAGATGAGAGGGCTCCTAGAGGAGCCATCTCATCAGGGTCTGCACTGTTTGCCATGTTACGCTTTTCTATAGAAAAGTACCTAAATATTCACCATAAGCTTAACCTGTTTGAATTTTGGAATAGTCCATTTGGAAATCCAGTGCTATAAGGGTTAAAAGCTTAAACGGATCGGATCAAAGTACAGTAGAATCTGTCTTAAGTGACTTTGAATTGATTGAATGCAGAAATCTTAAAAAGCAGGTGGCTGCTTAATGCAGGGCAAAGGTAATACAGAGAGCTCCTATAGGAACTTTCTGTCCTACTTTGACCTGCATTAAGCAGCCACCTGTTCTACAGACCCATAATTAGTCCTTTTTTTGATGGTAGCTTAAGACAATTTCTACGAGATTTTAAGTGACATCATTGTCCGTTACGATACGGCTTGGTGAATTACTTATCCCTTTACTCAATGAATATTTATGAAAGAAATGATGGAATCATGAATATTAATTAGATTACTTTTTTTATAATGACACATGACCACAGGAATTTGGCCATGACAGAAACTGTAGAATCATATCTATCTTATTTCATAAGCAAACATAGCAGACCCTCATCAGGCGGCTCCTGCAGGAACTGTCTGATCTAGGTCTACTCTGTTTGCAAAGGCGACGAAAGGTGACGTGTATGTGTGGAGTGGAGAGTCAATGAATAATGACTCATTTAATATTGATTAGTGGAATCTTTATACTGGCAATTAACCCTTCGCATTGAGTGCATTGGTTACACAATCAACTTGTAAATAGTGCAGACCCTGATGAGACAGCTCCTGCAGGAGCTGTCTCATCTGGGTCTTCACTATTTGCAGGTAGGTATATTGACGCGATTAGCAAGCGAAGGGTTAGAAAAGTGAAGTTTGGCCATGGAAGAAATTGTATATTAATATCTATAGTGTATCATAATATATCAAAGCAGACACTGATCTGGATCTACACTGTTTGCAAAGGCGTGAAATAGTGTCTCTGCCAGGTAAAGAGTGCATAAACTAGAACGAACGGTGCAATCGATTATCTGCTTTTCAAGCAATACGCGACCTACATATCGATGGCTTGCTGCTGAAATCGAACATCTTGTTCGTTTTATTACGACCTTTGTCATGCTATTCCTGTGTGTAAATTATAAATCAAATTAGCCAGTCTGTTTTCTGACTAACAGAAGCACGCGGAAGGGTTCCGACCAGGAAACCTCTTCATATTGTGTCGGGGAAGGGGGTCAGAGTGTTGAGATGGCAGAGTGTCAGCGGAGGGGTGTTTGTTGTACGTCTGCGTGAATGCATACAGAATCAATCCTAGACTCGTATCCAGTGGTAGATGTTGATGCCTGCTCAATCATCAATTGTGTTTTAATTTTTATATAGGTCCAACTCACCCAAGCCATTGTGGAACTCTAGATTGAGTGGTGTCAAGTAACTCGTAGAGTTGTTCGGTGTCTCATCAGGATCAAAACTGTTTACAAATGCTGAACACGTGTTAGTACAGTAAAACCTCTCTACAACGGCCACTAAATTGTGTTAATTAGTTGATATTTAGGACAGGTGGTTGCTTACAGCAAGGTGAAAGTAAAACAGGAGCGCTCTGTTTTACTTTCACCTTGCTTTAATCAGCCACCTGCCTTTAACACAAAATACTTTATGTAATTTAGTGGCCATTATAGAGAGGTTTTACGTAATAATGATAAACATTAGAACATTCACGAACGTGTGTGACGCAAAACGTCAATCTGAACCCACGCTGTTTGCATGGCAGGTAGCGACCGACAGGCTACTGGTCAACTCCTTTAGTTCGTTAATATTGATGTAAGAATTTACGACATCGTGCATAATAATTAGCTGCATTTTTATACATACCATAATATTTAATAAAGATAGAATGTGCAGAATCATACCTATATTATGTCATAAGCAAACAGAGCAGACCCTGATCAGACGGCTCCTATAGGAGCCGTCTGATCTGGGTCTACTTTGTTTGCAAAGACGTAGAAAGGCGTATTTATGGAGTAAATGGTTAATAGGTTAATATGGTGTGATCGTTAGATAACCCATACACATGTACATGTTGTATTCTAATATCATTAAAGAAACCTGTCAAAATCTTATTTTGGAACTCATCCATTCCTCATGCCGATTGGGAGGGGGTGGGGAGGTTACAGACAATGGCACAAGCCATTGACATCGCTAGGTTCATCAAAAAGCGCAGACACTGATCAGATGGCTCCTACAGGGGCCCACTGAAACGGCCTTAATGGTCTGACCCTTGTCTTAATTAAGGGACACTGGGTACCAACGGGTTAACACTGGACCCGATGACTGTACTGCAAACTAAGTTCAGTGAGTAGTCGCTAATTACTGTTGCTATGGTAATGAGATACAGTTTTAAGTCTTTTAAAAGCATGTTTACGTATCACCTTGCGTGCTTCCGATAAAGGAAAACTCTAGCAATTATTGATTATATTTCGCAATTAAAGGAATGCCAATGGTCTGTGTACTATGTATAAAATAACCCAAAATGTGTTACTCTCTGCAAGATTATAAGTTACATAGTTTTCAGGTTACATGTATCTAATATGGAATATACACTGCCAGTAAATTTCGCTCTCGTCCCATGTGGAATTTACTGGCAGTGTATATTCCATATTAGGTAACCTGAACACTGTGTAACGTTAAAATCCTCCTACCGACTAGGCGACTAGCTATTTATTTTTGACGGACGCACAAAACTATGGTTAGCTTCGCTAAGCGATGGACGGTTGATCATCATTCTTGACGAAATATATTTTAAAAGGCGACAGCTGTCGTTGAAGATGATAAACATGCCGTCATCATCATCTGAACAGCATTATTATACGCCATGTTTACCCCAACAGCGTCATGTTTACCGCAAAATGACATATATAAGGTTGCTGAAGGAAGTGGGTGGAAAATACAAGGTTTTCACGTGACATCATTTAACCAATCGGATAGCTAGAAACTTGTATGAGGTAGGATAATATGTCATACCTTCAATCCTAGTAGCCAGTTTACTAAACGTTGCATACATGTAAGTTGTGTTGCTACTCAACTAGTAGGTATGGCTTAGCTGGTACCTGTGGCTAACTCTTTAAATACGGGGAACCAGTCAACGTCCTTGCAAAGAGTATAGACCCAATCAAGACCCGCTATGTACCATTCAAAAATCCTTTCTTTTCATGACAAATGTAACGTCCAACGTAATGTCTGATCAACTTCGGATCTAACTGATTTGACTTCAATGTTTTTGAGAAACTAATGTCATCGCCACTTCTTATTTATCACAATGGTTTCAATATTACACAATTCTAAAAATTTCCTTTTCTCTAGTTAATGCTCGTTTTCAGTAGATTCATTTAAAGAGGTTGGATCTAAAAATAGCCTATGAGGGAATGGGTTAAGCAGCCACCTGCCTAAAACTATCTAATTCGTAGTTCAGTAATATAGCATAAGAATGAAATCGATATATAATAAAACCTGTCCGGAGGGACCATTCATTTATTGAACATAGGAGTCTTATAAGCAGGTGGCTGTTTAATGCAGGGCAAAAGTAACACAGAAAGCTCCTTTATTAGGCTATGGTCTTTCCGTGTTATTTATGACCTACATTAAGCTACCACCTGCCTTACAAACCAATAATCATACCTCTTTTTGATGGCCGCTTAAGAAATGTCTTACTGGTACATGAATAATTATAAAACACATATTTAGTTCAGGGTCCATGCTTACAATACGTTTAGTTGAGTCTGAGTACGTTCTCAAGTTTTTTATTGGTCAGATTTGAGTCTTTGGCTCAAATCTGACCAATCAAAAGTTTGAGAACGCAAATCTGACCAATCAAAAGCTTGAGAACGAACTCAACTAAAAAGCTTTATAAGCATGGACACAGACGTCATATATAACAAACACTTTATACTTTCTAACTTTTTAATGAAATCACAGCTTTATTCAACACGCCATTGCAACAAATCGACCAACTATTACAGTTACTACTACAGAATGAGGGACAGCTGGATGACAAAAGACAGCACTTGCTTCTTAACCCTTTCAAAGCGGAAAATAAAAATGGACAGACCCATTATTAGTTAGCGATAGGGTCCATTCGGTATAAAAGGGTACATTTCTGTGATATGATTTTGAATGGCACACAGTGCAGACCCTGACCAGAGGAGTCTTCTATGAAAGCTCTGATCTGGGTCCACACTGTTTGCCAATAAAAGAGTAAAATCTGCGAGGGGACTTTGAATGGCAAAGAGTGCAGACCATGATCAGATGCCCCCTCTAGGAGCCATCCGATCTGGGTATACACTGTTTGCAAATGTCAATACGTTTCCCGTATATAAAGATTTATTCGAGAGCGAATCCGTGACGACATAGCCTAGCAGTTTTGATCCAAATGAACAACTCGACGTCTCATCTAGATCCAAGATGCTTGACACGTCGGACTATTATAACAAAATAAATGCTACAGCGAAAAATAACCACTGTAAACATTAGGACTCGCTTTCCTTGGGTTATTGGCAAATAGTTGAAGACATTAGCAAACTTATCGGATCAAAATGAGACACCGAAAAACTCAGTCTTATTAAGATCCAAGTTGCTTGACCTTTCGACTATTTTGAAGAGAAATGAAAAGAAAATCTATCATTTGAGATTTGTAGCCAACAACGTTTTTCTGCAGATGATAATTTCATAACGTGTAGAAATTTATTCAGTAAGAATTAAGGGTAGTGGTTTCAAAAGGATCACATTGAAGCGCTATGCAAACAGAAATATAAAAAACATAGCATTCAATAATATAAGGTTACTCAAATTCTCAATTCACGTACAAACATGCACTGACATAAACTTGCACATTCGTCCACATACAATTATAGTCTCGCTAATGCGATCACATAACTTTTAAATATAGAAGTCTGTATAAATAGGTGAATACTTAATGCAGGGAAAATGTAATGCATAAAGCTCTTATAGGAGCTTTCTGCATAACTTTTGTACTGCATTAAGCTACCACCTGTTTATAAAATCAATAAATATACTTAGTTTGAACTGTTGTAGTAGCGAGACTCTACTGTAGTTTAAAACAAACAAACATCGACCAATTCAACACCTTGGCACAAGGAGCTTTCTGCATTACGTTTGGCCTACATTAAGCTACCTACACCCTACACTAATCTTAAGCTTGCTACGCAAACCGTTTCGTCCATAGAAGATGTTTTCTAATTCTGATTTTTTAAGTAAACTTTGTTCTGTATTTTCCCTAAATATGTACTCAGAACGTCAAAACGTTAAAGATCCTGATGAGACGAGATGCCGCTTAACTCGGCTTCTTATTTGTATCCAAACTATTCTGCATTAACCCATTCCCTCATATTGACGACATTTGACGACTCTGTAAAAGTCACTTTGTGAAACCATTGTGATATATAGAGCATTTGCTCCTATAGGAGCAAATGCTCTATATATCACAATGGTTTCAAACTACAAAATTCTAAAAAATTCTTATCTATTATTAATGTTCCTTTTCGGTAGATTAATTCAAAGAGGTTGTATCTAAAAAATAGCCTATGAGGTAATGGGTTAATAAGCTCTTATTCTCCCGCGGCAGAATAAAGCTTCAAGACCTACATGTACAATTTGACCTCTTTAAACCCTGTCCCTGTTCACTATTCATGTAAGAAATTATGACATCATGAATATTTATTAGATGGGATTTTATAATGTAAGCTTTTTAAGGAAATGTTTCGCTTTGTCATAAACTGTAGGATCAAGATCTATGTCAAAAGCAAACAGAGCAGACCCTAATCAGACGGTTCCTATAGGATGTGCTGTATGAGCTGTTTGCAAATTCGTGAAAGTTCGTTTATATGAGGGAAATTGTTATAAAGTGAGCACTTGTCAATTTTCTACATTGATACGTTTAATGCTTTTTTACAAACAGAGTAAACTAAGACCAGACGACCCCTGTAGGAGCCGTCTGACCAGTGTCAACTGTTTGGTATTGAAATGATAAAGATCCTGCTACTTCTGTTTCCGCCATGATTAAAACTGTCCTTGTTCCTAAAGCTATCATTAACAACATCAGCTAAATAATACTCATGATTGTTTCTTACATGAATATTTATGAGGTAAAGAGATAATAGAGGTTTAATTCTTTAACTCATGAATATGTATACAAGAATTCATGACCTAATAAATATTCATTAATCGATGTTTTATAAAGGCCAATAATCACACAAATTCGTGGCCTTGGCAGAAACTGAAGACTCAAATCTATATTTCATAAAAACAAACAGAGCAGACCCTAATCAACCGTCTGATCTGGTTCTGCTCTGTTTGCAAAAGTGCCAAAATCGTCATTGTTTGGGAAAGGGTACTGAACTCTGGCAAGAAGTCGACTTATTCAATGTTTCATCATTAAACGTAAACTAATTATAAAGGTTACCATGTATTCTCCCAGATATCCCTACAAGACATAAACAGTAAACACTCTCCATAGCGACCACTTAATGAATTAAAATGGAGGGGTTTAATCATTTACCTGTTCAATATTTATTTTAAGAAATAATGACATCATGAATATTTATCAGCTGAATGTTTATCATGTAAACTTTTCACGGTATACACAAAGTTTGAAGTAAATGTTTTGCTTTGGAAAATAACTGTTGAATCAGATCTATATAATGTCAAAAGCAAACAGAGCAGACCCTGATCAGACGGCTCCAAAAGGAGCCGTCTGATCTGGGTCTACTCTGTTCACAAATGCGTGAAAGGGTGTTTATATGGAGGGAAAGGGTTAAAACAAATGTACACGAATGTTTAACCATTATCTCGCTGTGGATAAAACTTGTCTATTAAGTTTTGCATCGTGTGCATTTTTGGGGCTGCTTCTGATTTGAATAAGCTTTTGAGAAACCATTGAGCAGGTGTCAAACAGCTTGGATCCCGGTGAGAGGCCGTGTTACTTTGCGTCTCATCTGGAGCCAAACTGATTGCTAATGCGAGGCAGGTGGTGAATAGCGGGATCAGGATGAATACAGAATGACAGGAATCTGCAACTATTCGGTCTACATTAACTCTTTTGGCGCCAAATTTAAAATTGTCGTCTGCTATAATAATGTCATATTAAATATAATCATAAACTAAATAATAAAGGTATATTTGTAAAACATTTGTTTTAAAAGCCTGATTGCTTGGGCTTAAATAATACAGAAAACAGTTAAGTCCCAGGTCAGACGCCGCCTTGAAAAGACAACATCTGACCTGGGACTGCACTGTTTTCAACGGTGCCAACAGGCGGAATTGGAGCCGAAAGAGTTAACCCTTTACCTCATATAAGCTCGTTTTCAAGCATTTGCAAACAGCGCAGACACAAATCAGGCGCCGAGACGTCTGATCAGTGTCTACTCTTTTTGTCTATTGAACTATTTGTATATAGACCTAGATCTGATGTTACGGGGGGAGGGGGGGGGTTGTTAAAGTAAAAGATTCCGTTGAAAATTAAAAAACTTAAGTTAATCATATCCATGAACAAATCAATTAGTTCATTAGATAAAAGGTTAAGCCATCATATGTCTGGAAAAATAAGACCTCTTTTGCGTGGTCGTTACAGAGAAGTTAGATACTCTATTGACAACAGACAGAATAGACAAAGGAACCAATCATGAGCGTATGAATAGCTACACAGAAAACTTAATGGAATAAATACGTTTACGTCATGTGTTAGTGACGTCATTATTTTGGCTACAAACAACAATATGGGCATGTAATATGGTTAGAGTCATGACACATTTCTCATTAAAATATTCATGATGATCACGTGTCGTGTTACATTTGACAATAGCACTCCGACGGTGATCAAGTATTGGCTGACGTCACACGTATAGACAGATTGCGAGGGCATTAGTAAGACGGGCCAATTAGACTATCTTTTCTAGGAATACATCTTAACCCATTTGTGCCCATTGGATTCTTCCATGTTTATATATATGTATTGGATTAGTCCATTGTTTTATGCAAGGGATGCCTGGTCTAAATTTTCAATTTCGTTTTGTTTTATATTGAAATTCCTGTCAGCAAACAGTGTAGACGCTGATCAGACGCCGCATTATGTGGCGTCTGATCAGAATCGGCACTGTTTGCCTGAGTTCCATATATGGGATCGTGGACGCAAATGGGTTAAGCTGTCATTCGGTTTTTTTAACATAGGAGTTTTAAAAATCAGGTGGTAGCTTAATGCAGGGCAAACGTAATGCAGGAAGCTCCTATATGAGCTTTCTGCATTCATCTTGACCTGCATTAAGCTTACAGACCTGTCATTAGACATATATTTTTAATGGCCGCTTAAGACAGGTTCTATTGTCAATAGAACCTGTCTTAAGCGGCCATCAAAAATATATCTAATTTATTTGTAGCTCTTTTTTTACGAGCCATAAACCTTTAACTCAAAAGACACCTTTTTGCGCATTTGTAAACAAAACAGACCCAGATCAGAATGCTCCTAATGGAGCCATCTGATCAGGATCTACTCTGTTTGCTTATGGAATAATATAGGACTGATGTTACAGGTTTGGTCATGACTAAACATTCGTGTGTTCATACATATACAGTAAAACCTCTCTACAACGGCCACTAAATTACGTCAAGTATTTTGTGTTAAAGACATGTGGTTGCTTAAAGCAATGTGAAAGTGAAAGAGAACGCTCCTATAGTAGCGTTCTGTTTTACTTTCACATTGCTTTAAGCAGCCACCTGCCTTAATATACCAACTAATCAACACAATTCTGTGGCCGTTATAGAGAGGTTTTACTATATGTCATTATAACGCAAAATCAGCTGATTCATTTCCTACAGCCATTATATCATACATGAATATTCATCAGGTAAAGGGTTACAATCCAGTTACAACAGTTTTGCCCTAAGTTCAGTTACAACAGTTTTGCCCTAAGTCCAGGAACGACTGTTTTGAACAATTACACGGAGTAATGAGATTATGCACACTATCGCTCCAACCTGTACAACCTATTACCTAAAGGCTTGCAATATCAACACAATAACTGGCCAGTGTCACCAAACAAATGGTCACTTAAATATATACAAACAGTGTAGACCCAGATCAGACATCACCTATGAAAGGATTAGCGTATAGTGTTTGTCACTCGACATATATAATGACGTGTCTTATATATGTCTGGTAAACAGTTCGAACCCTGATCATAGGTAGTATTTCAATACGGCGGATGATCTGAGTCTACACTATGGTCAAACTTTAATACTGCATGTACCCAGTTGCCTCCTTTTTCCCTATGGCACCTTCTGAATTTGCTTTCAAACTTTGTGTATATCGTAAAACTGCTCAAAACCGGACGTTGGGATTAAAGTCAGTGCTGGTCTATAAGACAGGTGGCAGCTTAATGCAGTTTGAAAGTAATGCAGATAGTTTCTAAATGAGCTTTCTGTGCGACTTTCATCCTGCACTAAGCAGCCACCTGCCTACTTAGACCTAAATTGTTCTTAGTTAAAATTCTGATTTACTGTGTTCATTAAAATCATGCCCTATATCTACATGGACATAATAACTTATACAAACTTTATACATACAGTTGAACTTCGATATCTCGAACTTCAAGGGACTATACAAATTAGTCAAGATAACAGAAGTTCGAGTTATCCGATATCTTATCTGAACAATTCTCAAGTTCACAGATTAATGCAGGTCTAAAATAATGCTTAAAGCTCCTGTAGGAGCTTTCAGCATTACTTCAGTACTGCGTTAAGATGTCACATGTGTTTCTAGATATGTGTAGTGATACATTTTAGAGCAATACTGCATTGTAAATTTTAGAACTACCGAACTTTTAGTTCGAGTTATCCCGAGTTCGAGCTATCCAGTTCGAGATATCGAAGTTCAACTGTTCGAAGTTCCGTTGTACTTGTTTGCGTTACGATTTTTTAATCAATGGGTGACAAACATAGATTGCATTTATGAACAATGTCAAGCAAACCCATTATCGGTTTTTTTCACGCATGTTTTGTATTAAAGGATAGATTCTGATAAACAATATACCCACACCCTACTGTCTTCAAACAATCCTCTTTTCGCGAGTTTTCGAAACACCAGGGTTGGGGAAAGAGGATCGTTCTGAGAGGAACCCTTAAGAACCTCAACAGGGTGACCAGCAATAAGTTTGGGGACATGCTAAAGCAAGCGGTCTATATTATATTATAAGCAAACAGAGCAGACCCTGATCAGACGGCTCCCATGAGAGCCGTCTGATCTGGGTCTACTCTGTTTGCGAAGACATAGAAAGGCGTAATTATGGAGTAAATGGTTAAATGCAGAACAAAAGTAATGCAGAAAGTATGGTAACTTAAACATGCCTAAAACATATCGAATTTAAACTAGATGTAGTGGATTGACTATCTACAAGGGTAATAGCATGGCTGTAGACAAATTTATCAATATCTCACATTTCTCCGTCAAATCCGATCTGCCTGCTACTCATTAGAATCGCCTCTCCGAGACGAGTCTAATGAGTAGCAGCATGATAGGGTTTGGGGGAGAAATATGAAAACAATATTTGCAGTAACATAAATGACATATTCTCAACCATTGATCTGCTGCAAATCTTATCCTACCTCCAATGTGTTGAACATTTGACAAGCTATTGACCTGATGCAGTAAAACACTTGATACATCGGACGTTAGTATTAGTTCCAGAGACAGATGGCAGCTTTATGCAGGGTGTAAGTCTTGCAGAACGCTCCCAAAAACTTCTATCATGTATTAACCCTGTCCCTGTTGAATATTAATGTAAGAAATAATGACATCATGAATATAGATACATGTAAGATTATTTTTTGTAATGGCTTATGACCACAGGCCATATTGGCCCAGGAAGAAGCTGTAGAATCAGATCTGTATTACACCATAAGCAAACAGAGCGCAGATCCTGATCAGAATCTTCTATAGGAGCCGTCTGATCTGGGTCTACCCTGTTTGCAGATGCGTAAAATGCGCTTACACAAGGGAAAGGGTTAAGCAGCCACCTGCCTAACAATATCTAAATTCTGCTTTACTAAAATTCCGGTTTAGAGGGATTTCACTGTACTAGCAAATATGCTTGATCTTAAATTAGAAGCCGGATACTGGGCGTTTAATCTGCATCCAATCTGTTTGCAAAGGCTAGTCCGGTCGCGCTTAACACGATAAATGCTATCGTATACAGTGAAACCTCTCTATAACGGCCACTAAATTATGTTAATTAGTTGGTATATAGGGTAGGTGGCTACTTAAAGCAAGGTGAAAGTAAAGCAGAATGTAAATGAATCGTTTACCTGGTAGAGATGTTGGATCAGGGTCTGCTCTATTTGCTTCTGATATAATTTAGATCTGATTCTACAGTTAATGTCCAATGTCCATGTCCAACACTTTCCTTGTTCATAATAGCAGTATACCAAATTATCTAAGCAAGTATACAGTACAACGCCTCTAAACCGGACGTCGAAGTTAGCATAAATATCGGTATTGGAAACAGATGGCAGCTTAATGCAGGGTAAAAGTCATACAGAAAGCTTCTCGCCCTGCATTAAGAAGCCACCTATCTAAATTATTCTCTATCAAAATTCCGGTTCAAGGGTGGTTTAACAGTAAATTCATTACTTCTTAATAAGTAATCATTGGTAAAATGTAACATGCTAAACGCGACCGGACAGCTTGTATCGAGATAAAACAATTGTATTCATGCTTATAAAACTTTTTAGTTGAGTCTGAGTCGTTCTCAAGTTTTTGGTTGGTCAGATTTGAGCCAAAGGCTCAAATCTGTCCAATCAAAAGCTTGAGAACAAACTCAGACTCACCAAAAAGCTTTATAAGCATGGACCCAGATCAGAAGTTTCTCAAAACCTTGTACAAATATGAGGAAAGTAAAAACATGTAGCAGATGCGAGTTTTATTGAACATTATTTTTATTTCAGCACGGTGAGGATTAAAGCAGTGGATAGGTGTCTACGAAGACTGCAGGTAACAATAATTTGGCACAAATTATGTAAAACATGATATCTATGCGTGACTGACGTCATGAAGTGAAGACGTTTGCAAACAGTGTAGAACCTGGTCAGCGACCACGATGAGACATGACCTATTATCTGGGTCAACACTGCTGGTAAATCATCGTCAGTTTCAGTAATTGCTAAGCAACCGCTGAAGTCTTTAACGGTTCACCCTATCCCTTAACACTTTGCCGATAAAAACGCATTTTACGCCTCTTCAAACGGAGTATTTATCAGCTTGTATGTTACATATTATGTACAGTAAAACCTCTCTATAACGGCCATTAAATTACATTAAGTATTTTGTGTTAAAGGCAGGTAGCTGCTTAAAGCAATGTGAAAGTAAAACAGAACTCTCCTATAGGAGCGTTCTGCTTTACCTTCATCTTGCTTTAAGCTGTCACCTGTCCTAAATACCAACTAATTAACACAATTTAGTGGCCGTTATAGAGAGGGTTTACTGTACATAATACATGTTTTCGCCCTTGTTCAATACTCCACTATTACCATTCAGCCAATTTATTTAACCCATCCCCTACTACTGACCCCTTTTGATATTTCTGTAAACGTCATTTTTGAAATCATTGTCACTAATAGAGCATTTGCTATTTATCACAATTACTTTCAAAACTACACACTTTTCTCTTATAAATGCTCCTTTTCGGTAGATTATGCAAAGAGGCTGGGTATATAAATAATCTAGGAAGGAATGGGTTAATAGCCATAAAGTCGTTCTTTCTAACTAAATAGTCATGAGGTAACGGGTTAAACTGATCGATAACAAGCATAGGTAGCGGTATTGAACTGAGTTTGTGGTGCACATGATAATGAACATCGTTTTGGACCCTGCTGAAATGAAAGACGATTTGAAAATCACATTCGATTTACTCTTTGTAAAGAATGTAAACAGCAAGTCGGTGGGGATTTCAAAATTACCCTGTGTGTTTGTTTTGTTCCACATTACGTAACCACCACACTCTTTGATCGATACCACTACCTGTGGAAGAAGGAAGAACTAACTCCCTCGCACCAATCATGTGAATTGGTTGTACAGTAGAGCCTGTCTTAAGCGGCCATCAAAAACAGGTCTAATAATGGGTCTGTAAAACAGGCGGTAGATTAATGCAGGGTAACAGTAATGCCGAAAGCTCCCACGGGAGCTTTCTGCATTACTTTTGTCCTGCATTAAGCCATCCCTTGCTTTTTAAGACTCAAGTGTTTAATAAATGTATGAACATGCCCCGAGTTTATACAAAATTTCGGCTTGAATATCTAACTGTTAAGATTTTGAGAAAACTAGCAAATACTTGAGAATGAATTCAGACTTGAACTCCGAAGTGATAACCACGGCGCCATTGCGTCAAGAGTTAAGTCGGTAAGACACTATTGAAATGTCTGGGACCAAGGCGTAAACATGCTGTGTCAATTACACTTACAGTAAAGTCTGTCTTAAGCGGTCATCAAAAGGAGGTTTAATTATGAGTTTGTAAGGCATGTGATACATAGCTCAATGCAGATCAAAACAATGCAGAAAGTTCCTATACGAGATTTCTGCATTACTATTGCACGACTGTCTGACCAGGGTCTGTTCTGTTTGATTTTGAACTAAAGCAGTTTTAAAACGGATTCTGTAATGGTTAACGTTTCCTTGTTCATTGAATTGAGCTGATTAATACTTATGCATGTATATATTCATTATTTCTGATATGAATATTCAACAGATAAAGGGTTAAGCACCCACCTGCTTAGAAAGACTCACGTGTGAAACACATTATATGGTCGTTTTAGCGAGGTTATACTGTACATTGTTTATTGATGGTATACTATACCCATAAGTCTTTAGTCTAATGAAAAATGAACATACAGTAAAACTATAACTCTCTATAACGGCCAGTAAATTGTGTTAATTAATATTTAGGGCAGGTGGCTGCTTAAAGCAAGGTGAAAGTAAAACAGAACGCTCCTACAGGAGCGTTCTGTTTTACTTTCACCTTGCTTTAAGCAGTCACCTGCCTTTAACACAAAATACATGATGTAACTTAGTGGCCGTTATAGAGAGGTTTTATTGTACATTGTTTACTGATCATTCAAACCACATAGAAGTTACTGAAGCATTTAACAATGTGCCCTTATCCTGTATGGATCAAAATGGTGTCAGCTTAACACTTTCCTTGTTCTATGTTTATAATAATTTAATTTATTTACGGACAGAATAGTTATAATGAAATATGTAAGGTGTAACATTGTTGCCATGTTAGACACTAAAGAAACATATCTATCAAATTCCATTAGCAAACAGAGCAGACCCTGATCAGACGGCTCCTATAGGAGTCGTCTACCTTGGTCTACTGTGTTTGCAAATACGTGAAAATGCATTTATATGAAGGAAAGGTTTAACACGTTATCTCATACAATTGGGGGTTTTCACGCCCTTGCAAACCGGGTAGACACAGATCAGACTGATCCTGTAAGGTTTGCTAGGTTTGCTTATGGAATTATATAGATCTAATCCAGTAGTTTTTTGTCTAAGCTTAAAATCCTTCTAAACACATGTAATTACATAATGAAATTAAATTAATGAATATTCATGAACTGAACAACTCACGCATAAATATTCATTGGGGAAATGGTTTAAGGGTCAAACAGCTCTGATTCCTAATGAGTCTCGCATTTACTCGGCGTATCATCTGGATCGAAACTGTCTAATCACTCAAAACAGGATAAGGGCCATTGAACTAAGAAAGCAAAGCGACGCAAAACAATAATAACACTATTTGAACACGCACGTGTATTTGAACGCAAAATGAACACACCTGCGCCTGTCGTTATACTTACATGGAAATGGAAAGCCCAATGATCGATCTTCTAAAATTAACCCTTATCCCGCTTTTTCTCGACCTGGCCCGCAACTGTAATCAGTTTGCAATCTGATGGGACACCGAGTTACTCGGCATCTCATCAGAATCCAAGCTGTTTATAAACGGTCTATAGCTTAACCCTGTCCTCCATGAATACGACTTTTCCACGCTTTTGCAAACAGAGTAGGCCCAGTTCAGGCGGCTCCTTTAGGAGCCGCCTGATCAGGGTCTGCTCTGTTTACTTGTGATATAGTATAGATATATGATTCTACAGTTTCTTCCATGCCTAAAACTTACTATGTCTACTGTGTTATTATAACAATTAATCCAATTAGTATTCATGATGTCACTATTTCTTACATGAATATTCATGTAGTAAAGGGTTAACAAAAGCTTGATCGAATCGAAAGTAGTCAAAGTTGCTCCCTATTCTTGATTTGAGTAGACATAGGTTTGTTATATATACAGCGGGATAAAAGTTAACAACATGTCATTTTTGGTAATAGACAATAGAGCGAACTAGTACTAACATCTGACAATTCGCATCTGAACCCATAAAACTGTACATATACAGTACACCCCCTCTAAACCGGATGTTCAATTTAGTATAATTATGGGTCTTGAAGACAGGTGGCTGGTTAATGCAGGGTGAAAGTCGTGCAGAAAGCTCCTCTGGGAGCTTTCTGCATGACTTTCACTCTGCATTAAACAGCCACCTGTCTAAAAGTATCTAAATTCTTCTCTACTAGAATTCAAGTTTAGAGGGGGTTTACTGTAGTCTCTATATTTGATGTAACCTACTTGTGCCTCCCTTTAAAACAACCATTCAAGAATAAATATGGCGGTCTTCAAAAGCAGATGACTACGAAATACATGACGAAAGTAATGCAGGAAGCTCCTATTCGAGTTTTCTGTTTTACTTCCATCCTGCACTGCGCTGCGACCTGTCTTAAAGATCGTTGATTTGACTATTTTTGAATAGCTGCTTCAGTGAGGTTAATTGTAGGTTTAATGCTACGCTTCATTTGGTTTGTCATTAACATATCAGAGGGGAGTAACTCTTCAGCTCAGTAAAGATATCCGTGAAGTAGCTAGGATCACTGTTTATTTTGAGCATGTTCCCGCTCTGTTTGTTTATGATGGACAGGCACCTGTCCCAGAACACGTCTCTGTTGTCCTCCACGAGGAAGGGTTTCAACGGATAACTGATCTCGTTGCCCATATAACTGTATGACAGGTACAGACATGTTAAAACAATAGCTTTTAATTCACTCTCATTGTCCATTTCAACGGTTGCGATGTCACGAACCAACATGTACACGAACACGACATTAGCTGGGTTGATGAACGCCACATCCTGCCAGCCTTGCAATAGGAGAGATCGGTCAACGGTCCTCAGCCAATCAATCGCCTGTATGCCCTCAAAATGCTTTAACTTAGGACACCTGCGATACAAAAATTCGCCCAGACTTCTGAGCAACTCTGATGTGGACGCCTGGACCACCGTCTTCCGGGGACTGGTTCCCCGATCAACTTTCTTGACAAGCGGCAATTCTGGTTTCCGAACATCGTTTACTTTGTTATTTATATTGGCGTTATTGTTGATGTTAACGTTATTGTTATTATTTCGAAGATTCAACAGCTGTGCTTCCGGTCCTTTTAAAAGCTGTGCTTCCGGTCCTTTTAAATTGTAACATGAAAACGACTTCTGGAAGTTTTTGTTGATATTGATGTTTTCAATGTTACAGTTATTGTCCACTTTACCAGGAAGACATGGCATAGTACTCTCTCTGAGAACATTTTTCTCTTTCTTCTTATTCCCGTTCACTGTGAACTTTTTCCAGCTGAGTCCACTCAGGAATATCGTATGCCGTTTGAAGTTCTTGTCTTTAGTATCTTTCCCGTCCTTAACGGAAGTTTGATTCCTGGCATTATTCAGTATCTCGTAGTTAAAATTATTCAAATTTATGTCCTCGTACAATGGCTTCCTCGGTCGAGGTGAAAACGACAGAACTGTACCCATTCTTGATTCTGGTTTATCTCAATATCCGAATACAAGTGTCCACTGCAATGGTTGCACTATTCAGTGAAGTAGAATCGTTGTTTCCGTCTTTGAATGCTTTTTATGTTGATGATGTCTCTCTCGCCATTTTGCGGAGTCTCAGTACAGAGCTACCGGGATATTCACTCTCATAAACACACAGCGAAAATAAACAAGAAACAAAGTCCCAATAGCTTCCAACAAAGTTCGCTTTAAAGATTTACAACTGGTAAATACCTTTTTTCACTCTATCTCATTCACTTTATTCAGTACCAATATCCCCATCTTTGAAGAAATTTTCATATTATCATTCTCATCCGGGCACATATTACATCATTACTATGGTGACATTAATAATCCAATAGGATTCAACATAATTTATAGCGGCTGGTACCAGCTTTCACACGGCGAGCGCATTGGATAAAAGCGTTGAGACCAGGGTCCAATTGATTATTCCTGAAAAGAGGAAAATCGATTTGGAAATTCAGACTTGCTTCAGAGTAGATGGAATCAATACCATCCCTGGTTCTCTAGAGAATTTATTGGAAAACAGTTTCAACCAGCAGGTGGACAGGGGTATCAATATGGACTGGAAACAGTACTGGTTAACCTGGTGGTAGTCTTGTAAGAATTAAAGACATTATGGATATTTATAATCTGACTGTTTATGTAATATTAACATGGGATAGTTTGACCATAGCAGAAGCTCTAGAATTCCATCAATAAATTTCAATTAGCAAACAGAGTAGACTCTGGTCAGACAGTACCTACAGGAGCTGTCTGTTTTCTAGGTCTACTCTGTTTCAAAACGAGCAAGCCCTATAATAGATGAGGGGTTACCCCGTTGATATTTGGATTTAGTTGTTGCTGCAGGGAGTCATTATGAAAACAGAAAACAACAGTTTCAATATGGCCACACTGTTTTGTTCGTCCGTGATTCAAGAGAACGTTGTTTTCCTAAAATACGGTGAATTGCTTAGGACTTATGTTTTCCCTGATCACATTTTTCTTAAACATGTGAAGCCTCACATACATGTACCATAATCGATCAGGAATTTCACAAAAACATATGCAATTCAGTAGAACACCTCTACAACTCCCACTATAATTATATGAGTACTCGCAAAAACATCATGTTGCTTAATGCAGAACGGAAGTAAAGCAAACACTTTATAGTAGCTTTTTGCATAACTTTTGACCGACATTAAGCTACCACCTGCCTTGATGAGCCAGACAAGAACAACGCCTTACCGTGTTATGGGTAACGGGATATTTAAAAAACATTATTGAAGACGTTTGGTACTCTATAGGACCATCGCACGGATGACTGTAAATCACATGTTGTTACTCGTGTTCATGCGTATAATGCCAGACATTATGATAGTATAAGTTTCTCTCCGTATCATCTGATGTTCGGCAGAGCTATTGCCAGACCATGTGATTTATTAGCACAGGACACTGTAAAAGCAGCTGGCTGCTTAATGCAGGGCAAGAGTAACACAGAAAATGTCTTTATGAGTTTTTCTGTATCACGTTGTCCTACATAACCAACGTGATGCTTCATTGCATTAGCATTTTGGTGTGAAATATATATTATACCAGGCACTCTGTATCTTGCAGGTTAGTTGTCTTTACTGTTACATTTCGTTACATGCTCTAATTAAGAATATGTGTCATTGTGCTCTGATTGCTATTTGTATTTTGAATATAACAAAATGTTATTGCATTTACCATTCGGGCTTTGTCGTGTTTACATCTTGATGTGAAATACAATCGCAACATTTCGGTCTGAAAATGTGAGACCAGTTGTATAAAACTGTAACGGTTGATGTTTACTAAAGCAGGACAGATAGCCTTATATTGTACTGTTTTCTGTGCACTGCCCCCTGTAGACCAAAAAGGCATTGGATCCACAAATTATTGTTGTCACGTACAACGATGGCAGCAAGTCCAAAGTTGCCGTGACACACGCAAGGGTGAATTTGTGATTACTTATGCAAACGTTTTGAATTCAAACTGTTAGTGAGACTTCGAGTAACTTGGCGTACCATCAGTACCCTAACTGTATGAAACACTGGTATTGTTTGTGAGGGGAATTACTTTTCAAAATTGTCGCAGTCGACAAATTAACGGACGACCATAAAAAGAGTTCCTTTACATAGTCCAATTGTCTCAGCTGAATAGGGATATCGTGCTGTTGCGACATACATGCACGCATCAACCTCGCGTCCTGCATATAACAGCGATTAGCACTTTACTGGGTCATTGCGCTTTTAATATTGTATGTGTTTCTCTGTCTCTGTACCGTACCCAGTCTGTAATACATGCAGCCATACAAAGTCAAGTCTCAGAGGTGCATTCGATTATTGTTAAGAGCTCTCAACACACGCCTCTAGCATGTCACCCTTTACTTGAATTTAGAGGCAGGGGTCATAATACGCCTGAAACATTTTACCATGTCCCTGGTCATTGGATAGAGTTCAAAACACGCCTCTAACATGAAACCCTTTCCCTGATAAAGGCAACGAGGTCAAACCATACAACTACTCTGTTTGCAGCTCAATCACTGAGTACACTAGCGTTAGGTGGATACAGTTTGTTTCACTTAAATGTTTTCGTTTTACATACACTTTACCGCTGTATTTGCCATCGCGGTTGTTGTAGATTAGTCGGAGAGGGGATACGTTTATATACACTGTTTGTCTTTTAGGGTGGGGTGGAATAAGTGTGAGGTTGGGCGCCCCTACATCGGTTTATCCCCCAGTGACGTTTGTCACTGACCGTTCCAATGCGGTATTTCCATCTCCCTCCTATTGTATGTTTGTTTTGGCTTTGTGCGTCTCTTTATGGTTTTTGATAGTTATGTACATTTACTGTGTTTCCTTGTGTTGCTGTTCGGGCGGCTGTTTGTTCCGTATGTGGTGTTTCCTGCATGCCTCAGACTCATATTTGTACTTTTACATGTACGCCTTTCCCTGATAAAGAGACAGATGTGAAGATACGCCTCCAACATGCAACCCTTTCTCTGTTATAGGGACACATGTCAAAATACGCACGTAACATGCAACCCTTTCCCTGATAAAGGGGCAGAGGTCAAAATACGTATCTAACATGCAACCACTTTCCTGATAAAGGCACAGAGGGCAAAATAAGCAATTAACATGTAACCCTTTCCCTGATAATGGGACAGAGGTCAAAACAAGCAATTAACATGTAACCCTTTCCCTGATAATGGGACAGAGGTCAAAACAAGCAATTAACATGTAACCCTTTCCCTGATAATGGGACAGAGGTCAAAACAAGCAATTAACATGTAACCCTTTCCCTGATAATGGGACAGAGGTCAAAACAAGCAATTAACATGTAACCCTTTCCCTGATAATGGGACAGAGGTCAAAACAAGCAATTAACATGTAACCCTTTCCCTGATAATGGGACAGAGGTCAAAACAAGCAATTAACATGTAACCCTTTCCCTGATAATGGGACAGAGGTCAAAACAAGCAATTAACATGTAACCCTTTCCCTGATAATGGGACAGAGGTCAAAACAAGCAATTAACATGTAACCCTTTCCCTGATAATGGGACAGAGGTCAAAACAAGCAATTAACATGTAACCCTTTCCCTGATAATGGGACAGAGGTCAAAACAAGCAATTAACATGTAACCCTTTCCCTAATAATGGGACAGAGGTCAAGACACTCCTGTAACATGTATCACTTCCCTGATAAAGGGACAGAAGTCAAATCACTTCTCCAACATGTAACCCTTTCCCTCATAAAGGGACAGAGGCCAAAACAAGCAACCAAAATGTTACTCTTTCACTGGTAGAGGGACAGATGTTAAAACACGCCTCCAACATGTAGCCCTTTCCCTTATAAAGGGGCGAGGTCAAGATACTCCTGTTACAACTTAAATGTATCCCTTTTCACGATAAAGGCGCACTGTGACACATGTTGCAAACAGGGGAAGCACAAACCAAATTTTATAATGGCATATGAAAACGTGAATATGGGCCATGGCAGACACAGTGGAATCAGATCTTTATTGATAGTCCATTAGCAAAAAAGAAGACACTGATAAGACCCATTTCATCTGGGTCTACTGTGTTTACAAAGGCGTTAAAGGGAGTTTTTATGAAGTATATAATCAAAGCAGGTGGAAGGTTAATGTAGGACGAACTTAATGCAGAAAAATGTCTTACTTTCGTTCTGCATTAACCCATTCCATCATAGGCTATTTTTAGAACCAATCTCTTTGAATAAATTTACTGAAAATGAGGGTGTATAAAAGGGATATTTTAGAATTGTGTTTTGAAACCATTGTCGTAAATAAAGCATTTGCCCCTATGGAGCTCATGCTCTATTTATCGTAATGGTTCAAAAAATGACTTTTACAGAGGCGTCAAAATGCGTCAATATAAAGGAATGTGTTAAGCAATCACGTGTTCTATAGACGCCTATGTTAACCATTTCCCTCATAGACTATTTTTATACCCAACCTCTTGGAATAAATCTACCGAAAAGGAGCATTTACTAGTAAAAATGAAAATTCTAGAATTGTGTAGTCTTGAAACCATTGTGATAAATAGAGCAATGGTTTCAAAAAGTGACTTACAGAGGCGTCAAAAGCCGTCAATATAAGGGAATGGGTTAATGTATCAATTGGTCGGTTAATAGGTGTTCAATTGTACCATCAGGCCGAGAGTTGAATGCAAGTATGTATATAGTAACTGCCGTTATATCTCTTTTAACCCTTTCTGTGTTCTAGATTTATTCCAAATTTCAATACCTTCTAAATATTCATGGGAAAATAGTCATAACGAAATATGGAAGGTGGAACTTTGTAGCCATTAAAGAAACAGATCTATCAAATTTTATTAGCAAACAGAGCAGACCCTGATCAGACGGCTCTTATAGGAGCCGTCTTATCTGGGTCTACTCTGTTTGCAAATGCGTAAATACACGTTTATATGAGGGAAAGGGTTTAAACGACCATTTCAAAGAAGATTTTGGATTTTTAAAATTGGTGGTAACTTAATGCAGGACAAAGGTTGTACAGAAAGCTCCAATAAGAGTTCTTTGTATATTGTTGCCATACACGAAGCAACCACCTGCTTAACAGAGCCCTGAGTAAACAAATCATATGATCGCTTTAGTAAGACTCTACTGTATTTATTTATTTAATTCTAGAATTGTCAAAGGGGTGCGACTGCGCACTGTGCTTTGAATTAGCAGCTCTATTCTCAGAATCTAGGAAGGTATTTGTTGTCAAGCTGTGTCAGAAACTCATGACAAGGATCGCTTAACCTTTTGTCCTATAGTTTATATTCCTCATTTGAGTGTATGCTGAGAAAACCCTTGTACATCGAAACTGTACAGTGAATCCCCTCTAGACAAACTGTACAGTGAATCCCCTCTAGACAAACTGTACAGTGAATCCCCTCTAGACAAACTGTACAGTGAATCCCCTCTAGACAACCTGTACAGTGAATCCCCTCTAGACAAACTGTACAGTGAATCCCCTCTAGACAAAATGTACTGTAAATCCCCTCTAGACAAACTGTAGGAGCCGTCTGATCTGGATCGATTCTGTTTGCATTTTCGTGAAAATGCGTTTATATGAGGGAAATACCATACAAACACCTTTAACAGGTTTGCAAACTGAGCAAACCCAGATCAGATTCGTCCTGTAGAACCGTCTGATTAGGTTCTACTCAGTTTGCTTATGGAATTACAATATACATGTATCTGCCTACAGTTTCTAGCAATAGCAAAAATGCATGTAAATATTTGCCATTATAAAAAAATAGGCACTTAATTTTTTATGTTATTATGTAGTACATGAATATTTAACAGGGAAAGGGTTGCTGTTGAGTGAAAGTCATTCGGAAAACCCCTTTAGGAGCTTTCTGTACCACTTCCACCCTGCATCAACTATGCAGTTGATAATAACCTGAATATCCTATGTAGTGGGCACTTGCTGTATTCTTTTGCAGATTTCGAAACACAATTTTCGCCCATTTCTTGCCAAAGATATATTTAGCGTGACAGTTTTTTAAATGATTTGGACCCTGTAGAGACGCCAGTTGATTCGTCTTCTCAACTGTATCCAAGCTGCTTATATTCTTCAGCTAAGATTAATTCAAGTAAAGAGACGCTTTGCGAATCGCTAAGTGTCCTAATCAAACTGAAATGAACCGGTTTCTGAAATACTAATCAAATCATAGGTTATAATCACAGGTAGCGGCTTCGAACTGATTTATTTATAATTTACGTGTGGTAAATCATACTGGGTCCTGTTGATCTGACAAATTACAGGCACAGTAGATCCTAGCTAAAGTGACCATTAAAAAGAGATTTAAGTATGGGTAGGTTAGGCAGGTTGTACCTTAATGCAGGTCAAATGTAATTTTATATTACTTTTGCCCTGTATTAAGCAACCACCTGCTTTTTTAAGACTCGTATGTCCATTATATTAATGTCCGCTTAGGACAGGTTCTGCTGTAGCGAGGGTTTGAATTTCGTCCGAATATATAACAAATTGAAATTTATACATACATATTAAGGGCAGATGGCAGCTTAAAGCAAGGTGAAAGTGAAACAGAACGCTCCTATAGGAGGCCGTTATAGAGAGGTTTTACATGTATTCGGGTTGTGTTTGTTCGACATATGCCGATAATATTTGTTATACAACAACTCTTATAAGTAACAACGCACACGGCTTGTTTTGTATCATTTTTGTAGCATTTTGTAGCATCTTCATAATACTGATTGTTGAACAGCATCCTGAAGAGACGTCGAGTCAATCTCTGCTGTGTTTGTCACAAACCCCATGACTAATTTACTGACGTGTATCACAAACAGTTTACAGCCTAACCTGGTACAACATTGTAATGCTATAGTTGATCTGTATCTACACTATGAGCAAAGCGCAATAGTCGTTCCTCGTATAGTGGGACTCAAGTAAAACTGATCTGTATCTACAGTATGAGCAAAGCCTAATGGTCGTTCCTCGTATAGTGGGACTCAAGTAAAACTGATCTGTATCTACAGTATGAGCAAAGCGCAATGGTCGTTCCTCGTATAGTGGGACTCAAGTAAAACTGATCTGTATCTACAGTATGAGCAAAGCCTAATGGTCGTTCCTTGTATAGTGGGACTCAAGTACACGCGTACCTAATGCTATAACTGATATAGATGGTATATTATTTCAATCATGGCAGTTTGTACAGTAGAACCTGACTTACGCGGCCATCAAATTGAGGTCGTATCATGGGTCTGTAAGGCATGTGGTAGCTTAATGGAGGTCAAATGTAATGCAGAAAGCTAAATTAGGAGCTTTCTGCATTAGGTTTACCCTGCTTTAAGCAAGCACCTGTTTTAAGACTCGTATATTCAATAAGGACAGGTTCAACTGTAGATGACATTTTCAGTCGATAAAGGTACAGTAAAACCCCGATAATGCGACCACCAAAAAGGGGCATAATTCTTGGTGGCAGAGGCAGGTGGTAGCTTAATGCAGGACGAAAGTTATGCAGAAAGCTCCTCTAGGAGCTTTCTGCATAACTTTCGCCCTGCATTAAGCAACCACCTGCTTTAGACGACATTAGTGGCTGTTTATTAAGTGGTCGCATTAGCGGGGTTTTACTGTATGTGGTAGCATAGCTCAAGATGAGCGAGAGCGTCTCTCATTATATCTTACCAGTGCTCGTGTACCCCGCAGTAAAAAATGTCTGCTCAAATTTGGATCTGGTGCAATTTTGACTACTTCTGAATTGATCATACTTTTGGGAAACTATTGACAGAGTGTCAAACAGCTTGGATCCTGATGAGACGCCGAGTTACTCGGCGTCTCATCTGGATCCAATCTGTTTGCAAGTGCGGCAGATCAACAGGAGCGGGATTAAAACAGATTAACTCTGCGTTTCACCAGTATCTAATCTCTTTGACTCCCGGTCAACAGTTTATCAAAAGCTTATGATCCTTACAATGCGGGACACGAATCACTAATGTCATTTGCAAACAGTGTAGACCCTTTCATGTCATGTTACACTTTTCTTTAGAAAATTCACTAAATATTCACCATGAGCTTGGCCTGTTTGAATGTTGGAATATTCCAATTTGAAAATTCAGCATTGTAAGGGTTAATCGAATCAGAATTAACCCTTTCCCAGATTAATATTCATGTAGGAACGAATGACGTAATGAATATTAATAAGACATTTTAATGGCACATGGACACAGGACATTTTGGCTACGACAGAAGCTGTAAAATCAGATCCATATAAATTATTACACCATAAGCAAACAGAGCAGACCCTGATCAGACGGTTCCTATAGGAGCCGTCTGATATGGGTCTACTCTGTTTGCAGATGCGTCAAATTGAGCTACATGAGGGAAAGGGTTAAGTGAAGATAATTATTTGAGCAGGCATCAGTTTTACTGTAGTATGTATAAATGTCATATTGTTAATATACAGTAAAACCTCTCTATAACGGTCACTAAATTACATCAAGTATTTTGTTTTAAAGATGATTTTGGTGATTTGTTTTCTTGCGATGTATTTCTTTTAAACGTATTAACAAATGGTTTATGTAGTTTTAGGCATTTTAAATCGCGTTGTTAGAAGAGGCTTTTCTCTGTATGAATGTTCTATTGCACTGTACCCCGTGACGTATAAGGAAATAATGCATCAGCCTAAATTACAAGTGTAATGACAATTACATGTGGTAATGATACAGTCTCGTGATAATAGTACGTTTATTTATGTCGTTGTGTATACAGTAGGACCTGTCTAAGACGGTCATGCATTTATTGAACATAGAAGACTTAAAACAAGGTAGTTTCTTAAAGCAGAGCGAAAGGAATGCAGCAAGCTCGTATGGGAGCTTTCTGCATTACATTCGACCTGCATAAAGCTACCACCTGCCTGACAGACCATAACCAGACCTCTTTCTAATGGCCACTTAAGACAGTGTCTACTGTATATATCTTTGAACCTACGGAAAAGGTTTATAAATATAAGGTGTAAATAAACGCTTTCGACTGTTGATTGTAACACGTCATCAACCCCTTGTGTGCAGGAATCTAGTATATTAGAATTTTTCATACGGTGTAGACCCAGATCAAAGGGCTCGCTGACACATTTTGGAAAGTACCATATATATCAACCAGTGACCAACAGTTTGTATTCTGTTGGAACGTGTTACTCGTAACATCATCTGGATCCAATACTGTACACCTTGATCGAAGGGCTCCTCTATTATTATCATAAGTCAATTCTCTATGTACCGTTGAGTACCAGAGGGGGTCCCTTGATCCGAGTCTGCACTGTTTGTTAAAAAGAACATTTTCATCAGTGATAGATATTGATACAACTTTATGTTTATTTAGTTATTAGTTATTTAGAAAGGTTGGGGCCAGTTAAATTGCTCAGCAGATTAAGAGTTAATGAGTTCGTGCCAACCTACGCTAAACGTGTCGATCCGGAATTAGAGATGACTGTGCTTCATTATATAAGATAAAATAGAGTAGGGTAGGGTACGACAAGGTAAGAAAAACAAGTTATTCTGCTGAAAAAGCATGTCAAGTTATTCATATTTGTTGCATTTTAACCCTTATTTCGATTCGCTGACACATTTTGGAAGGTACCGTATCAAGTTATCAACCCAGCGGCCAACAGACAGGGTTCTGTAGGAAACGAGTCACTCGTTGAATCATCTGGATATACGTACTACCGTAGAGTGCCGCACTGTCATGTCGTGGAAAACCATAACGTGCGGTGCCGTACCATGCCATGTCGTGTTGTACATAGAGGATCTTACATGAGTGTTCATTACACATTGTTTTTATGAAACGAGTTTACTATAATAATATGGCACGAGCTTCAGCTCGTGTCATATTATTATAGTAAACTCGTTTCATAAAAACAATGTATAATGAACACTCATGTAAGCTTCTTTTTATCACATAATCCTTAAAATGCCATAGAAAATAAAACAGACTAGCTGACGACTGTTTCTGCAATTGCTTTACAAACAGCGTAGTAATACAACGGACGACCCGCATGGAGTGCTATGATTGGTTAACGCTTTTTAAATGAGAGCTACGATTGGCTAACTTGCTAATTTGCATAAAAAATGCACTAGTGCAATTCTGCGAAATACGGCACTCTGTTAAGGCACTCCCACATGGTAGATTATGTGATAAAATACAATGTCGTACAGTACCGTGGTGCCGTGCTGTGCAATACCATACCAAACCGTAACGTAACATACCGTACTGCTTAATGGTAATTATACAATGTGAATAATAATGGTGCAATATATTGGTAATAAACCTTTGAATACTGAACTTTCAAAATGGAATGGTCCGTCATCATTTAACAGTATAATCCATTCGGTGTGCAAAAGTATAGTCCGGGAGAGGAATTGCATTAATCCATTACCTCATAGGCTATTTTTAGATCCAACCTCTTTGAATAAATCTTCCGAAAATGAGCATTATCTAAAGAAAAGGATTTTTTTTAGAATTTTGAAGTTTGAAACCATTGTGATAAGTAGGAGCAAATGCTCTATTTATGACAATGGTTTCACAAGCGACTTTTACAGAATCGCCAAAAGTCGTGAATATGAGGGAATGGTTTAACAATTAATGCAGACCTTGATCGAAGGGCTCCTCTATTATTATCATAAGTCAATTCTCTATGAGCCCTCTTATTTGAGTCTAAACTGTTTGCAAATGTCAGAACACTCGTTTCTCACATTCAAATGGTTAAAGTTTAAGATGATAGTCTCTAAAATAAACGCATAGTTTTAATAAAACCAATAAACGTGTAGTTGAAAGATCAGTGTGCAATGACATGGTATAGTACTGAACATACTATACTCCGATTTGATTTCACAAATGTCCCCGAAGTATTAAAACGGTGCGGAAACCATGCAAATATTGAAAGCTTCGCTTTATGTATATTAATTAAATAAATGGTTTATATCTCTGCGGGTGATGTTAAAGTAAAAATAATAGATGGTTGGTATTTGTACTTTAGGGTCTATTATCACAGATATTAGCACTGTTTCTAAATGCCCCCTGGCTTGTTAAAACAAGTTTTTAAACTCTTTCGCTGCCACTGTCGCTTCTATGATTACCTATGCAAACAGTTTGAATCCAGATGAGACACCGAGTAACTCGGCGTCTCATCAGTATCCAAACTGTTTGTTACTGTGACTATGTTGTTTGAAACAAAAATGAAAAAAATTAAAAAGTGAAATTTGCAGCAGACGACAAAGGTTGCAGACGACAAAATTTGGCAGCGAAAAGAGTTAAAGACATGAACAATAGCATGAACAATAGCAAACACTATGGCTGAAGTACAGTTTCATTATCAATCGCCATTAACGTGATTTATACATTTTGCAAACTAATGACAGTAAAACCTTGTTGAAACGAACCCTTGACCCTTTCACCCCAAGACTATTGAATTAAAATGTATTACAATAGAGCATATGTTAACCCATTCCCTCCTAGACTATTTTTAGACCCAACCTCTTTGAACAAATCTACCGAAAAGGGGCATTTACTAGAGGAAAGGACACATTTACAATTATGTAGTTTTGAATCCATTGTGATAAATAGAGCATTTGCTGCTATGAAGCAATGTCCTATTTATCACAATGATTTCAAAAATGATTTTTACAGAGACGTCTTAAGGCGTGAGTTGGAGGGAATTGGTTTAAGCTGGCATTAAAAACAGATATAACGGTAGGTTTGTAAGGTAGATCGTAGATTGTAAGGTAGGTCCTATAGGAGCTTTCTGCATTTCTATCGTCCTGCATTAAGCAGCCGCCTGCCTTTTAAGACTCTTGTGTTCAATAAATGAATGACCGCTTAACCCATTCCCTCATATGGACGACTTTTGACGACTCTGTAAAAGCCACTTTGTGAAACCATTGTGATAAATAGAGCATTTGCTCCTATAGGAGCAAATGCTCTATTTATCTCAATGGTTTCAAACTATAAACTTCTAAACATTTCCTTTTCTCTAATTAATGCTCCTTTCCGGTAGATTTAATCAAAGAGGTTGTATCTAACAATAGCCTATGAGGTAATGGGTTAAAACAGGTTCTACTTACTGTGTGAATATTCATGGAGTGAATGTTTTATAAGTACATGTACATATTAACAAGTTTTGGCAGTCAAAGAAACGGAAGAATCAAGTCTATAATAAGTCATAAGCATACAGAGTAGACCCTGATCAGACAGCTCCTGATCTAATATGATTGCAAAGATGTGTCTCTATGAGGCAAACGTTAATGCAAACGTAAAGTCAAAATTTTCAACAATATCTCTTTTTTTTCTCCTCCAAACCCTGTCCTGCATTAAGCTACCATCTGCCTTACAAGCCCATAATTTGACCTGTTTATTACCACTTAACCCTTCGCTTGCTGACTTTTAAAACACATTTCTCCTTCTTTACCCATGCCATGTTGTATAATTACATATATCTTCACTGTGTACAAGTATTTCGCTGTGCAATCACTGCTGTGGAGTGCACTGATTGCACAGCCAACTAGTAAATAGTGCAGACCCCGATGAGACAGCTCCTGCAGGAGCTGTCTCATCTGGGTCTTCACTATTTACAGGTAGGTATATTGTCGTGAATAGCAAGCGAAGGGTTAAGACGGGGTTCGACTGTACATATACATATTCGCTAACAGGAAGTCTTTATTAGTAACTCTTTATAGCAAGCACAATACAGTAGAACCTGTCTTAAGCGGCCATAAAACATAGATCTAAGTATGGGTATCTAAGGCACATGGTAGCTTAATGCAGGTCAAAAGTAATGCAAAACGCTCATACAGGAGCTTTCTGTAATACTTTCTCTTGCATTAAACAACCACCTGCTTTAAGACTCCTATGTTCATTAAATGAATGGCCACCGCATAAGACATGGTGTGCTTTAAAAAAGGAGTTTAGTGAAAATGGAAAAAAGTAGTTGGGATTTTCAGTTTTAAAACAGTCCAGTATAGGCTCTGATTTCTTGAATATGGACCCTGACTTTTGGAGAATGAGTCCCAAATTGTTGAGTATGGGCCCCAAATTCTGTATATGTGCTCTGAATTTTTGACTTGCTAACAATGTGCATTTAACCCTTTCCCTGATTGAAAGGCCTTTTAACGCATTAGCGACCATAGTAGACACAGATCAGATCAGACCGTCAACTGAGGATCGGCTCTGTTTACTTATGAAATCATACATGTATACATGTAGATATGATTTTACAATGTGTACCGCGGTAAAGCCATTAGGAAAATTCAGCTAACTCATATCTTATGAGGTAAAGGGTTGAGTCTTTTCTTTCTTACAGTGAAGTGCAGAGGTCCAAATAAGATGCGTAAATTTAAATATTTTCAAGAATAGCTCCTTTATTTCTCCACCAAAGTCCAAAGACCACTCTTTCGAAGAGACGATTCTAGAAAGTGGTCACGGTATAGGGTTTGGTGGCGAAATGACGATTTTAGTATTTGAGTACGCACGTTTGTCTGTAGCTCTGGAAGTCTACTCGTTTGTGAGCCCCCTGTTTAGCCCATGACCCTACATAGAGTTATTCGCATTCTGATACATTAGCTTCCAGACAGCTCCTTCTGCAGAAGCTGAGTGAGGAAGCGATCGATAATCAGAAACCGCGATGCCAGTGCGCATTTGATCCAACAATAACTGGCTTAGTCATCCTTAAATGACAAACAGATATCTGAGAGTCGCAAATACAGATTCGGTGACATCTTATTACTCGGTGCAGTAACCCCTCTCTAAAGCGGTCACCTGAAAGAGGGGACCATCTTGGTCTGAAAATCAGGTCGTATCTTCATTCCGGACACGAACATTATGCAGAAAGCTCATACGGGATATGTCTGCATTACAAGCAGTCACCAGCTTTTAAAGACGGCAATGTTGCTTTAGATATAATATATATTATATATTGTTCACTTACCTCTATTCCAAGCTGTTTTTCAATTGTGACTATGTCGTGTTTCGTAGGACAGAGAATAATATGTACAGTAGAGCCCCTCTAATGCGACCACTTAAAGAATAAGCATATCTGCCTTTATGAGCAGGTGGTTGCTTAATGCAGTATAAAAGTAATGCAGAAAGCTCTTCTAGGAGCTTTCTGTATTACTTTTTTCCTGCATTAAGCTACCACCTGCATCTAGCACACCTGCATCTAGCACCCAGAATTGTACCTCTTTTAGGTGGTCGCATTAGCGGGGTTTTAATGTATATAAGTACTATATATGTATGGGCATATGGTCGCCTGGTGAACTGTGCGTTTATCTGTTTTTTATCCTGTACATGTTTCATATTCATTAAAGAAAAAAAGACATCATGATTATTTGAACACGTAATGTTTTTAAAATATATATAGCTTCATAAGCAAACCGAACAGACATTATTTGGATCTACTCTGTTTGCCAATGCGTGAAAAGGTGTTTATATGAAAGAAAGAGTTAAGACGCACCCTCTGTGAAAACATGAGCCATTCCCTAATTTTGACGACTGTGTAAAAGTCACTTTGTGAAACCATTGTGATAAATAGAGCATTTGCTCCTATAGGAGCAAATGCTCTATTTATCACAATGGTTTCAAACTACAAAATTCTAATTTTTTCCTTTTCTCTAGTTGATGCTCCTTTTCGGTAGATTTATTCAAATAGATTGTATCTAAAAATAGCCTATGGGTTAACACGGAGTCACCTATGGTGGCGAAAGCGTGAAGATACAGTATCTAATTTTTAGGCGTATGATCTGGATACAAACTAGTCAATATTCTGTGTTTGAATAGACATAGAATAAACACTATGAAATATTGAACTCTTTCTCTGCCAAATGTTGTCGCCTGCAAAAAAATGTCTGGTAGGTTAGATCTATAACTTTCGTTAGTTTTCATTCTTCTCTTTTCTTTCAAATCATTATCACAGTAACAAATATATTGGATACTGACGAGACGCCGAGTTCCTCGGCACCTCACCTGGATCCAAACCGTGTCCACGGGTAATCAGCGGTGCGACTTTTAGCAGCGAAATAGTTTTTTAACCCTTTCCCTCATATAAACGTGTTTTCACGCATTTGCAAACAGAGAAGACCCAGATCAGACGGCTCCTAGAGGAGCCGTCTGATCAGGGTCTGCTCTGTTTGCTAAAATAAGTTGATAGATATGTTTCTTTGCTTTCTATAATGTGAACAATATTCCACATTCCATATTTCTTTGTAACTATTTTGTTAATGAATATTCAGTAGGTTTTGAAATTTGACCTAAATATAGAACAGGGAAAGGGTTAAGCAGACGCCATTTCTAGGGACGATTATTTACTCAGAGGACTGGGTACAGAAGGCATACAGGGACATGTTCTACAAACGAGAGAGAGAGGACACTGATCTATCGATGTCATTATTTGCTTAGGTTAACCGGTTATCGATCAACTTACCGTTAGAACTTTAATACTATTCTTGGTGAATATTATTAAAGAAATAATGACGCCATGGCACAGGAATTTTGGCCATATAGGAGAACCTGTAGAATCATATCTATATCATATAATAAGCAAACAAAGCAGACCCGGATCATACGGCTCCTATGGGGCATTTGGTATTGGTCTTCTTTGTCATCCTAATACTCTTACAAATGTTTCAGAATATTTCAATTCTGATAAAACCATACTGGGAATGACTTCTCTTTCATGCCTATTGACATGGTGAAAAATGACTGGTCTAGACTAATGAAAGAGACTTGTTGGACCCACACACTTAACCCTTCGCTTGCTAATCGCGTCAATATTGTAAATAGTGAAGACCCAGATGAGACAGCTCCTGCAGGAGCTGTCTCATCAGGGTCTGCACTATTTACAAATTGATTGTGCAACTAGTGCACTCAACAGCAGCGATTGCACAGCGAAATACGTGTACACAGTGAAGATATATGTAATAATACAACAGGACATGGGTAAAGAAGGAGAAATGTATTTTAAAATTCAGCAAGCGAAGGGTTAATACAGTCTGGCCTAATGGCATGAATGCTAAAATATTATTTTAGTTATATTTGTGCATACAGATTCTTCCTAGTCTAATTTTTACATGCTAGTTAGTTTTACTTGTCAGTACTTATATGTTTTGCTTTGCAATGTTTGCAGCGAATTAGTATCATATTTGATCCTTAACTAGATCTATATGTATAAAATTACGCCAAAATGGACCACGTCTTTTGACGCCAATAATGTCAGGTTGCAATGACGTCGTACTATTTAGTTAATTATACTCTGATGAAGTCTTATGGACGAAACATGTCAGTTAGAAAGTAAAATGTTTTAAGCACATCTGAAGTTAGTTCTTTATTTTATCTATTATCTACTCTGTTTGCAAAGTAAAGGGTATGACGGAATCTATGTCTGATATGGGTCTACTCTGTTTGCAAAGGCGTATTAAGGGTTAAAACACACGAATGAGGAAACGTATTCTCATAGCAAACACTATAGAGAATCGGATCTTATCATATAATCAAACAGAGCTGACTCTGATCAGACAACTCACACAACAACTGTCTAATATGGATCTATTCTATTCGCATTTATAAACGTAAAAGTGACGGAATTATCAATTAAATGTAATGCACGCATCGTGGCTATAGGGGTCCGGGGGCATGCTGCCCCGGGAAAATTTAGAAGTGTTTAGTTTTGAAACCAATGTGATAAAAACAGTGTTTGCTCCTATAGGACCAAACGCTCTATTTATCACAATTGTTTTTAAAGTTGACTTTTACAGAGGTGCCAAAGGCGTCAGTATGGGGCAATGGGTTAAAGCTTACATGACAAGACAGATCGTTTATCAAAGTCTACCCCATATAATATGTTGTTCCATTTTGGTCATAATGTTTTCACTTTTTAGATTGACCATGGCACGCACGTAAGTGCGTATTGCTAGCCACGCCCCTGAAATATAACTCTTTTAAAGCTCTCTGAATATTGAATATTCAACGTGGATTGTCCCATTTACAGTTGAACTTCGATATCTCGAACTGTAAGGGACCATACTTATTACTTCGAGATAACACAGGTTCGAGTCATCCGATTACTAATCTGAACAATTTAACCCTTTCCCTGTTCTATATTTAATCCAATTTTCAATACCTACTGAATATTCATGGGCAAAATAGCTACAATGAAATACGGAAGGGGTAACACTTTAGTCATTTAAGAAACTAAAGAAGCAGACCTATCAAATTCAATTAGCAAACAGAGTAGACCCTGATCAGACGGCTCCTCTAGGAGCCGTCTGATCTGGGTCTACTCTGTTTGCAAATGCGTGAAAACACGTTTATATGAGGGAAAGGGTTAACAAGTTCATAGTGTAATGCAGGTCTAGAAGTAATGCGTAAAGCTCTTGTAGCAGCTTTCAGCATTACTTTAGACATGCATTAAGCTGTCATATGTGTTTCTAGATTTCTAGATATGTGTAGTGGTACATTTTAGAACAATTCTATATTGTAAATTTTGGAAGGATCGAACTTTTATTTCGAGTTAATCCCATAGTTCGAGTTTTCCAAGTTCAGCTGTATATGTCAAAAATGTGCCAGGGGATTCTGAAGAGCAATCAGTGCATATCCTGATCAGAGGACGTCTCTGATCTTGTTCTACATTGTCTTCGAATGCATTCAAAGGAGTATCCTTTGTGCTGCTAAATGTGACCTGACTTGCATTTACAAACATTTTGAATAAATGCCAGGTAGTTTAAACAGAGGAAATCGATGGACAAACAGCGCAGATCCCGATCAGAGGGATCCTGATGCTTCTTTCATCCAAAGTGTTAATAAAGTGTTAAGGAATAAAAGGACTTTAAGCAAACAACATTTTGTACATGATAAGTTGTTTAATACTCAAAACCATTTACTTCAACAATATGCATGAAATTATTAATCAAGTAGGATTATAAGTTAGACCATTCTTTCCCCTATGTAAACACAGTTGCATGCATTTGCAAACAGAGTAGACCCAGATCAAATGGCTCCTGTAGGAGCGGTCTGATCTGGGTCTTCTCTGTTGGATTATAACAGGATATATATCTAATTTTATCAAAGCAAAACAACCTTTTACAGTATAAAACATCAGGTAGTAATTATTAATGATGTCATTTTTTCTTACATCAATATTGAACATGGAATGAGATAAAAATTAACGAATACGTCGCAATTTGACCATGGCAGAAACTGCAATATCACGTATTACCCCATAAGCTAACAGAGCATGTCCCGGTCAAGGAGGCCTTCTGAGTTTGCAAAGACGCAGATATGTGTCTAGAGACACATGTCAGGCACATGGTTAAAGAGGAAGTCCCTACAATGGGCACATACTTTCAATAGTATCATAAAGCTTGGTATGTATTATGTTTAATCGTTATTATGGAGAGTGTCAGTTTGAAATTATATAGCAAACTGCGCATATTATACAAAATAAACCGATTTCATCAATACTATAATACAATCCGCGTATTGTCGATGATCACTCGAGCCCTCCATTGTTTTCGTAACGCGGTTTTCTCGGAAGATGCCGAAGATGCGAAGCAGCGCGAACAGATACGAAATTAAAACCCAACATGAATAAAACTGAAATATCGGCGAATAATATCTGTGTTGTCGATATCAAACATATGAAAGTTTTGTCATTTTCAATGTTTAGTCGATAGATTTTCTTGTAAAATACTTCTTTTCAGCATATAAACAAATGAGTTTAGTATACAGTGAAACCCCGCTAATGCGACCACTTAATAAACAGCCACTGATGTCGTCTAAAGCAGGTGGTTGCTTAATGCAGGACGAAAGTTATGCAGAAAGCTCCAATAGGAGCTTTCTGCATAACTTTCGTCCTGCATTAAGCTACCACCTGCCTCTGCCATCCAGAATTATGCCCCTTTTTGGTGGTCGCATTAGCGGGGTTTTACTGTACATGTATTTAGGCATTTTTGAATCGCGTCTAATGTATGGACTTCCCCTTTAAATGCTATAGAACAGATTATGCAATGACTAACTATTCCAGCAACAGTCGATAATATTTAACGACTCATCTAGGTCCTCTTCACTGGCAAGGTAATTATTAATTCTGACACAGCGTGCTCTAGATAAGCAATTACGATACCTGCCAAAGCGCTTGTCTCTTGCAATTTTACTTATTTTCAATTTGTTCAAACAAAATGTCGCATCATACACCTTGGATCCTGACGAGACACCGAGTTACTCGGCATCTCATCAGGATCCACGCTGTGACACCGAGTTACTCGGCATCTCATCAGGATCCAAGCTAGTGAGGTGGCGATAAGCTGACTAAGGATACAATGATAGGACTGGTTATTGATCTATTAAATGAAGGTGAACTAGGTGCAATGTATTTGTTGAGTTAACCCCTTCAGTGCTATGAAGACTGGTCACTAATATCGTATTCAACCAGTTTGGATCCAGATGAGACCACGAGTAACTGGACGTCTCATCAGGATCCACACTGTTTGACACTCTGTTTATTGTTATATTAAGAATTTGAACAAGCGTCTGCTCTAACAGTTGAATCAGATGAATATGTATCCAGCAGACGACAATTCTGTCACTGAAAGTGTTAACATGTCTTTGAAACTAAAGTATTTTTATCTACAAATCAATGTCGTCCCGTTTGAATCTTCAAAGTATATTTTCTTACATTTCTTTTGAAGACTTTTATCAATAAGTGTGTATCCCGTTGTTTCGCGCATCTGCAAACAGAGTAGATCCAGATCAGACGGCTCCTATACGAGACGTCTGAAAGAGTCTGCTCTGCATGTTTGCCTATGGAATTATATGGATCTGAGTTTACATTTGTTACCAGAACAAAACATCCTGTATTCCTCGACTTCAGCTGATGAATATTCATAATGTCATTATTTCTTACATGAATATTGAACAGGGTAAGAATAACATTGAATTTGGTTAAACAGTACATAGTGCATGTATGAAATGGGCGTAGTCATACAACCCGTGCCACGCTGATATTTTCAAACAGTGTAGACTCGTGTAGGTTATGGATTGAGAAATATAACCTTTGCTTCAGGATACAGAAAATATACCAGTCCTTTACTTCACATATACATTCTGCTCACCATTCCATCCAAAGACAAATAGTCTAAAACCACTCCAATTTACAGCTGTGATATTGACATTTTGTTCACCATTCAACAGAATGTCAAACAAATAAATCACAGGTTTGAGATTGACTGCTGCTTATTATTCAATGAAAGGCAAGACACTACAAAAACAGCTTTGAGATCGACATTCTTTTCGCCATTCCACAGAAAGGCAACCTATTTATTTCCATTAGTGAGATCGACAATCTGCTCTCCATTCCACATAAAGGCTAACCACTCTAACTTACAACTGTGAGTCAATATTCTACTCACCATTCCACACGAAGGCAAACCACTATAATTTACATCTATGAGTTTGACATTCACCTTGCCATTCGACAGAGGGGCAAAACATGACCATGAACAGTCGAGGAATCGACATTCAGCTGCGCATTCATTCAAATCACCAAGTCTGCCAGTGCACAGCTATGAAATCAATTTCATCTCTGATTAATACAATAATTAAATGTACCACTGGGGCGCCTACATTCAGCTCGACATGAGAAAAACATGACAATCAACAGATGTGATATAAATATTTAGCTGTGCATCCGTTCCATATAGTCTGCGAGTGCACATCAGTGTGCTTGTTATTCAACTCGCCAGTGAACGGATAGGTAACTAATTAATATACTAATTAAATGTACTGCTGTGAGATCGACATTCAGCTTTGCGCTCACCACTTAACAATGAACAGCCGTGCATTGACATTCAGCTGTGCATTCGTCCACAAATTTACAACAGATAAATCGACATTCGTCTCGTAATTCGACATACAGGCAAATACGCTATTGTATAACTTTGATGTCGACATCTCGTGGTTCCTTTGTCCAATTCGCCTTTTCTGCGAATGAACATCAATGGAATCGACATACAGCTCGTCATTTTTGCCGAAAGGCAAAACGTATAGCTGTGATATGGATAGTCATTCGACAGAAATATAGAATACAACTATGTTCAGCTGTGACAGTGACACTCGCTAAATTACACGTATGTACAGCTGCGAGATCGACATTCATCTGTGAATACGTTTAATAAGAAACGTTGCGAATGCACAGTTGTGAGATCGATAATCCGCTGTGCATTCGTTCCATCAAAAATTTTGCGAATGTACAATTATGAGATCGACCTTCTGCTTGCCATTCGACAGAAAGACAAACTAATCAATATGCAGCTATTGTATAGTAGACATTCAACTTAGCATTCGCTAACGCCATCCATTGTTTTAATACACAGCTACGAAATAGACATTCTGCTAGCCATTCCTTAAAATAGGCTTATGTACACCTGTGCATTTGAAATCTATCTTGCCATGCGGTCTAAGGGCAAACCAAAGTATACATGTAGCTGGCCATTTGACAGAGAGGTAAAACAAATCAGCGTGAGGTGACTTTGGCGGATGTATGGCTGGGTTGTGCAATTATTGTCGACCTCCTGGGGTCGACCTCAGGGCCCACCTTGACACGAAGCGCTAAGTAAGGCCTATACAATGAATACAACACCGGAAAAAACAATTCGAAAAGTCAAATAAGTACAGTAAAACCCCGCTAATGCGACCACCAAAACGGGGTATAATTCTGGGTGGCAGAGGCAGGTGGTAGCTTAATGCAGGACGAAAGTTATGCAGAAAGCTCCTATAGGAGCTTTCTGCATAACTTTCGTCCTGCATTAAGCAACCACCTGCTTTAGACGACATCAGTGGTTGTTTATTAAGTGGTCGCATTAGTGGGGTTTCACTGTATAGTTATCAGTCGCTAAGACAAGTGGCAGATTAATGCAGGGTGAAAGTCAGACAGAACTCTCCTTTGGGAGCTTTTCGTGTGACTCTCACCCTGCACAACGTTATCAATTAGTCTCTACTATAGTTTCGGATCAGCGAGATTTCACTGTATGCGTACCAGTTTATTAACAGACGGCATAAACTCCGCTCCCAGACAATAACTACTGTTATTTATTAAAATGCTAAGGTCTCATACACATATGGCACGTCAACTTTATTAGCACTGTTTTGTAAACAACATCCTGTGAATCACACTACCAACTCGATGATATTGTATAAGATACAGAAACGCCTCGATTATTCGAACATTCAAGTACCTACCATTGGCCAGCTTTAATGACAGATGGCAGTTTAATCAGAGACCTACATTTATGTTTATATGTCTGGTTTAATATAGGATGAAAGTCGTCGTACAGAAAGCTCCTTTCTGCGTGACTTTCAGTCTGAATTAAGCATCCAGCTGTCTAAAAGGGTTTAATTTCTTCTGGACCTAAATTCGAATTTTCGAGGGTTTTACTTTATTTGTAAAACCTCTCTCAAGCGAGCACCTGATAAGAGGAAAAAATTATATTTCTCACAGTCAGATGGGCCATTCACTCCATCAATATTCATGTAAGAAATAATCATGATATCATGAATATTAACCCATGGGCTCCCACGATCCCATATAGGGACGTAGGCAAACAGTGTAGACTCTGATCAGACGCCGCATTATGCGGCGTCTGATCAGAGTCTACACTGTTTGCTGATAGGAATTTCAATATAAAACAAAACGAAATTGAGAATTTAGGCAAGGCACTCCTTTGATAAAAAATGGACTAATCCAACATATAAACATCGAAGAATCCACTGGGAGCAAATGGGTTAATTGGAATATTTTAACGGTATCAGAGGTCCATGTAAGATGCGTAAATATAGAGAATAATAGGTTAGTGCCGTAGATGGGACGCTTTATCCGACGAGGGGAGAAAACGTTGAGGCGAGGCTCCCATCTACGGCACTAACCTATTATTCGATTTATCCAGTCAATATAGTTAAATGTCTTTTTTTATAGACTCATAACACTCTTGAAATAATTTACATTGAAAATGCAGTTTTTCGATCAACGGATCCCTCCCTTTTCACTTCCATTTAGACGTAAATAGATCTAATGAGCTACCGCAGAGGAATATAGTTTCGATACTTGTATTACTAGAAGGGAAACGTGGTTGAATTTGAAAAATAAGATGATTTGAATCGAGGGTCGATAAGTTATTTCAAGCAGACATGATCTATATTCTTTGGTCAAATTCGAGTTACGTAGTCTCGGTTTCTATTTTTAGATTCTACCTAACGTCACTCAAAAATCGATGGAACTGAACAGGCTATATTTAGGTTTATGACTATCACCGCCTCTGTAAGAGTTTATCAATCAAATAATCATGAGAGTGAAAAGAAAACATTTACTATTTATCTGTCAATCTTTGCTTCCAGGTTTGATTTTATCAAAAACGGGTTTTGCCAGCGGTGGATTAAATTAATAAAAGTGATAAATCAACGTCATTTTGTATGTGGCCTCGGTGGCCTAATCGGTAAGGGCGACGTCTCTAGAGAGATTAGAATTAGTTTTTGTAGGATCAGGCGCGGGTTCGAATCCAGCTGTAGCCAATTATTTTTATTTTTTCTCATTTGAATAATTCTTCTGGTGACCAAATAGATCTGTTAGATCTATTCCATCAACATGTTTATGAATATTTACAGAAAACTAAAATAGTTCCATGGTTATAGAATCATTACGCCTATCTACTAACCTAATAAACCTTCCACTACCGGAAGTAACCTAATAAACCTAAGTTTATTTGCACCCCCTTTATTATGTCACTAGAGAAGCCTGGTGACTGGATAAAACTTCTTAATTTCTCCATCAAACCCTAATGTTTTAGCCATTGTTTGGAATCAGCGTCGAATAAATACTGGTCACAGCATACGGTTTGGTGGAGAAAAGACGATTTTCGTATTTGAGTATGCACCTTTATATTTTGCTTTGGTTACCTGAACACAGGAATATTTGACCATGGCACAAACTTTAGAATCATATCTATAATATTTCATAAGCAAACAGAGCAAGCCATAATGAGACCTGTAGGATTCTCTTATCTGGATCTACTCTGTTTGCAAAGGCATAGAGAGGCGTATACATATATGGAAAGTAATGTTAATTATAACAGGACGAAATCTATGCAGAAATTACCTTTCAATTTGCACTCAGCAACCGACTACTTTAAAGACACCATTCCTATCCATTAAGCGGTCGTTTTTAGAGGGATTCTACTGCATGTAGAAACTCATACTGGATTCTGAATATCCAAATAGTTCCATGTATGGCGATTTTGAACAAGTGAAGTCCATTGTTTCTTAAGTATATACAGTAAAACTTTGATATCTCGAAAGGTTAGTAATGAAGAATTGATGGCAGTTGCTTATTGCAAAGTGAAAGTCAAGCAAGAAAGCCCCTGGATGAGCTTTCTGCACGACTTTCACCCTGCATTGCACTGCCAATGGTTATAGTTTCGGCTTAGGAAGCCTGAGGTCATGTGTTCGATCCTTAGTAAAACACAATAACTTTTTATCTCTCTTTTTTCTTATCACCCTTATTTTACGTCCTTTTTGTATAAAACAATTTGTAAATTACTTTTGTAAAGTCCTTTGTTAACATTTTGGCTTTTGTAAAGTTATTTAGCTGATACTTTTTACTCGTGTTTTTATTTTCCGGTGTCTCGTTTTGCATATTTCACCATTGTGCATGACTTATTTTTATCTAAATATATAATTTATACTAACCTGTTGTTAATTTGAGGGCAAGTGTATGCCCATTTAGCAGTAGTGTTCTTTTTCTTCTACCCGACTTAAAAATATGTTAGGCAGCCATTTTACGCTTGCGTAGCACCTTGCTTGTAAAAGGACTGATTTAGCTTTCCTGTTCATATGTTATGCTATGTTGCGTTGCGTTGCGGGGCGGTGTTGTGTTGTGTTGGGCTGTGCTGTGCTGTGCTGTATTGTGTTGGATGTGTTGTGTTCTGTCTGTCTGTCCGTCCCTCCGTCCGCATGCGTCCGTCCGCCCAACCATCCGTCCACAGATAGCGTTAGCCATGACAGAGACTGTAAAGTTATGTCTATGTTATTTCATAAACAAACAATCAGGCCCTGATCAGACAGACAGTTCCTACAATAGCCCTTTAACTCTTTCGATGCCAAATTCGGTCGTCTGCTAGCTTTGTCGTCTGCTAAAATTTTCTCTCATTTTCGTTTCCAAAACATAGTAACAGTAACAAACAGTATGGATTATGATGAGACGCCGAGTTACTCGGCCTCTCATCTGGATTCAAACTGTTTGTATAAGTAATCGCAGCTGCGACATTGGCAGCGAAAGAATTAATCTGGGTCTATCATGCTTGCAAACGCGTTACAAGGCCTCTTTGTCAGAAAAAGAGATAACTAGTAGTGTCCGCCATTTTCATTGCAATTGTTGTCATATATAGCTAACTCCTACATTTTGTATTTCGCTGAAATAAAAAAAAAAGTTTTCTCAAATTTGGAGCTGGTGCAAGTAACTATTTCCGATTCTATCAAGTTTTTGAAAACCTATCGACCGGGTGTTAAACAGCTTGGACACTGTTAACTCATTCCCTCATGGACTATTTTTAGATACATTATCTTTGAATAAATCTACCGAAAAGGAGCAATAACTAGAGAAAAGGAAAAGTTTGAAACCATTGTGATAAATAGAGCATTTGCTCCTATAGGAGCAAATACTCTATTTATCACAATGGTTTCACAAAGTGACTTTTACAGAGTCGTCAAAAGCCGTCAATATGAGGGAATGGGTTAAACTGTATCTGAAGTTCAAGGGTAGGGTGTAATATTGACCAAGGGTAAACCGACTGTTTTCTGTACAGTAAAGCCCGTATAAATCGGAATCCTAGGAGAAAAAACTTTAACCTTTAGCCTACTATGGGCGGATGAGTGAATACCTATGCAAACAGTTTGGATCCTCGTGTATGGGTCGTCTGATAAGGGTCTGTTCTGTTTACTTACGGACTTCTTATAGTACTCGTTTTACAGATTCTTTTAAGGCCAAACATTTATTCGTTAATGTGACATAACAAACTTCAGTGATTAAATATCTATGAAGTGATTAGTCGTTGTATTTACATAAATAGTCATAAGGGTGGGGGGTGAATTGGGAGATACGTGTTAGACACCTAGATACGATGTGTTAGACGCCTAGTTATGGTGTGTTAGACGCCTTCACACCATTCAAGGGGAATACAGGTAATGCGAATGTGATGCCAAGAGTCATGTGAAAACTATGGAATGGCGTTAACAGAATAGAGCAGAACGGGTTGTATTTTGGTTGACATTTTACAATGCCTTTAACACATTAAAATATTGCAATACAGTAAAACCTCTCTTAACCGGAATTCTAGTAGAGAAGAATTTAGATACTTAAGTCAGGTGACTGCTTAATGCAGGAGGTCCGGTTAAGAGAGGTTTTACTGTATCGACATATTTACACAACATAAAATACCGAAACGTGAATATCATTAAAAACTGATTTAGCACGCTGATGACGAGTGCCTAATTACATTGGCAACTAGTCTGGGTTATAATTAGTGGTATTGAACTTACAATAAGCCGTCATTAAAACGGTAAAAAAAAGCAGGTCTAATTATGGGTCTCAACCAATTACACAATGAATATTCATGTAAATAATAATGACATCATAAAATTTAATATTGATTATATTATTTTTATAACAGCACATGGACTCTGGATTTTTCGACAACGACAGAAACTGGATTATGTCTAGTGTACCATAAGCAAATATAGCAGACCCTGGTCGGAGGGCTCCTATAGGAGCCATCTGATCTTGGTCTACTCTACAAATACGTAGAAAAAACGTATTTATTGAGTAAAGGGTTAAAGCCATGTGGACGCCTAGTCCCGAGAGCTTTCTGCATATACTATAGCCTTGCATGAAGCAACCACCTGCCTTTAACGACAACACTATGTATTCAGTATGTGGTCGCTTTAGAGGGGGATTCTATTGTTCTTTCCGATGTATAAATACATATTGAAAGTCAAACATGAATATACAGAACTAAAATACAACCCCATACATGTCAATTTTGAAGACCATCCTTCCTATTTACTTAAAATAAATCAAAGCAACGTCTTATAGGTTTGCCTATAATTTGAATGCATGCAGTCTGGCCTTCTACATAAAGTTGACATTTCAGTTATAAATATCATGCTACAATCGTCATTTCTCCACCAAAGCAAATACTGTGACCCACCCTTTAGAATAGTCTCAAAGAGACCCTATATACTGTGAAACTAAGAAACCGTATACTGTGACCCACCCTTTAGAATAGTCTCAAAGAGACCCTATATACTGTGAAACTAAGAAACCGTATATTGTGACCCACCCTTTAGAATAGTCTCAAAGAGACCCTTTATACTGTGAAACTAAGAAACCGTACATTGTGACCCACCCTTTAGAATAGTCTCGAAGAGACCCTATATACTGTGAAACTAAGAAACCATATACATGTACTGTGACCCACCCTTTAGAATAGTCTCAAAGAGACCCTATATACTGTGAAACTAAGAAACCGTATACTGTGACCCACCCTTTAGAATAGTCTCGAAGAGACCCTATATACTGTGAAACTAAGAAACCGTATATTGTGACCCACCCTTTAGAATAGTCTCGAAGAGACCCTATATACTGTGAAACTAAGAAACCGTATACTGTGACCCACCCTTTAGAATAGTCTCAAAGAGATCCTATATACTGTGAAACTAAGAAACCGTATACTGTGACCCACCCTTTAGAATAGTCTCAAAGAGACCCTATATACTGTGAAACTAAGAAACCGTATACTGTGACCCACCCTTTAGAATAGTCTCGAAGAGACCCTATATACTGTGAAACTAAGAAACCGTATATTGTGACCCACCCTTTAGAATAGTCTCGAAGAGACCCTATATACTGTGAAACTAAGAAACCGTATATTGTGACCCACCCTTTAGAATAGTCTCAAAGAGACCCTTTATACTGTGAAACTAAGAAACCGTATACTGTGACCCACCCTTTAGAATAGTCTCGAAGAGATCCTATATACTGTGAAACTAAGAAACCGTATACTGTGACCACTCTTTAGAATCGTCTCGAAGAGATGATTCTAAAGAGTGGTCACAGTATAAGGTTTCGTGGAGAAATAAAGGATCTACTATTGAAGATATTTAAATTTGTGCATCTTATCAGAATCTCAGGTACACATTGTCAAACATGTGTACAGAGTAGAATCTCTCTTAACCCTTCCCCTGTTCTACGTTTATTCCAAATTACAATACCTACTGAATATGCATTGACAAAATAATTACATGTTTAATAAAATATGGAAATTGGAAAATGTAGCCATTTTAGAAAGTAAAGAAACAGACCTTTCAAATTCCACTAGCAAACAGAGCAGACCTTTATCAGACGGCTCCTATAGGAGCAGTCTGATCTGGGTCTACTCTGTTTGCAAATGCGTGAAAAGGCTTTTTTAAGGAAAGTGTTAATCTATCATGTAAAAGAGGTCTAACCATGGGTCTGTAAAACAAGTGGTAGCTCAGTGCAGGTCAAAGGTAACGCAGAAGGAGTTTTGAAGGAGTTTTCTGTATTATTGTTGCCCTGCATTCAGCAGCCACCTGCTTGTTTAACCCTTCTCTTGCTGAATCTTAAAAATACATTTCTCCTTCTTTACCCATGCCCTGTTGTATAATTACATATATCTTCACTGTGTACAAGTATTTCGCTGTACAATCACTGCTGTGGAGTGCGCTGGTTGCACGATCAACTTGTAAATAGTGCAGACCCTGAAGAGACAGCTCCTGCAGGAGCTGTCTCATCTGGGTCTTCACTATTTACAGGTAGGTATATTGACGTGAATAGCAAGCGAAGGGTTAAGATTCCTATGTTCAATAAATAAATGGCCGCTTAGGAGAGGTTCTACTGTGTATATAGTAAATAACAATAATAATAATGACTTTATTTTACGTGGATTACATATTTGGTAACAACCAATTTTCAATATGTTCCACAAACAACATTAACATACATACAATATCAATTATGTTAAAACTCTGTATGGGTCTTGTATGTAACACATTGGGCACTAGTGGGAAACATTTCTGTAAAATAATTTGAAAATTGCTTCCTGCATAACAAAGTTACAGGGTGCAAGGGAATTTGTTCACAGGAAATTGGATAGGCTATCAGATTAGCCCTATATAAGGAGTATCTTAGTTCAGCAGGGTCAAGTATAATTACCCATATATTTATACCGTAAAACTCGATATTTCGAAATTTTAGTAATGAAGAATTGAGAACATTTCAGACAGATGGCTGCTTAATGCAGCATAAAAGTCAAGCAAAAAGCACCTAGAGGAGCTTTCTGTATAACTTTCATCCTGCATTAAGCTGCCATCTGTTTTCAAACTATAGAACAATACGTATTTTAATGTTCGAATAATCGAGATATTACAAGTTAGTTTGACACCATTACCTAAGGTTTGGGTCTAGATCTCATAGGCATCCGATCTGTATGACAATTAGGTCGTTTGTTTTCAAACCATTTACCTAATACAAAACCTCTGTAAACAGAGTAGACCCAGATCAAATGACTCTTGTATGAGAAGTCTGGTCCGGATGTTTTAATTGCTTAATTTAGATCTGATTCTACAGTCTGCAATAGCAAAGATTTCCTGTGATCATTTTATGCCATTATAAAAAAATAGCTGATAGATATCCATCATGTCATTATTTGTTATATGAATATTCATCAGGGTCCATGCTTATAAAGCCTTTTAGTTGAGTCCGAGTTCGTTCTTAAGCTTTTGATTGGTCAGATTTGAGTTCTCAAGCTTTTGATTGGTCAGATTTGAGCCAGAGGCTCAAATCTGACCAATCAAAAACTTGAGAACGACCTCAGACTCAACTAAAAGTTTTATAAGCATGGACCCAGGTAAATATGGAGCGGTATTTGGGTCAAAATTATAGTTATGATTTTACTAAGCGAATACTGTCATCTACGTGCTATTTGTTAATTTAGATACTCATTTCGATGTTGTTAAATACAATTTATCTATTTAAACTTCTATTTTAATTGTCTTTTCCGTTTTTCAAAAATCTTATTTTTCATTCGCAATCTCAAAAGCTAGCCGCCTTATTCTACATGCCTCATTTTATATTCTTCATTCTATATTCTTCATTCTATATTCTTATCGCTAAACGGTAAATGATTACGAAACTAACTCACAAAATACTAGCTCTAGCTACACTACGCGATGACAACGTTAAACGGTATTAGTAAGATTGTAGAAAATCATTGTTAGTTATTGAAAATCATTGTTATGTACAGAATATAAAGCGTTTATTTTGTTAATAGGGTGCCATCCTCGATTCGACAGGTCTAAATTTAGATTTATATATAAGTAAAATTCCCCCAAATCAGACAATATGCGTCCGTGGCCGAGTGGGTAAAGCTGCTGGCAGTTAACAGTTTTGGTATTGATGGTTGGTGGTTCAAATCACGGCAGCGACGCATTTTTTTTCTTTTGGAATGTTAGTTGTTAACGCTTAATGCTTCATGACTATATTTCTAAAGTCTGAATTGCAAATCGGTAAACGGTAAATGCTTCAACTCAAATTATTAATATTGAAGTTTAATCCTTCCCTGTTGAATATTCATGTAAAAAATAATGCTACCATGAATATGTATTAGCTGATTTTTAACAATGATATATGGACACATGGTTTTTTATGTCCCCCAACGGCGGGCATATAGTAATCGCATTGTCCGTCCTTCCGTCTGTCCTTCCATCGGCCTTTCTGTCTGTCCGTCCATCCGTTCGTCCCAAATTTCGCATCCCTTCTGTAACTTTTTTCTGTGAATTGATTTCAAAATAACCTGGCACAAATTTTCACCACAAAAAGACGATATGTCGCGTTCAACTCCCTGGTCCATGGGTAAAAGGTCAATGTCATCCTTCAGGGTCAAAGGTCGGGGGTACAAGTGTTTCACAAACACACTCTTGATTGGTAATGGATAGAAACTGCAGAATCAGCACTGTTATATTTCCATAAGCAAACAAATTGGACCCTGTTCTGACGGCTTCCTTAGGAGCCGTCTGATATGGGTCTACTATGTTTGCACAGGCCTAAAAGGCGGTTATTTGAGGGGAAGGGATAATACATACATCCACGCGAGCTTATTACATTGGACATATACACGCAGTGTCGACCCAGATCAGAGGACTCATAAAGGAGCTTTCTGATCAGGATATGCAGTCTGTCATTCAAAAAGTTCTAGCAGGTGTAAGCCTTTCATACTGCGTGGACTCTATAGTTAAAAACTGATGTTCCACTGTGAAAATTCAGACTTGATAGATGGAAGTTAACCCTTTACCTGATAGTCCAGTAAACCCTCTCATGCAGACAGTTCCTAGAGGAGCTTTCTGCATGAATTTCACCCTGCCTTAAACTGATACCTGTCTCCAAGACTGATATTTATACTGAATTTAACGTCCGGTTTAGACGGGTAGATCCTAATTAGAAGGCTGCTGTTTATAACTTTCGTCCTGCATTAATTTTAAACTCAGAATTATAATTATTTGTAGAGATCTGCTACTGTGCACAAACTGTATGTATACAGGCAATCAAGCACCAGTGATAGCTCTCCGATTAACCCTGTACCTATTGAATATTCATATAGGAAATAATGACGTCATGAAAATCAATTAGAATAGTGTTTAAAATGGCTGATGTGAACACATGGACTTTTAGCCATGGCAGAAACTGTAGAATCAGATCTAACCATTTCATAAGCAAACAGAGCAGACCCCGATCAGACATTTTATATTCTTTCTTCATTATATGCACTCGGGTGTCAATCAGCTTGAATACTGATGCGGCAATGCCGCACCGAACCACCCGGTGTCTGATCTAGATCCAAACTGCATGCAAAATCAATCTTGGATTCACTCATAGTATGGTTAAGGTTGACACTTTCCCCCATCTATTCATGTAAAAATCATGAATGTTAGAATATGAATTAGATCTAGATCCTAGATGTATTTTATCATGGCATCACGAACAAGTGGTAGAAACATTAGAATCAGATCTACATTGTTTCATAATCAAACAGAGTAGACCCAGGTCAAACGGCTCCTATAGGAGCCGTCTGATATGGGTCTGCTCTGTTTGCAGGAGTCAAAAGTCGGTCATATGAGGGAAAGGGTTACAGATACCATTCGTTATCACCAATTCATTCATACAAAAAGCATAGATTCTATATAAACAAACCAAATGTTAGCGTGTTTTCTTTCTCGAAACGCCCAATTGTTATTTGCTAAAATACTGGGTTTGACACCTCTGTTTATATGTAGAGTAAAAGGCCCTTATTCCGACACCTTAAGACACATATTCGTCGTAACGATAAGAGTTGTACTTCGACATGGCAACAAAGAAAGACGTACATTTACCACCGTTTTTGAATTACTATTGCTTATGAACGTGTATGAGTTTGCAGTGAATTACGTTACTAACTTGATCTGTTTTGGGTTTTTTATTTCGACAGGGGGACTTATGACGCGCTTATATGACTTATGACGTAAAGATGACGCGCAGTAATGCCAACACAGTTTTCTTTTAGTTTTATTGTCAGATATACAAAATGACGTCATACAACATAACCCTCGCCACTCGTGAAAATATACCGTCTGGTGTTCTCTCGATGAAATAAATTTCGATCTTCCACCGAAAATAACAAATATCCTCTATATAGTCTTTACCTTACAATGACTTTCAATGATTAACAATGATTTTCTACAATTACTAAATGTATACCTTTTAACGTTGTCATCAAGTAGAGCTAGTATTTTGTAAGTAAGTTTCGTAATAATTTGAGTTGAAACATTTAGCGATAAGAATTAAGAATTTAGAATGAGGCACATAGAATAAGGCGGTTAGCTTCTGAGATCAAGTAGAGTTAGTATTTGTTGGGTTGAGATCAAGTAGAGCTAGTATTTGATGAGTTAGATCTAGTTTCGTAATAATTTGAGGTTTAGCGATAAGAATTAAGAATATAGAATGAAGAATATAGAATGAGGCAGATCAAGTAGAGCCAGTATTTGGTGAGTTAGTTTCGTAATAATTTGAGTTGAAACGTTTAGCGTTTAGCGATAAGAATTAAGAATATAGAATGAAGAATATAGAATGAGACATGTAGAATAAGGCGTGTAGCTTCTGAGAACTATAATTTTGACCCAAATACCGCTCCATATGTACCTACCTCGGGACATATACGACTATAATTGTATATAATAACTTGTAATGAACGTAATCAATCCATATAATTATGGGGAAAAGGGTTGTAATGGAAACAAACGAAAATATAAATGCTTGCTAATTCAAATAGATCGTGAATATGATTTTTTTATTCAGATGGTTCATTCTCATTCTTTGTAATTTTGCAAGCATTTTATATAACAAATAATGTATAGAGTTTACAGTAAATATAATTAATAAGCATATGAAACAAAAGAAAACAAAACATAAAAAACAACGATGAGACTCTCTCTGCGATTAGACTCTCTTTCTCTCCTCTCTCTCTCTCTCTCTCTCTCTCTCTCTCTCTCTCTCTCTCTCTCTCTCTCTCTCTCTCTGTTTGTTTGTTGTGTTCGTCATTCTTCCGTCTCATGGTTTTCTTCATACATCGTCTTTAACCTTTAGCTAGCTGAACAAATTCTACTCTGGGAGAGAATATCCTCTTTAAAACATTGTTTTCCATTTCTTAAAACAACAACAACAAAACAACCAGTTTATTTACAGTTTGACAAGTGTATTTACCCTTAGCCTGCTAAGCGCGACCTAACTGACATTTTCAAACACATTGGATCCTGATGAGACGCCGAGTAACTCGACGACTCATTAGAGTCGAAACTGTTTGACACTCAATATAATAGAATCTCAAAAGTAACAACGGCAACAAATCGGAGCATAAGCAGACTTCATTTTATAGCAGGCTAAGGGTTGATCAGTTTGACAAGACTGTTTGGATGTGGATAAAAAAGATCTGGATTAATAAAGTCACACTGCCTGACATGTGTGCATGTGTTTAATCTTCATCTGTCAACAGGCTACATGGATATTATTAAAATCAGATAACGGGTCATCTGCCTAATGATTATGTATACGGGGATGTGGCTCGGTGGTAGATCGTTCGCTTTGCATGTGAAAGGACCCGGGTTCGATCCCCGGCATATCCATGTATTTGGGGGGTTTTTTTTACATAAGACCAATACTTCACAATTTTAAAAGCCAGCTGCTCGTCACATTGACATTGATTTGATTTTGGTTTTTAAACTGTACCATGCATCTCTACAAAATAATTTCCCTTAAGAAAACAAACAATCCGAAATACTCTTGTAATGCGTTGGTGTATGTCCGAGAAACCTTCAATTATGCTGAGGGTTATGCATAGAGCAAGTGTCAATACACCCGTTTTCTGCATTCAAAGGGTTAAATGATATTCTTAATTTCTTACATAATTATTAATTTCAATCAACCTAATCTATTTCTTATTTTTACCCTTTACTTAATGAATAGCCATGTAACTTTATGGATATTTTATCAAGGCATAATTTCTTATTACCCTAAATATTCAAACAAACATAGGCAAGTGGTGAAGACCCAGAACAAACTGCACCGGTAAAAGATTGATCAATGTCCTCACCACTTGCTATTACAGTAAAACCCTCTAAATCGGACGTGCACTTTAGTATAAATATCAGTCTTGGAGACAGGTGGCAGCTTAATGCAGAGTGAGAGTCACGTAGAAAGCTCCACTAGGCCACTTGCCTAAAAGTATCCAAATTCTTCTCTACTAGATTTCCGGTTTAGAGGGCGTTTTCTGTATATAGTGCAACTCTGAATTATCCAGCTTTTTTAATGGGTGGGGAGGAGAAACTAAGTATCGGAATATTTAGAGTAAACATGATATGAATATTTGACTATGGCAGAAACTGTAGAATCACCAGATCTATTTATTCCACAAGCAATCAGAGCAGACCCTGAATAGACGGACCATGTATAAGCTGTCTTATCTGGATATACTCCGCTTGTTTGCAGTTTTTTGTTTTTGAAACTCGTGCAAGTGAATGATTGAAAAGGTACTATATACGACTTAATAAGATAAATTGCTTGCTTTAGGTGAAAGGCTGAAATTTGAGGACAAACGTGTTATGCTGAATCTTTTGTTCTTTATTTATACAAATATATTAACACAATACAAATATATTAACAACACCAAATTAAATTATATTTAAACACACTCGCACACGAAAACGTACGCACACACACGCACACTTATCACCAAAACAAAATACTAACAGAGTTAAGCCTTCACTCCAATGACTCCATATCGAGGGCTTGGTGCAAAACTATTCTAACTCCTTCACTTTGTGAAGGAGTTAGAATAGTTTTGCACCAAGCCCTCGATATACATGTATGTACGTTTTCACGCCTGTACAAAAGTTAGTAAAATTCAGATCAGACGGATCTCCGTTTGCGTATGAAATAAGTACAGCCATGGTTAACATTTCCTCGCCTCATATGCCATTATAAAGAGTCATCTAATTAATATTCATGAGGCATAACTTCAGGGTAAAACCAGGTTACATAGACGGCTAATGAAAACGTGCAAATTTGACCCATGCTAACAAAGACCTTCGATTACACATACAATGACACAGCACTAAAACAAATTTTAATGTTTCATGAAATATCGAAAATGAATAATGATAACAATTGTATTAATTTAGGATTTACCCTTACAGTACGGGACACGAGTCACTGGTGTCCTTTGCAAATAGTGAAGACCCAGACGAGAGGGCTCCTAGAGGAGCTTCTAGAGGAGCCCTCTCGTCCGGGTCTGCGCTGTTTGTCATCTTACACTTTCTTTCGCAAAGTCCTTAAATATTCACAATAAACTTGACTTGTTTGAATTTTGCAATAGTCCATTTGAAAATTCAGTGTAGTAAGGGTTAAAGCCAAATGTTTCAAAATAGTATACACACTAAATTTTTAGCCTGCTATGGGCGGATGAGGGAATATCTTTGCAAACAGTTTGGATCTAGATGAGACGCCGAGTAACTCGGCGTCTCATCAGGATCTAAACTGTTTGACACCCTGGTTGAATTTTGATAGACAAATTGATTATAGCATGAATTTTGAAAAATGTAGGGGAAAAATTCTGTAAAAATAATTTAATTTTCTCAGCAGGCTAAAGGTTAAAGAAATCCTAAATCTCTGTAAAGGAGTATTACATGTATCTTGATACTATAGTCTTCTCTATACAAGATATGTCGATACAAATTTGACTACAACTGAACATATCCTCATAGGGATGACTCAAAGTAGTGAGGTTAATCTATTTCCAAGTTATCGCGTTAACCATTTACACCATGAATATTCATTAAAGAAATAATGACATCATGGATATTAAATAGATTAGTTGTTATAAATGCACATGGACACAGGAATTTAAGGTCAAGGCAAAAACTGTAGAATCATATCTATATTATATCATTGGCAAACAGAGCAGACCGTGATCCGACGGCTGCTATAGGAACCGTCTGATCTGGGTCTACTCCGTTAACAAAGGTGTAGAAAGGCGTATTTATAGAGTAAAAGATTAAAATCTGATATATTGGGTCCAATTAATTCTCCATCTCATATAAACGCGTTTCATGCCTTTGCAAACAGAGTAGATCAAAATCAGACGACCCCTGTAGGTATCGTCTGATCAGGGTCTGTTCTGTTTGCATATGAAATCATTATAGATCTGTAGTTTCTACAAATACCAAACTACTGTGTGTATAGGCCGTTATATAGGGTCATTATTTTTTACATGAATATTCAAATCAGAAAGGTTTAAACATAACGCCCATATGCTTTAATCGTATCTATAACTATTACAGTGGTTATTCTGAATATAATAAAAAATCATAATTATAATGATTCATCAATGCTTAGCAGTATACAGTAAATCCCTCTAATACTTAAAATGATAAATCTTTAAAGCGGGTCGTAAATTAATGATGGACAAAAACAAAGTTCCACCAATTTATGTTATTCCCTTTGTCCAGCATTAAGCAACAACCTGCTTTTAAAGACTGCTTTGTTAATAAATTATGCGGTCGCTTTAGCCAGGCTCTACTGTAGTAAGTAAATACAGTAGAACATGTCTTAAACGGCCCAAAAAGGTATAATTATGGGTCTGTGGTAGATTAATGCAGGTCTAAGGCAATGCAGAAAGCTAATATAGGAGCTTCCTGCAATACTTTTGCCTGTATTTAGCAACAACCTGCTTTTTTATGTATAATAAATGAATGACCAGTTAAGATAGGCTCTATTGTAATTCATCAAAACAGCAGGTTCTCCCCCGAAGTTTGATATCACGATTTACCATTTTCCTGATAAACAAGCCTTTTATCATAACTTTGTAAACAGATAAGACCCCGATAAAATGGGCCCTGTATAGAAGTAGTCTGATTAGGGTATTTTCTGCTTATTGGATTATATAGATTTGAATACAGTTTCTGCCTTGGACAAATATACTATGTTCATATGCCATTATAAATATACTAACCAATATTCATGACGTCATTACTTCTTACACGAGTATTCATCAGATAAATGTTAACACATATTATCTACACATTTCTTGGAAACCTATTCCGGAAGTTACTTTCGTTCTGAATTAACCCATTTGCGCCTAGTGGATTCTTCCATGTTTATATATTGGATTCGTTAATTTTTTTTATCTAAGGGATACCTGGCCTAAATTTTCAATTTCGGTTTTTATATTGAAATTCCTATCAGCAAACAGTGTAGACTGATCAGACGCCGAATTATGCGGCGTGTGATTAGAGTCTACACTGTTTGCCTATGTCCCATATATGGGATCGTGGACACAAGTGGGTTAAGCTTGTCAGGAATTAAGCATTTACTCCATACATACACAAGTACACGCCTTTGTAAGCAGAGAATACCTAAATCTGACATCTACTGCAGGAGATGTTGATCAGGGTATGCCACATTTCCTTATGGAATAAGATATATCAATATCCTATTCTAATTTGTCAGGACCAAAACATTTAACACAATAATCATTCACATTCAGTTAATATTAAGAACTTATTTCTTAAACGAATATTCGTCAAATTAAGATTGAATGGTCATTTAAGACAGTGTTATCTGTACCATCCCTTCACTTGTCGAACACCCATATATTGACCCGTATATGAATTGACCATTTCCCTGCAGAATATTCATGTATGGCGTGAGCAAGTGAGTTGGGTATGGAATAATCACATCATTAGTATAAATTAGCTGAGTTTTTATGGGTGGCATATGCACACAGGATGTTTTGGTATTGGAAGAAACTGTAGTGTCAGATCTAAAAATTATTTCACAAACAGACAGAAACCCTCAGACATAGGTCTTCTCTGCAAATGCTTGAAGTGATTATATGGAGGAAAGGGTTAAACACAATCTTTATTAGGTTAACCCTTTCTCTGATGACTATTTATGTAAGAAATAATACATGTATGAATCTTCATTCATAATACAATTATTACAGAGGGTGGTTACTAGAGATTACGTATGCACAATGGTGTAACATGAATTTGATTCAACTCGAAAAATTCTGCTTTCAAATGTACACGCATTTGTTGAATCTGCCAATATACCTTCCTTTTAGTTCTTGCCAAAGGGAATACTTCTTGCTGAATAAACAATAATATCCCCGATTGCAATTAAGCCCCATAACCGCGTCAAGGTAGGAGGTAAATATGGGGTGGCCAATTTTCCTTTTTCTAAAAAGAATACACAAACAGAAAATTTACAGAAAAAAGTGTTGCCCGCAGGAAAAAAGATAGAAAGAACCCATTAAATGAGTGACTTGTCAAAACGCTTGATCCTGTCTGAAACAACACGTACATGTCTAAATGCCAAAACGTCTATCTACAGCTGAGAGATCAAGCAATATCCTTATGCATCTGTCCAATAAAGAAGTTTTAAATACAGTCAAATAAAAATGCAAGCGCCCTGTGAGCTTGCTAGATCAGTCAATTGCTTGAAATAAAGCTCTCTGAGCATTTGACGGTTCAGAAAAGTATCCCCTGACAGGGAGGAAATTATGAAGTTTGCTCTCTACTAATAGAGGACTCAGTTCCAGGACAGGCTGTAGTGGTTGAAATCACGGGATGCAGTTTGCTTCTTGCTCACAGACGGTTAAATCACGACAGACTAAGATGTTTATAGTTCAGTTTGCTACTCAAGTAACGTAAGTGAAGTAAAATGAGGCAAAACGTACACCAGCAATTTCGAAGTAATAGAAAATTGATTCCTAGTAGTCCCTAATGCCCTATATGAAATCCTAACACTTAGCAAGCAACCTCAAAAGTGCTGGTACACGACTGCCTAGAATACAGATAAGCTGTATTTATTTTATGTCAAAGATGCAGTTTCATTTGCACTGTAGGCCCACCAAGACACCTGAAGAAAACTACCAAAGTACTAAACTATCAATACTACAAACCGATCTATGAAAGTCCGAACCAAAAATGTAACATCACTGACTTGTCTATGATGTCACATTGGACCGAAAAACGACCAAAGCACATATAACGTGCTTGGTGGGATATAAATATATACATGTATATATAAAAACAACGTTAAACTTTAAACCAGAACATAACTACTGCACTATAATAACTATAGACTGCTGAAATTAAAACCGCCTATAACCAAGAAGTAGACTGCATCGCAGGACATCAAACACTATAGCATGTCTGGAAATCGAACCCTCTGCCAGTAGATGTAAAAGACGGACGGCAGGCTGAAACATACTCATTGAGCTTTAACCTTAGCCCAATCTAAAAGTGTATGCAAGTAGGACGATATTAGAAACAGACATTTTATAATATCGGCCCCACATCCGACCATAACACACACTGTACCCATAAAACATAAATCCCATTGACTGATCGGAATGAGAATAAAATAAATATGGACAGTTGCTTTCAATATCTCAAACCTTAGGGCAACACAATTAACGAAGTAGTTATAAACGTAAATTTACTAGAAGAAAAAGGAAATTTGGCCATTAGAATGAACGTATCGTGCATTTCTAAATATCTGGTGACAGTATAGACCCAGAACAAATTCCCCACTGTTCTAAGTGAGGCATTTGGATTGGATCGCCACTGCCTGAACAAAACGTCACAGCATCCTAGAGTCCTTGCAGCTTTCTCGTCCCATTATCTTCCTTTTCGCCCCTTCGTCGCCAATGTTATTCCGCTAAGTCGCGGTTGGTTCCTCCATCGTCTTGTGGTTGCTGGCCTCTTCATTCGTCCTTGATGTTCCAATGCAGCTACCCTACTTCTTCAGACCCGCCCACTCGGCCCAATGGGAACCATCCGTGAAGATAGTCGTCGTGGAAGACTCTATAACGCCATGCAGCCAGTCATGGGTTGGGGACTTGACGTCATAGAGCTGAATAGTCTGCCTCGGTCCACCGTCGCCTCGTCATCTGGTCCCTCTGGTGGCATCTTGGTCCTCATCTTGGTGGCATCTTGGTCCTCATCTTGGTCCTTCCTGGTGTCATCGTGGTCCTGTCATCTTGGGCTTCATCTGTTCTACAAAACACTAAATACAAAAGAAGGTTAAGGCTGAAAAGAATTTATGGATTAGAACATATATAACAACACTAACAACAATACATATGCAAGAACACTCAAAATACAATTGCAAAACAAAACTAGCTATACAAATACTAATAACAACCATACATGTAATTAGAAAAAAAACCGAGTTGAAAAACGCGCGCGATGTGGTACGACAAACAAAAAATAAACATATCAAACACTCTAAACCCATATATATCAGTAAAACTAAACATATCAAACAATCTTAATCTATAAACAGCTGAAAATGATTGGGATTAGAACAAATATAACAACAACAACAATACATATACATGAGCACTCAAAATACAATACAAACTACGTTAACAATATTAATATCAAAACAAACTAGCAATACAAAAACTAATACATGTAACAACCATAATGAGAAAAAAACCGAGCTGACCGATCAGCTTTTAAACGCGCGCGATTCGGTATCACATTCAAAAACTAAACATATCAAACAATCTTAATCTATCAACAGCTGAAAATGATTGGGGTTAGAACAAATATAACAACATCAACATTATAACAAATACAATAATACTCAAAATACAATGAAAACAACGATAACAATATGAATAATATCACAACAAAACTAAACTACTGTAGCAATACAAATATTAACAATCACGACGAGAAAAAAAACCGAGTTGACCGACCAGCTTCTAAACGCGCGCGATTCGGTATCACATACAAAAACTAAACATATCAAACAATCTTAATCTATCAACCAATAAACTATGAACAAACTTAATTAACCTGAACCCTTTGTGCACACTTCAAACCTAAACCCCGATTCCTCTTATGTTCCATCCTTCAGCGCAGCTCCCGGTGTTGGTCGTTGTCATCGTGGTCCCTCCTGGTGCTTGGTCCCTCCTGGTGTCATCTCGGTCCCTCTGGGTGTCATCTTGGTTTCATCTTTTGTCGTCGCAGCTCCCGGTGTTGGTCCTTGTCGTAGTTCCTCTTCGTCACCCGCCATGGCGACCCATAAGGGTCCCATATAACACTACCCCGCCGTAGATGCTAAATTTAAATAAAAACATACATATCTCTATAGCAGTGTATATTGGGCGACATCCAAAGAAATAAATTCAGTGAAGCGACATAGTTCGTCTGGCTAATGTATGCCAAGTGTTAAGATACAGATCACAGGCATCCAACAAGGGTTTTCTTTCCCCTTTGTTGGATCGGTGTTAGGTTTGAATGAACCGTTTCTCCATAAATACTCGCTGTGGTGTGCTGTGGTCTAGTGTGGTGTGCGGTGATCTAGTGATAACGCGCTTGACTATCAGTCCGGAGGTCCGGGGTTTAAATCCCGGCACCTCCCGGAAATTTCAGAGACGCTTTTCCGTGTCTCCCACCCGCACCTCCTCTCCACCCATGGGTTAAAATGGGTACCTGTGAGGTCACTCGCCGGTTCTGCGACTGCATGATTACGCCATATGTTAGCAGTGCTCAATATTGTAGGCCAGTGACTCAATGACCAGGGGAGTACATGTACAGTGGGCTGAGCGGTCATTCGGACTGAAAGTAGACTATAACTAGGTACTTTACTTTTTGATTGGGTCAACGTAGTTGTCCCAATCTATAGCTGTCCCTGGATTTAGATTGAAGGTTGTAGCCATTTTAGAAAGCAAATGAACAGACATTTCAAACTCCATTAGCAAACGGAGCAGACCCTAATCAGACGGCTCCTCTAGGAGCCGACTGATCTGGGTCTACTTTGCTTGCAGATGCGTGAAAACGCGTTTATATGAGGGAAAAGGTTAACGGAACAGTTTGAGTGCTAAACGGTTCATTTCAGGTCAGCAGATCCCATGTGTATGTACAGTAAACCCCCTCTAAACCGGACGTTAAACTTTGTATAAATATGTCTTGGTGGCAGCTTTATGCAGGATGAAAGCAATGCAAAAAAGCTCCTGTTGGAGCTTTCTGCATGACTTTCACACTGCATTAGGCAGCCACCTGCTTAAAAGTATCTAAATGCTGTTTTACTAGAATTCCGGTTTAGATGGGTTTTACTGTACTTCGCAAAGTAAGTTCGATACCGCTACCTGTGTGTTAATAGTTCGATACCAATTCATGTGTATATTTATCTGCAAAGTTGTACATCCATCACATTGAAGCTGTGTATTTCAACGACTATGTTATCATGTTCTAACCATTTCCTTCATGAGCATGCATATAAGAAGTAATGGCACTATGGATATGAATTGGAAGAATTTCTATACATGTATAGTGGCATACAAACGCAGGATAATTTGGTCATGATAGAAACTGTAGCATGTGAGATCTATATAATTCCATAAGTAAACGGAACAGACACTGGTCAGACGGTTCCTAGAGCTTGACTTGTACAATGTATCGTCTACCTTTGACTAGGTCTATAATTTTTACTCGTTTATACACACGTAAATTGTAAAAGTTCCACCCTAGTTACATAAATCATGGGTAAACCGAATAACAGAGGACGTATTTACCATTTACTTAAAAATACGCGTGTTTACGTATATTCAGAATAGACCCAGATCAGATAGCTCCAGTAGAAGCTGTCTGATCAGGGTCTGTTCTGGTTGTTAATGGAATATGGATTAGAAGAATGGTTATACGTGTAACGGCATACAATCGAAGGAAATTTTGGTCATGACAGAAACTGTAGTAATTTCATAAGAAAATAGAGCAGGTCCTGATCAGACAGCTCCTACAGGGACCGTCTGATCCGTGTATACTCTAGTTTTGCAAATATGCCAAATGCATCTCATGATGTAAAGGTTTAACACGAATCATCTAACATCTAAAGCGTATTCAAATCTCTTGAATGTTCATGTAAGAAGTAATGACATCAAGAATATTAATTAGATACATTTGTAACCGGGTGTTCTTATACAGAAACATACCCACTCAGACTCGGGATCGAACCCGGGTCGCCAGGTTCTTAGTCATGCACTCTATCATGTCGCCATAAAAGTGTTGCCCGCAGGAAAAAGATATAAAGAGATGAAATTATGAAGTTTGCTCTCTACTAATAGAGGACTCAGTTCCAGGACAGGCTGTAATGGTTGAAATCACGGGATGCAGTTTGCTTCTTGCTCACAGACGGTTAAATCACGACAGACTAAGGTGTTTATAGTTCAGTTTGCTACTCAAGTAACGTAAGTGAAGTAAAATGAGGCAAAACGTACACCAGCAATTTCGAAGTAATAGAAAAGTGATTCCTAGTAGTCCCTAATGCCCTATATGAAATCCTAACACTTAGCAAGCAACCTCAAAAGTGCTGGTACACGACTGCCTAGAATACAGATAAGCTGTATTTATTTTATGTCAAAGATGCAGTTTCATTTGTACTGTAGACCCACCAAGACACCTGAAGAAAACTACCAAAGTACTAAACTATCAATACTACAAACCGATCTATGAAAGTCCGAACCAAAAATGTAACATCACTGACTTGTCTATGATGTCACATTGGACCGAAAAACGACCAAAGCACATATAACGTGCTTGGTGGGATATAAATATATACATGTATATATAAAAACAACGTTAAACTTTAAACCAGAACAAAACTACTGCACTATAATAACTATAGACTGCTGAAATTAAAACCGCCTATAACCAAGAAGTAGACTGCATCGCAGGACATCAAACACTATAGCATGTCTGGAAATCGAACCCTCTGCCAGTAGATGTAAAAGACGGACGGCAGGCTGAAAAATACTCATTGAGCTTTAACCTTAGCCCAATCTAAAAGTGTATGCAAGTAGGACGATATTAGAAACAGACATTTTATAATATCGGCCCCACATCCGACCATAACACACACTGTACCCATAAAACATAAATCCCATTGACTGATCGGAATGAGAATAAAATAAATATGGACAGTTGCTTTCAATATCTCAAACCTTAGGGCAACACAATTAACGAAGTAGTTATAAACGTAAATTTACTAGAAGAAAAAGGAAATTTGGCCATTAGAATGAACGTATCGTGCATTTCTAAATATCTGGTGACAGTATAGACCCAGAACAAATTCCCCACTGTTCTAAGTGAGGCATTTGGATTGGATCGCCACTGCCTGAACAAAACGTCACAGCATCCTAGAGTCCTTGCAGCTTTCTCGTCTCATTATCTTCCTTTTCGCCCCTTCGTCGCCAATGTTATTCCGCTAAGTCGCGGTTGGTTCCTCCGTCGTCTTGTGGTTGCTGGCCTCTTCATTCGTCCTTGATGTTCCAATGCAGCTACCCTACTTCTTCGGACCCGCCCACTCGGCCCAATGGGAACCATCCGTGAAGATAGTCGTCGTGGAAGACTCTATAACGCCATGCAGCCAGTCATGGGTTGGGGACTTGACGTCATAGAGCTGAATAGTCTGCCTCGGTCCACCGTCGCCTCGTCATCTGGTCCCTCTGGTGGCATCTTGGTCCTCATCTTGGTGGCATCTTGGTCCTCATCTTGGTCCTTCCTGGTGTCATCGTGGTCCTGTCATCTTGGGCTTCATCTGTTCTACAAAAAACTAAATACAAAAGAAGGTTAATGCTGAAAAGAATTTATGGATTAGAACATATATAACAACACTAACAACAATACATATGCAAGAACACTCAAAATACAATTGCAAAACAAAACTAGCTATACAAATACTAATAACAACCATACATGTAATTAGAAAAAAACCGAGTTGACCGATCAACTTCTAAACGCGCGCGATGTGGTACGACAAACAAAAAATAAACATATCAAACCCATATATATCAGTAAAACTAAACATATCAAACAATCTTAATCTATAAACAGCTGAAAATGATTGGGATTAGAACAAATATAACAACAACAACAATACATATACATGAGCACTCAAAATACAATACAAACTACGTTAACAATATTAATATCAAAACAAACTAGCAATACAAAAACTAATACATGTAACAACCATAATTAGAAAAAAACCGAGCTGACCGATCAGCTTTTAAACGCGCGCGATTCGGTATCACATTCAAAAACTAAACATATCAAACAATCTTAATCTATCAACAGCTGAAAATGATTGGGGTTAGAACAAATATAACAACATCAACATTATAACAAATACAAGAATACTCAAAATACAATGAAACAACGATAACAATATTAATAATATCACAACAAAACTAAACTAGCAATACAAATATTAACAATCACGACGAGAAAAAAAACCGAGTTGACCGACCAGCTTCTAAACGCGCGCGATTCGGTATCACATACAAAAACTAAACATATCAAACAATCTTAATCTATCAACCAATAAACTATGAACAAACTTAATTAACCTGAACCCTTTGTGCACACTTCAAACCTAAACCCTGATTCCTCTTATGTTCCATCCTTCAGCGCAGCTCCCGGTGTTGGTCGGTGTCATCGTGGTCCCTCCTGGTGCTTGGTCCCTCCTGGTGTCATCTCGGTCCCTCTGGGTGTCATCTTGGTTTCATCTGTTGTCGTTGCAGCTCCTGGTGTTGGTCCCTGTCGTAGTTCCTCTTCGTCACCCGCCATGGCGACCCATAAGGGTCCCATATAACACTACCCCGCCGTAGATGCTAAATTTAAATAAAAACATACATATCTCTATAGCAGTGTATATTGGGCGACATCCAAAGAAATAAATTCAGTGAAGCGACATAGTTCGTCTGGCTAATTTATGCCAGGTGTTTAGATACAGATCACAGGCATCCAACAAGGGTTTTCTTTCCCCTTTGTTGGATCGGTGTTAGGTTTGAATGAACCGTTTCTCCATAAATACTCGCTGTGGTGTGCTGTGGTCTAGTGTGGTGTGCGGTGATCTAGTGATAACGCGCTTGACTACATGTATCAGTCCGGAGGTCCGGGGTTTAAATCCCGGCACCTCCCGGAAATTTCAGAGAGGCTTTTCCGTGTCTCCCACCCGCACCTCCTCTCCACCCAGGGGTTAAAACGGGTACCTGTGAGGTCACTCGCCGGTTCTGCGACTGCATGATTACGCCATATGTTAGCAGTGCTCAATATTGTAGGCCAGTGACTCAATGACCAGGGGAGTTCATGTACAGTGGGCTGAGCGGCCATTCGGACTGAAAGTAAACTATAACTAGGTATTTTACTTTTTACTCCTTGCTACGCCTCTGTTATAGTCACTTCTTGAAACCATTGTTTCAATACTACACACTTCTAACATTTTCCTTTATCTAATAAATGCTAATTTTCGGTAGATTCATTCAAGGAGGTTGGATCTAAAAATAGCCTATGGAGGAATGGGTTAACCGTACAGCTGGAATCCATCCCAGCGTTATGTAACATAAATCACAAAATCTGGATCTTAAAATTTGCGAACAATTGTTTAAAACTATAACGGTTAGGCTACAGTTAACACTTTCGTTGTTCTATATTTATTCCAAATTGTAATACCTACTGATTATTCATGGACAAAATAGTTAAAATAAAATATGGAAGATTGAAGGTTGTAGCCATTTTAGAAAGCAAATGAACAGACATTTCAAACTCCATTAGCAAACGGAGCAGACCCTGATCAGACGGCTCCTCTAGGAGCCGTCTGATCTGGGTCTACTTTGCTTGCAGATGCGTGAAAACGCGTTAATATGAGGGAAAAGGTTAATGGAACAGTTTGAGTGTTAAACGGTTCGTTTCAGGTCAGCAGATCCCATGTGTATTTACAGTAAACCCCCTCTAAACTTTGTATAAATATGTCTTGGTGGCAGCTTTATGCAGGGTGAAAGCAATGCAAAAAAGCTCCTGTTGGAGCTTTCTGCATGACTTTCACACTGCATTAAGCAGCCACCTGCTTAAAAGTATCTAAATGCTGTTTTGCTAGAATTCCGGTTCAGATGGGTTTTACTGTACTTCGCAAAGTAAGTTCGATACCGCTACCTGTGCATTAATAGTTCGATACCAATTCATGTGTATATTTATCTGCAAAGTTGTACATCCATCACATTGAAGCTGTGTATTTCAACGACTATGTTATCATATTCTAACCATTTCCTTCATGAGCATGCATATAAGAAGTAGACCCAGATCAGATAGCTCCAGTAGAAGCTGTCTGATCAGGGTCTGTTCTGGTTGTTAATGGAATATAGATTAGAAGAATGGTTATACCTGTAACGGCATACATTCGCAGGAAATTTTGGTCATGACAGAAACTGTAGTAATTTCATAAGCAAATAGAGCAGGCCCAGATCAGACAGCTCCTACAGGGACCGTCTGATCCGTGTATACTCTGTTTTGCAAATATGCCAAATGCATCTCTATGATGTAAAGGTTTAACACGAATCATCTAACATCTAAAGCGTATTCAAATCTCTTGAATATTCATGTAAGAAGTATTGACATCAAGAATATTAATTAGATACATTTGTAACCGAGTGTTCTTATACAGAAACATACCCGCTCAGACTCGGGATCGAACCCGGGTCGCCAGGTTCTTAGTCATGCACTCTACCATGTAGCCATAAAAGAGTGCTTGTACAGCAAGGCCGTACACGTGATGACAAACCTACACACTGTGGCACATTTTTATACCAGCACGTGCACACAGAAAGTTTTGGCAATGGCAGAAACTGTAGAATCAGATCTATATTACATAATCAAACAGAGCAGATCCTGATATTTAGCTCCTACAGGAGCCATCTGGTCACGGTCTACTCTGTTTACAAAGGCGTTAAAGGCGTTAAACTAATGGGTTGAAGCCATAATACTCAATTTGGACACATGCAAACAAATTATGAATCTGAAGTGATTGACACGAAGTTTTAGCGTACTGTGGGTAAGCTCATTAACCCTTTACTCCACATTCATGTAAGAAATAATGACATATTGATTAGATAAATTTTAATTATGTCGTATGAACACTTGGTATGTGATTCTATAGCCATATAGAGCAGACACAGATCAGACGTCTCCTACAAGACCATATGATCTGGATCTACTCTGTTTGCATAGGCGTTCGCATCGTACATATGGAGTAAAGGACTTAGCTTTCAAAACACTGCAAAACCCATTGGGAACTTTAATAACTTACCGAGCCACGACTAGAGACGGACTTTGCCGAGGTTCATTAAGTGGTCGCATTAGAGGGGTTCTATTGTATGATACAGTAAAGCTCCTCTAAAGCGACCACCAAAAGGCGATAGACATTAATATCCACGAGGGAAAGGGTCTACTCGGTTAGCAAAGACATAAAAACGTATATATGGAGTCTTTACTTAATAGTGCATAACCAATAAAATATCTATCGATTTAGCAGCACATTTAGTGTTGTGCAGTATTGAAACCATTGTGATAGATAGAGCATTTGCTCCTATGGTGCAAATGCTCTATTTATCACAATGGTTTCTAAATGCGACTTTTGCAGAGACGCCAAAATGCGTCACTAAGGGGTAATGTCTTCACTGGATGAAGATTAATCCTTTACCTCAAAGAGACGAACATTTGGCACCTTCATACACAGGGTAGACACTCCAGCAGGAGCCGACTGCTCGTGTTAGCTCTGATTGCTTATCCAGTAATATAGTTAGTTTAAAAATATTTTATTTCAATATATATTGAAAGGGGTTGGGCCACAAGTTCTTCCAACATTAGTTACGGCCCTTCCCCTACAATTTTAACATTGCAATTGAATATTTAACAATATGGCTATATACACACAAAAAAGACAGGAGGAAAAAGTAGGAGAAGCAGAAGAAGATGATTAGAGAAGAAAGAGAATATGTCTAAATGTTGACAACATATCAAGAAGAAAAGACAAAGAATATGTATGAAAGTCAAATAGTACTAGGTACTGTAAACTGGAGTTTGGCAATTTAGTGGTCAGGCTAAAGTGACTGCTGCTGTAAGGTGTAGCTTTCTGTGATGCTTCAGATCTAGTAATTACGACACTCCGACATTAAGAATCCTTAAACTGTAGCAATTAAAACACCAGTAAAAATAAATAGCAGAAAAGAATTTGGATCTGACTTGTTGTTACTGCTCATTCAACTTTTGTGTAACACTTAGAAATTTATCAACACTGCCCTGATGATTACCAACAGCAAGAATTGAGTCAGGAAAAATAAACTGTCCCTAACATTTTGATGCTTATTCGAATCTCTTAGTATTCCTTATATAAATCTGAACAGCTTCAAAAAGTGTGCAATTATCTTTAACAGAGACAGAATTCTTTCCGAATAATATAGTTTTTACTGTTTTAAAACAATGATGTGATGACAATATCCTGGAATATCCTAATTAATATCCATGCTGTCAATTTATTACTTGAATAGTCATGGGTTAATAAATATTCAAGGAGTAAAGGACCAAATAAATCAAAATAACCAAAACCTAAAACATTGCAAACTCCACTATGGAACAAACTCCTAAACACAGTTAGTTGTCAAGCAATGTGAAAAGAAACAGGTAACAAACGATAATACTCACTGACCTGTGTACTCTAGCCAAACTCCTCAATTTCACAAACACAGAAACACTTGCAGCAGTCATGTACGAAGTCTAGTGAACAAATGATATTGTCGTAGTTCTTTTGTATCCACACCTGTGAGAGTTTTGCTGGAAAGCGTGCAAATACGAGTTGAATACTTAATAGCCAACAACTCGCGATATTTTCGATTCAGCCATTGATTGAAGTTCAATTGGACATGTATAAATCTAATCTCAGAAAATTGCTCCTCATAAAATAGATCTCAAATAAGATGATCACTGAAACGTTTGTATCCAGATCATAATTGTACTTCAAATTCAGTTTTTTAAACATTGATTTTAACAAATTCATCTACTAGAATATGAAGATTGGTACTACCATTTGAAAAGGTAGTTTGATCATGATAAATCAGGTGTTTGATTAGGATCAAAACCGTTTTTACTCTGGATCAAAACCGCTTTATACTCCATTTGAGTCTAGCTCCTGTCTAACATGATTACACATAGCATGCGTGTTTCAATCCTTGTACGCTGGCAAAGAAATGTGAAGAGTGTTTGGATCCAGGCAGGGTCATCAGGATCCAAGACATGTTAACTGAATAGAAGAAAAGTTAACCTTGAGAATTGTAGCAGACGCTAATTGTCAGACAACACAATTAATTATTGTAAGAGAGTTAATAGTTATATTTGGACATTTCAAGAAACCGTTGTTCATTTTTCAGCTTGCAAATAATACATGTGCTATTTACTACTTTATATCGAGGAAAATGAAAGCGCATTATCTGAATCCAATATTCTCTGTCTGTCTGTCTGTCTCTCTCTCTCTCTCTCTGTCCCCTCTCCCCTCTGTCTGTCTGTCTGTGTATGTCTGTCTGTCTATGGAGCGGTATTTGGGTCAAAATTATAGTTATGATTTTACCAAGCGAATACTGTTATCTACGTGCTAGTTGTTAATTTAGATACTCATTTCGATGTTGATAAATACAATTTATCTATTTAAACTTCTATTTTAATTGTCTTTTCCGTGTTTCAAAAATGTTATATTTCATTTGCAATCTCAGAAGCTAGCCGCCTTATTCTACATGCCTCATTCTATATTCTTCATTCTACATTCTTCATTCTATATTCTTCATTCTTCATTCTTCATTCTATATTCTTCATTCTATATTCTTATCGCTAAACGATAAATGTTTCAACTCAAATTATTACGAAACTAACTCACCAAATACTAGCTCTAGCTGCACTACGCGATGACAACTATTGAATATTCATATAGGAAATAATGACGTCATGAAAATCAATTAGAATAGTGTTTAAAATGGCTGATGTGAGCACATGGACTTTTAGCCATGGCAGAAATGGAGAATCAGATCTAACCATTTCATAAGCAAACAGAGCAGACCCCGATCAGACATTTTATATACTTTCTTCACTATATGCACTCGGGGTGTCAATCAGCTTGAATACTGATGCCGCACTGAACCACCCGGTGTCTGATCTAGATCCAAACTGCATGCAAAATCAATCTTGGATTCACTCATAGTATGGTAAAGGTTGACACTTTCCCCCATCTATTCATGTAAAAACCATGAATGTTAGAATATGAATTAGATCTAGATCTAGATCCTAGATGTATTTTATCATGGCATCACGAACAAGTGGTAGAAACATTAGAATCAGATCTACATTGTTTCATAATCAAACAGAGTAGACCCAGGTCAAACGGCTTCTATAGGAGCCGTCTGATATGGGTCTGCTCTGTTCGCAGGATCGAGTCAAAAGTCGGTCATATGAGGGAAAGGGCTACAGATACCATTCGTTATCACCAATTCATTCATACAAAAAGCATAGATTCTATATAAACAAACCAAATGTTAGCGTGTTTTCTTTCTCGAAACGCCGAAATGTTATTTGCTAAAATACTGGGTTTGACACCTCTGTTTATAGAGTAAATAGAGGATCTTACATGAGTGTTCTTGATTATTGGATTTATTAAATGAGTCTTTTTAAACGAATTTAATAAATCCAATAATCATGAACACGAATGCAAGATCCTATTTATAACATAACACACACAAATGTTATTTGCAGCCAATATTTCAGCAGTAACGTGGATTGTTATAAATTCTCCTTACATATAGAAATGATGAATGAAATGTGTTATTAGGTTCGCTAGGTAACTGGGACAAAATATGTCCAAATTTTCCAACTTTTTTTTTTACTTACTGTCATATCAACCAGGATCTAATTCAGACCTCTCTGGTATTCAATTTAACTGTGATAGTTTATGATACAAAAACATACAGAAACACGTCAAAATAAATTTTGAGTTACAGTTTTGACATACATAGTTACAAACACGTCACATTATGACGTCATTGTACACAACTTGTGTCTATGTAAAGCGCGCCATTTAAATGAAGACCCACATACAGTCGCCATCACGTCTGACACTCACTGTCAATGGGATTCAAAATGCGCCTTCGTTTTGGTATATTAAGCCCTTCATTAGTGTTGTATACACATGGACATGGACATTTCCACCGGGAAACAAAAATCTCGATTCAAGTTCAGTGAAAATGTTTGAAATGGACAAAAGATTCAGTACGAACTGCTGCATAAAATGTGTTGGAACAGGAGGAAGATTTTCGCGATCAGCTGAGTATAGCATATTTGAAATATGTTTGTGCTGTGTTGGATTCAGATGACTATAGTTGTTGATTGACGAGATATTTTTATGAGTAGAAAACTAGAAATCTGCATAAACAAAAGGACATGCGGTGAAGAAAATGCAAAGTTGTGGAGGCATTTTCTATGTAGAATGGATTGTATGGGTCAGAGTAGCTGGTAGGTCTTTTTTGGCATACATTTTGTATATAATTACTGACAGCGATTACAATTTGTATTATTTTATCGAAATTAAGGCGCAAGCGCCAACAATCCTTTGCCATCTATCGTGACTCAATCGTTGACAGGTAGGTCACCGTCCGCCAGTTTGTTTGTTTTGACAGCGCGTATGAATACAGTTCGGTCGTTCGAATGTTATTCACTAGTGAATATATGCCCGTGAATATAAAAAAATAAATGATAGTGTTACGTCACGCTGAAGCCACGAGTTATGTTATAAAAGACCCTTATTTCGACACCTTAAGACACATATTCTTCGTAACGATAAGAGTTTGTTGTACTTCGACATGGCAACAAAGAAAGACGTACATTTACCACCGTTTTTTGAATTACTATTGCTTATGAACGTGTATGAGTTTGCAGTGCAATACGTTACTAACTTGATCTGCTTTGGGTTCTTTATTTCGACAGGGGGACTTATGACGCGCTTATATGACTTATGACGTAAAGATGACGCGCAGTAATGCCAACACAGTTTTCTTTTAGTTTTATTGTCAGATAAACAAAATGACGTCATAAACATAACCCTCGCCACTCATGAAAATATACCGTCTGGTGTTCACTCGATGAAATAAATTTCGATCTTCCATCGAAAATAACAAATATCCTCTATATATTATTTACCTTACAATGACTTTCAATGATAAACAATGATTTTCTACAATTACTAAATACCTTTTAACGTTGTCATCAAGTAGAGCTAGTATTTTGTGAGTTAGTTTCGTAATAATTTGAGTTGAAACATTTAGCGATAAGAATTAAGAATTTAGAATGAGGCATGTAGAATAAGGCGGTTAGCTTCTGAGATCAAGTAGAGCTAGTATTTGGTGGGTTGAGAACAAGTAGAGCTAGTATTTGGTGAGTTAGTTTCGTAATAATTTGAGTTGAGACATTTAGCGTTTAGCGATAAGAATGAAGAATATAGAATGAAGAATATAGAATGAGGCAGATCAAGTAGAGCTAGTATTTGGTGAGTTAGTTTCGTAAAAATTTGAGTTGAAACATTTAGCGTTTAGAGATAAGAATTAAGAATATAGAATGATGAATATAGAATGAGGCATGTAGAATAAGGCAGGTAGCTTCTGAGAACTATAATTTTGACCCAAATACCGCTCCATAGGTAAAGGCATAAACAAACGGAACGAAAATATCATCTGAGATTGGATGTCGGCAATTCTTTGCCTCTCATAATTTATAAGGTATAAATTACTTATAGCCGAGTTCACTATACAGTGAATTCTCGATAATTCGAAAGGTTAGTAAAGAACAAAATAATTTAAGACCCTTTTAGGCAGATGTCTGCTTAATTCAGGTTGACAGTCACGCAAATAAGCTCCCTGCATTGAGCTGCCAAATGGGCTCCTTGCATTAAGCTAAAGATCAATACTGATACACAGTTGACTGTTCAAATAACCGAGTCTTGACTGTGTACATTGTATGTACGAGTACAACTTATGGTATCTGCACGTCATGTACGACTAAAAGATACTTTTCTTTTTACAGATAGCCTTCGCCAACTTCAATCAGCCCTTTGGGGCATATAAATCACAAATATAAGGCATAAACAGCAGAAATGTCTTAGGTGGCTATCAAAAAGAGGTTTAATTATGGGTCTGTAAGATATGTTGTACTTTAATGCAGGTCAAAAGTAATGCAGAAAGTTTCTATAGGAGTTTTCTGCATTACTTTTGTCCTGCATTAAACAACCACCTGCTTTTGAATATTCCTTGGTGCAACAGATGAATGACCGCTTAACCCTTTCCCTGTTCTATGTTTATTTCAAATTTCAATACCTACTGAATATTCATGTGTAAATTTGTTATAATGAAACATGGAAGGTGGAACATTGTAGCCATTTTAGCAAGTATAGTAACAGATCTATCAAATTCCATAAGCAAACAGAGCAGACCCTGATCAGACGGCTCCTCTAGGAGCCGTCTGATCTGGGTCTACTCTTTTTGCAAATGCGTGAAAACACGTTTGTATGAGGGAAAGGCTTAAGACAGGTTCCACTGTACAGAATATTTTGTCCACGTGTATTTGAAACGTGTCCCATGTCTGCCTATACATGCAATAGCGTAGCTGAATCCAAACGTAATGTATGCACCGGTAACTATAGGGATCGGGGGACATGCTTAGAATTGTGTAATTTTGAAACCAGTTTGATAAATAGGGCATTTGCTCCTTTAGGAGCAAATGCTCTATTCATCATAATAGTTTCAAAAGGTGACTTTTACAGAAGCGCCAAAATGCGTCAATATGAGGGAATGGGTTAAGGTTTACATGACATAACAGAACATTTATCAAAAACTATCTCCTTAGCCTTCGATTTTGTTCAATTTTGCCCTTAGTAATGTTATCAACTTTCAGATTGGTGTAACGCTCGTGTGTGAGTGCGTGTCCCTAGCTACGATATAATAAGATATAATATACAGCAGACCAGTTAAACCGATACCTTCTAGCACCGTATCCATGGTAACCATAAGTAGCAACTATATACACACATACAATAGAACCTCAATAACGCAGACTACTTACTGAAAAAAACAATAGACGTTTTAAACTCTTTCGCTGCCAAATTTCGTCGTCTGCAAACTTTTTCCTCTGCTACAATTTTTCATTTTTATATTTCTTCATTTTTGTTTCGAGAAACATCCACAGTAACAAACAGTTTGGATCCTGATGAGACGCCGAGTAACTCGGCGTCTCATCTGGATCCAAACAGCTTGCATTAAAAATAATCTCATATATGGGACGTTTACGGCGAAATAGTTACATGCATATGCATGGTGCTTTAATGCAGCTCATAGAGGAGCTTTCCCTATAGCTACCGCCTTACATTAAGCTACCATATGCCTTTAACCATTCCCATGATGTAAACGCCTTATCACGCATTTGCAAACAGAGTAGACCCAGATCAGACAGCTCCTATAGGGTCAAACAGATCAGAACTTGCCCTGTTTGTTTATGAAATTATTATAGATCAGACTCTACGGATTTTACAAATACCTATGTACATGGTACACGTCTGGTTTCTTTTGCCATTATCAATTTTCAGCTAATAACTATTAATGATGCCATTATTTCTTGCATAAATATTCAACATGGAAACGATTAAGACCGAAATTTATACCATTTAGAGGGGGTTTACTGTATAATATATAGATTTATAGCTTACGTGTACTAGAGAGATATTTTACTAAACTGTTTGAATTTCCTTGAACATTTACAAACACAGTAGACCCTGGTCAGACGGCTCGTGTAGGAACTTTCTGGTCAGGGTATGTGCTGTTTGATTATCACATTATACAGTAAATCCTCTCTATAACGCCCAATAAATTGTGTTAATTAGTAGGTATATTATAGGGCAGGTGACTGCTTAAAGCAAGTTGAAAGTGAAACAGAACGCTCCTATAGTAGCGTTCTGTTTTACTTTCACCTTGCTTAAAGCAGCCCCTGCCTTTACCAGAAAATACTTGATGTAATTTGGTGGTCGTTAGAGAAAGGTTTTACTGTATAGATCTTATTCTACATTTTTGTTAAAGCAAGCATGCCCTTGAAAAGTTTACCTTATCAAAATTCAGGGTAATAAATATTCACCATATGGTAATTTCTTACATGAATATTTGAACATATAAGCGCTAAGATTTATGGACTTTTATAACTATCCTGTTTATTAAAAAAAAACATTGACTTTGATGATAAATCGAGACCTACAGGCATGATATCCATGGTAACCATGACTATGTTCTACATAATCAGATATTATACATGTGTAAAAGATAAATTGGATAGCATACTAGACGCTTCTTTTAACCCTTTCTCTGTTGAATATTCATAACAGAAACAATGACCTTATGAATATGTATTAGCTTATTTTTTTATAATGGCAGATAATTATACACAGGACATTTTTGCTACAGTTGGGGTTGCTACTGTAGGATCAGATCTGTTGTGTATGAAGGAAAGGGTTAACCCTTTCGCTGCCAATGCCGGATCTGTGATTACCTATGCAAACAGTTTGGATCCAGATGAGACGCCGAGTATCTCGGCGTCTCATCAGGATCCAAACTGTTTGTTACTGTTACTATGTTTTTGAAACATAAATGAAGAAAATCAAAAGAATGAATTTTTGTAGCAGACGACAGAGTTAGCAGACGGCAGAGCAGACGATAGAGTTAGCAGACGACAGAGTTTGGCAGCGAAAGGATTAATAAGGTACAGTAACCACTCGATACTACGAAATATTAGAAGTGAAGAATTTATGTCTTTGTAGGCAGGTGGCTGCTTAACGCATGACTTTCGCCTTGCATTAAACAGCCACCTGTGTTAAAGATAACACAATAATGGGTACGCATTTGAGTATGGTTCTAAAGTTTCTACATTGGTTAAAACTTCCTGTGTGCATGTGCCATTTTAAAAATTACTCTGACTAATAGCAATGATGTCATTACTGTTTACGTACATATGCAGTGCGTAAAGGGTTAAACGACGTTAAAGAGTAATGTTTTATTTACTTCCAATAAGTACTACATTTTGAGAAACTACTAAACGAATGACAAAATAGTTTAGGTCCAGATTAGACGCCGAGTTACTAATAACCAGAAAATTTGTTCTACCAAATCTCTCTCTCTCTCTTTCTCTCTCTCCCCCTCTCCCCTTCTCTCTCTCTCTCTCTCCCTCTCTCTCTCTCTCTCTTTTCAGTGTCAGTGCCCAAGGACATGGACAACTCTTACTAATGTTAGCCCAGGGACTAGTGTCAGTCCCTAGGACCAGCTCTCTCTAGTGTCAGTGCCCGGGGCAAACTCTCTCTAGTGTCCGTGACCATGGACACCTTCTTCTAGTGCCAGTGCCAAAGGTCAACAGTCTTTAGTGCCAGTGCCAAGAGCCAATTCTCTCTATAGTGCTAGTGCCCTGGGCCAGTTCTTTCTGGTACCAGTGCCCAGGGACAACTCTTACTAGTGCTGGTGCCCAGGGACAACTCTTACTAGTGCTGGTGCCCAGGGACAACTCTTACTAATGCTGGTGCCCAGGGACAACTCTTACTAGTGCTGGTGCCCAGGGACGACTCTTACTAGTGCTGGTGCCCAGTGACAACTCTTACTAGTGCTGGTGCCCAGGGACAACTCTTACTAATGCTGGTGCCCAGGGACAACTCTTACTAGTGCTGGTGCCCAGGGACAACTCTTACTAGTGCTGGTGCCCAGGGACAACTCTTACTAGTGCTGGTACCCAGGGACAACTCCCTATACTCAGTCTTGCTCGTCTTATTTCACGAACTTCCTGAAGCTATTGTAATAAAAATTGAATCTGAAGTTTTCCTGGGTCCATGCTTATAAAACTTTTAGTTGAGTCTGAGTTCGTTCTCAAGCTTTTGATTGGTAAGATTTGAGTTCTCAAGCTTTTGATTGGTCAGATTTGAGCCAAAGGCTCAAATCTGACCAATCAAAAACTTGAGAACGAACTCAGACTCAACTAAAAGTTTTATAAGCATGGATACAGATTTCATTGGTCAGCTACACGCCGATCCTGTGGTCTACACACTGTAAATATCTGCAATAGCTTAATCCCATTTTAATAAACTTTGCAGATAAGTAAAAAAGAATTAACCCCTTACCCCATGAATATATATATGTATGTAAGAAATTATGACACCATGAATATGAATTAGATTAATTGTTATAATTGCAAATGGACACAATAGCATTTGGCCATGGCAGAAACTGTAAAACCATACCTATATCATATCATTAGCGAAAGGAGCAGATACTTATCAGACGGATCTTATAGGAGCCGTATATTCTGGGTCTTCTCTGATATAAAAGGCGTAGAAATACGTATCTATGGTGTAAAGGGCTAACCCTTATTCCGATATTCCTGACCTGGTGTGCATTTGAGACACCGAGTAACTGGGTGTCGTGTTAGGATCCAAGCTGTTTGACACTCGGTCACTTGTGTTGTGTTGTTTTGTGTTGATTTAACCCATTCCCTCGTAGGCTATTTTTAGATACAACCTCTTTGAATAAATCTACCGAAAAGGAGCATTAAGTAGAGAAAAGGAAATTTTAGAATTTTGTAGTTTGAAACCATTATGATAAATAGAGCATTTGCTCCTATAGGAGCAAATGCTCTATTTATCACAATGGTTTCACAAAGTGACTTTTAAAGAGTCGTCAAAAGTCGTCATTATCAGGGAAAGGGTTGAAGAGGGAGGCGTGGATATAGAGAAACCCAGACGCAATGCCCTACTCTTAAAGACAGAGTTTCTCTGGTTCTTTTAGATGTCCAGTGTAAACCACTAATACATCGGTTTTAAGGGTAACATCCGAAGAACCCGGTCAGTCATTTTTCAATGATGTTCGCATCAAAATACAGTTGAACTTCGATATCTCGAACTTAAAGGGACCGTACAAATTAGTTCGAGTTAACAGAGGTTCGAGTCATCCGATTTATAATCTGACCAATATCTTAATGCAGGTCGAAAGTAGAGATCAGGTCGGAACTAATGATGAAAGCTCCTAAAAGAGCTTTCAGCATTATTTTCGACCTGCATTAAGCTATCACATGCGTTTCTAGATATGTGTAGTCATACATTTTAGAACAATTATGTATTGTACATTTTAGAAGGACTGAACTTTTAGTTTGAGTTATCCCGAAGATCGAGTTATCCGACTCGAGCTATCGATGTTCAGCTGTAGTTCTAAATTGCAGCCGACTGGCATTACGGGGTAATATCGAGTAAGAGTTCAACAACGCACGTTTAACCGTTCCCCTGTACAATGTTTATTTCAAATTTCAATACCAACTTAATATTCACTGACAAAAATAGTTATAATGAAATTTGGAAGGTGGAACCTTGTGGCAATTTTAGAACGTAAAGAAACAGATATTTCAAATTATGTTAGCAAACAGAGCAGACCCTGATCAGACGGCTTCTATAGGTCTGGGTCTGCTCTGCTTGCAAATGCGTAAAAATGAGTTTATTTGAAGGAAAATGTTAACGGAAGTTTTAGAAAATACATATGTAGAAGTTTTATCATACTGTCTACTGCTGCTGCTGCTGCTGTTGTTGCTGTTGCTGTTGCTACTATCGCTACTGCTACTGCTGCTGCTGCTCTTGCTGTTGATGTTTCTGCTGTTGCTACTACAACCGCTACTGCTGTTGTTGCTGTTGCTACTATCGCTACTGCTGCTACTGCTGCTGCTGCTCTTGCTGTTGATGTTTCTGCTGCTGCTACTACTACCGCTACTGCTGCTGCTTTGACGATGATGATGATGAATTACAGTGAAGCTCACTTATAACGAACTTGGATATAACGAAATACTGCTTATAACAAAATAGAATTTATTCCCCCTCTCTGATTACATATAGTAAAACGGACCTGATATAACGAAATTTGGATATAACGAAATAAATCAGAGGGTCCCGAGGACTTCGTTATAAGTGAGCTTCACTGTATATAGATATGTTCCTACAATTTTTTTCAAAGACGCGTTCAAATACGATTGCCAAAAAATAATAAAAGCTATTGGTATCACTACTAGTAGTTCTTATAAAAATATGTAAGAGGAGTCTGAGAGGAAGGGAAGCGAAAAGTGCAACAATACGGAGGGTGTCAAAAGAGTTATTCCGCATAAGTCTCGTATTTATCTAACCTACAATATTGGTTTTATATAGGACTTCGCATAACCAAATAATTATGACCTTCTATGGAATGATCACGTAGTACAAACGCTCGAAGACTGTTGATTGAGTTACATATTATTTGTTGATTTTTGTCTTAAACCCTTTCCTCTACATGTATAACCCATTACCTCATATGCTAATTTTAGATACAACCTCTTTGAATAAGTCTACCGAAACGGAGAATTAACTAGAGAAAAGGAAAAATTTAGAATTTTGTAGTTTGAAACCAATGTGATAAATGGAGCATTTGCTCCTATAGGAGCAAATGCTCTATTTATCACAATGGTTTCACAAAGTGCATGCCTTATACAGCGCCGTCAAATGTCGTCAATATGAGGGAATGGGATAAATACACCTTTAAACGCTTTGCAAACAGATCAGACGGCTCCCTATAGTTACACCCTGTCCATTTTACTTAGTCCGTGAAGCATATTATGCTTTACAGTTGAACTTCGATATCTCGACCTTGAATAACTCGAACTTCGTGATAATTCGAAGTAAAAGTTCGGTTATCAAAATACAATAAAGAATTGTTCTAAAAGGTATTACTACACATATCTAGAAACACGTGTGACAGTTTAGTGCAGGTCGAAAGTAATGCTGGAAGCTCCTACAGGAGCTTTCATCATTACTGTAGACATGCATTAATAAGCTGTGAACTTGAGAAATTGTTCAGATTAGACATCAGCTGACTCGAACCTCTGTTATCTTGAAGAAATCCATATGTTTCCTTCAGGTTCGAGATATCGAAGTTCAACTGTATATGTTTAAGTTTACACGACCTACTGTCACGATACAGTGTGATTCGGGGGGGGGGGATTCCTGTACACTTCGCAGGTATAACAGCCTGCATTTCTTAACCCTTTCCCTGTTCTATGTTTATTACAAACTTCAATACCTACTGAATATTCATGGAAAAAATAGTTATAATAAACTATGGAATGCAGAACATTGTAGTCATTTTAGAAAGTAAAGAAATAGATCTATCACACTTCATTAGCAAACAGAGCAGACCCTGATCAGACGGCTCCTATAGGAGCCGTCTGATCTGGGTCTACTCTGTTTGCAAATGCGTGAAAACATGTTTATATAAGGGAAAGGGTTAAAATCACTGTAGTTTTAAAATGAAAGTTTCTACCAGTCGTGTTCATTTCCGTTACAAATAGTCAAATACAGTCAAACCTCTGTATAACGGACACTAAATTACATCAAATATTTTGTGTTAAAGGCGGTGGCCGCTTAAAACAATGTGACAGTAAAACAGAACGCTCCTGTAGGAGCGTTCTGTTTTACTTTCACCTTGCTTTAAGCAGCCACCTTCCCTTAAATACCAACTAATTAACACAATTTAGTGGCCGTTATAGAGAGGTTTTACTGTAGTAAATAATGGATGTATGAAGAATAATAAGATGGACTATGTATTATTGTTATTATTAATGTTGTTGTTGCTGTTATGTAGGGTCTATAGTATTTAATAAGCAAACTGAACAGACCCTGATCTGACGGCTTCTACAGTAACCGTCTGATCTTGGTCTACTTTATTTGCAAAGGCGTTTAAAGGCGTTTATATGAGAGAAAGGGTTAACCCTTTACTCTATAAATACACAATGCGCCTTTGCAAGCAGAGTAGACCCAGACCACACGGCACCCATAGGAACAGTCTAATCAGGGTATGCTCTATAGGCTTATCCCATTACCTCATAGGCTATTTTTAGATCCAACCTCTCTGAATAAATCTAACGAAAAGGAGCATGAACTAGAGAAAAGGAAAACTGTAGAATGTTGTAGTTTAAACCATTGTGATAAATAGAGCATTTGCTCCTATAGAAGCAAACGCTGTATTTATCACAATGGTTTTACAAAGTGACTTTTACAGAGTCGTCAAAAGTCGTCAATATGAGGGAATGGGTTATGACATGATTTTAAATGATTCTACAAAGCAAAAAAAATATCTTGAAACTTTAAAATTATAAAAAATCAATTAATAAATATTCATGATGTCATTATTTCTTACATGAATATTCATCGAGTAAATAGTTAATTTAGAACTGAACTACATTATTAACTTTTATAAGCGTGTACTAAACAACTAAGTATTCCTATAACATTGTCAGTTGAATATTTTCTTCATTTTTTCCAAACAATGTGATAGGATTGTCCAATTCGGATCCCATTCATCTGCCGAGTAACTCGGCGTGTCATTTAGACCCAACTTGTTTTCAAAGATCATCATAATTATACACAAGACCCTCAGAAATGAGTTCTGCTGTGCGAAACACTTTTTATGTAAAGCAAACCAATACCATGTGCAGATCCTAGGATGTTGTATGATCTGGATACACGCTACATTTATGTACAATAGAAATCCTCCAAAGTGACCACTGTATTAATAGATAAAGTAAAAGCAGGTGGCTACTGAGTGCTAGACAAAGTAATGCAGAAAACTCATATAGGAGAGACAGGTGCACATGGTAGCATAATAAAAGACGAAAGTAACGCAGTAAGTTCCTAGTAGTAGCATTAATTAACACATTATCCCCTAGTGACGCATTTTTTGCGCATCTATAGAAGTCAATTTATGAAACCATAGTGATAAATAGAGCATTTGCTCCTATAGGAACAAATGCTTTATTTATCACAATGGTTTCAAACTACAAAATTCTAAATTTTTCCTTTCCTCTAGTTAATGCTCCTTTTCGGTAGATACATTCAAAGAGGTTGTGTCTAAAAATAGCCTATGGCAGAATGAGTTAATCTACTATCTGACTCTACAACTCAGAATTAGACCTCAGCACGGCTTCTAAATTTCTTTAAAATTGACCACAGCATGTTCTTCTGGGAAAATTTATAATTGTGTAGTTTTGAAACATATATCAGCAAATACTCTATCTATTACAACACACGTACATTTGTACTTTAAAAAGATGACTTTACAGACTATGGAGCAAATGCTCTATTTATCACTTTTCAAAACTACACACTTCTGGTGTGGTGTGCGGTGGTCTAGTGGTAACGCGTTTGACTACTAATCCGGAGGTCCGGGGTCAAATACTGGTCCCTCCCGGAAATTTCACAGGCGCTTTTCAGTATCTCCCACCCGCACCCCTCCAACCAGGAATTATATTGAGTACATGTGAGGGTCACTAGCCGGTACTGCGGCCGCATGCTTGCACCATATGTTAGCAGTGCTCAATAGTGTAGGCGAATGGCTCAATGACAGGGAGTAAATGTACAGTCGACTGAGCGGTCCTTCTTACAGAAAGTAGACTATAACTAGGTACTTTTTACAACTCCAAATGTTTCATTTTTTCGAGTAAATGCTCCTTTTTATATATTATTATGATAGATTATTCAAAGAGGTGTGATTTGGAAATAGCCTATGGGGTAATGGGTTAAGACGGGTGACAACATCATGCAGAGTGAGTGCCACGCGGGAAGCTCCTCTGTGAGTTGTCTATGTAGCGATCATCCTGCATAAACCATTTCCCTGTTCAATATACATGTAAGAAATAATGACATCATTAATTTAACCCATTCCCTGTTCTATGTTTTTTACGAATTTCAATACCTACTGAATATTCATGGACAAAAAGGTTATTATGAAATATGGAAAGTGGAGCATTGTAGCCATTTTAGAAAGTAAAGAAACAGAATTTTCAATTTCTGTTAGCAAACAGAGCAGACTCTGATCAGACGGCTCCTCTAGGAGCCGTCTGATCTGTGTCTACTCTGTTTGCAAATGCGTGAAAACACGTTTATATGAGGGAAAGGGTTAAGTAACCGTCTGGTGATCCGTCTGGTCTGGGTCCACTATGTTTGCAAAGGCGTGAAAATGCGTTTGTATGAGGGAAAGGGTTAAGCAGCTAATCTCATGAAAAGCGCAGTACGCAATTCAAGGGAAATAACTGCGTAAAGCAAGTACGCAGTTTTCTAGTAGCAGTAACATTTCTTCACTCAGCATCAATCGATATCTGCCTCGCTATCGTATTTCATTTAATTTATGTAATTTATATCAAAATGGTTATTCGTGCGTCATAACGAAGGGTTTCTGGGATTGGAAAATAGAAATTTTGCTCTACTCCGCCATGTTTTTATGAAATCTGTTGTTGTGGATTCAGCGGCTGAGGTAGAACCGCCTGAATCAGGCGCGATGAATGAGAAAGGGAGGCTTCCGGTCGATAATTAATCAGGTCAGTGACAAGTAAGTGCTCGGCACTGGAGTATAAATGCTATTGAAAACGCAGATGGCCGGATATGAGTTCTATGATGCGGTACTCAACAACGAGCTGACGGTTCTGAAGAGAATTGTCACGCAGTACAAGAATGACCTCAACGCCAAATTCACTGAGGTGCGCAAGAAGAACCATGCAGACCTGTGCCCCATCCACCTGGCGGCCTACAGGGGTTACACGTACATGCTCCAGTATCTGATAGAGTCAAAATGTGACGTCAACCAGACGACATCAACATTGAGACGTACCGCCCTACATTTTGCTGTTCTGCGTCACAAGATGGCATGTATGTTGCTGCTCATAGCCGCTGGGGCCAAACTAGACGTCAAGGACACGTTCGGCAACTCGCCATGCCATTACGCTGCCGACGACGGCTATTGCCAGTTCCTAGATGTACTCATTCGTCGGGGCGTGAACGTGGACATACAAGACATAACCTCCAAGACGCCACTTATGAAGGCAGTTAGAAACAACAAGACTGACGCCGTGCTGCGATTATTGCGTGGGAACTGTAACATAAACATTACCGACCGTAACAGCGATATGGCTCTACACTATGCCGCTCGGAACGGCTGTGCGGATATCATAGACATTCTGATTTCCTCACACAGTCAGGTGGACGTACAAAACTACTGGGGACGGACCCCGCTCATGGAGGCAGTCTGCTACAACCACAGGGAGGCTGTTGCCCGGCTTATAAAGGCTGCATGTGATCTAAACCGACGAGAATTTAAAACAGGGGATACTGCCCTTCATATAGCCATTAAACGAAACTATACGGCCGTTGTGGAACTGCTACTCGCGGCTGGCACGCGTCATGATATCTACAACCACCAAGGGGAGACAGCCGCTTATGATGCCATAATTAGCAACAAAATTGACATTGTTAAACTTATGATAATTCACAATTGTGATCTAGAACAACCAATTAAATACTTCTGCACAGGGGTGTACAAGTCGCTCTTTCAATTAGCAGCCGAGAAAGGACATTTTGAAATTTGTCGCCTGCTAGCCACATACGGGTATGTTGATTTTACTGCACGTGTTCATTTTTACGCGGGTTACGTGCCCACGAGGATCGGAAGTGAGCAGGACGAAGTTGTAAACTGGTTACGTAAGAAACTGCAAACAGCTACGTCACTGCAGCAACTATGTAGGAAGGTGATAAGAAAGCGACTGGGTCATGACATTGTAGAGAAGATTGACGAGGTCCCTATCCCCAAAGCATTAAAAGAGTACCTGATTATATCTGAGTTTACTGACGTGGATGAAATGTCAATGTGTTGAATGGTTTAACTTTTAGTCTGCTGGGTTAATTTTCAACCGCTCAAAATTTGGCCTGCTACGGTATGTATTTTAGACCATTCCCTCCTAGACTATTTTTAGACCCACCCTCTTTGAATATATCTACCGAAAAGGAGCATTTACTAGAGAACATGATAATTTTAGAATTGTATAGTATTGACACATTGTGATAAATAGAGCATTTGTTCCTATGGAACAAATGCTCTATTTATCACAATGGTTTAAAAAATGACTTTAATAGAGACGTTAAAATGTGCCAGTAGGAGGGAATGGGTTGACCCTTTATCTCATGAATATTCATGTAAGACATAATTGCATGAATACCAATTAGTTTGGGTTTAATAATGGCATTATGAATATATGAAATTTTAACAATGGTGCAAATTGTAAAATCAGAACTTTATTTATTTATTCTTATGCAAACTCAGCAGACCCTGACCAGACGACTTCTACAGGAGCCGTCTGATCTGGATCTACTATATTTGTAAAACCGTTAAAGGCGTATTTATGAAGTAAAGGGTAAAAACATTGTTGTAATTTCCTTCAAACATATATATACAATTCGAATGTTAAATGCTTTGAGTACTGATGAGCTGTTGAGTGACTCGGCGTCTGATCTGGATCCAAAATGTATGCAACTTGATGACCATTGATCCGTAGCGTGTTAACCCTTTCCCTCATATAAACGTGTTTTCACGCATTTGCAAACAGAGAAGACCCAGACCAGACGGCTCCTAGAGGAGCCGTCTGATCAGGGTCTGCTCTGTTTGCTAATAGAATTTGATAGATCTGGGTCTTTGCTTTCTAAATGTCTACAATATTCCATCTTCCATATTTCTTTGTAACTATTTTGCTCATGCATATTCAGTAGGTATTGCAATTTGGAATAAACATAGAACAGGGAAAGGGTTAAAGGTTAATAACATATGTAGAACATTTATGTGTTGAAAATCTGAGATAAAGATTGAAAAACAAGCGCGTGAGTATTAGAACACTACCAGATGAGTGAACACTTAATTGAACTTCCAATAACTTCTGACTGCTTAAAATGTCGTCTGCTTAAGGGTAAATTTTCCATGTTAGTTTCAAATCCTCTTTCATGGTATTCAGCAGTTTGGATCAATGTGATACGATACTTGGCGGTCTCATCCCAATATTCCATAGAGGATTTGCTTGGTTCTGAATTTAGTCTCATGTATCTGATTGGGCAGAGTTTGAGTGAACTCAAAATCTAACCAGTCAGTTTACTTGAAAATGAAGTCGGACTCACATTGATTACTCCGGGGCCAGGATTCAAACTATTTGCAAACATGTCCATAAGTCAGCTGAAATCTAGACTTACAACTAAACAGAGTTCCAGATAAGATGCGTATATTACAATATTTTCAAGTATAACTTCTTTATTTCTCCACCAAGCCCTATGTTGTGACCACTCTTTAGAATCGTCTCGAAGAGACGATTCTAAAGAGTGGTCACAATATAGGGGTTGGTTGAGAAACGACGATTTTAGTATTTGAGTACACACCGTTGTATCTGTAGCTCTGTCTAAACCATAAACCAAAGAAATCTGTAATATCTTTAAAAGATATCGTCTGCTTCAAGAGTGCTGGCTGCATTGTTTTGTCCCTAAATTCTAGGATCGTTAAACATCATGGTGCTAAAATCTTGATATGTTGCCAGCTTTATTTAGTTCCGATTCATTCAAGCGTTTGATAAAACTGTTGATTCCGTGTCAAACAGATTGGATCCTGATACAACACTGAAATACTACCAAATTGTAATGCAAACGAGAGTAAATTGGTGATTAGCATTTGTGTACATGTATACTATACAATTATCTCTAAAGCAGCCTCTTTCCTTGTTGAATATTCATGTCAGAAATAACGGCATCATACATACTTATTAGCAGCATATTTATAATGGAATATGTACACAGGAGATTTGGGTTTCGGCAGAAACTGTAGAGTCTGATATGTTGTAAATTCATAAGCAAACAGAGCAGATCCTGATTAGACGGTTGCTAAATGAGCCGTCTGATCTGGGTCTATTCATTTTGCATCCTTGCGATCATTCAGGAGCACTCTGATATGAATCTGCACTGTTTGTCCCATGTTCATTCAACCATTTTCTACATAGAAACGCCTTTTCACGCATTTGCAAACAGAGTAGGCCCAGATCAGACGGCTCCTACAGGAGCCGTCTGATCTGGGTCTGCTCTGTTTGCCAGTGGAATTTGATATATCTATCTCTTTACTTTCAAAAATGGCTAAAATGTCCCACCTTCCATATTTCATTATAACTATTTTGCCCGTGAATATTCAGTAGGTATTGAAATTTGAAATAAACATAGAACAGCGAAAGAGTTAAAGGGACACTTTGCACATTGTTGATGTAGGGTACGCTACACATTGCTGTATACAGTGTTCCCTACAAACTCTTCATATTGTTTATCTTTAACACTTCTCATGCTGAGAAACTACAATGTCGGCTCAATATCTGATTTGCTTAAATATTATCTGAGTTCCGATTTGATCCAGTCTTTTGAGAAACAAACCGAGTGTCAAACTGCTTAGATATTGATGAGGTGTCAAGTTACTTGACGTCTCATCTGGATCCAAACTGTTTTTCAAATGGGCCTCAAGACGCGTATACCATGAGTAGGGTTAACTCTTTCGGCGCCAATGTCGCATGTTGGCACCATTGAAAACAGTGCAGTCCCAGGTCAGATGCCGCCTTTTCAAGGCGGCATCTGACCTGGGACTTCACTGTTTTCTGTATTATTTTAGCCCAAGCATACAGGTTTTTAAAAAAACAAATGTTTTTAATAATATACCTTTATTATTTAGTTTAGAATTATGTTTAATATGAAATTATTATTGCAGACGATACTTTTAAATTTGGCGCCAAAAGAGTTAATACTCAGAGCTGTTGAAAAGAGTAAGAGGAGCATTTAGGAAATTAAAATATTTTAAAATGTCCCCGTCAGTCCTTTGTTGCTGTTGCTCAGTGGAATGAGTAGCAACAAAATAGGGACCTCCTAAGCAGCATAATGAGTAGCAACAGAATAGGGGTCACCTGAGCAGCAGAATGAGTAGCAACAAAATAGGGGTCAGCTGAGCAGCAGAATGAGTAGCAACAAAATAGGGGTCTCCTAAGCAGCAGAATGAGTAGCAACAAAATAGGGGTTACCTGAGCAGCAGAATGAGTAGCAACAAAATAGAGGTCACCTGAGCAGCAGAATGAGTAGCACCAAAATAGGGATCAGCTGCTCAGCGGAATGAGTAGCAATAAAATAGGGACCTCCTAAGCAGCATAATGAGTAGCAACAGAATAGGGGTCACCTGAGCAGCAGAATGAGTAGCAACAAAATAGGGGTCAGCTGAGCAGCAGAATGAGTAGCAACAAAATAGGGGTCTCCTAAGCAGCAGAATGAGTAGCAACAAAATAGGGGTTACCTGAGCAGCAGAATGAGTAGCACCAAAATAGGGATCATCTGCTCAGCGGAATGAGTAGCAATAAAATAGGGGTCACCTGAGCAGCAGAATGAGTAGCAACAGCAACAAAATAGGGACCAGCTGCTCAGCGGAATGAGTAGCGACAAAATAGGGATCAGCTGCTCAGCAGAATGAGTAGCAACAAAATAGGGATCAGCTGCTCAGCAGAATGAGTAGCAACAAAATAGGGATCAGCTGCTCAGCAGAATGAGTCGCAACAAAATAGGGGTCACCTAAGCAGCAGAATGAGTAGCAACAAAATAGGGATCAGCTGCTCAGCAGAATGAGTAGCAACAAAATAAGGATCACCTGAGAAAAAATAGATTTTGGTAGAGCTGTACATATCTTATCTACAGCTATGTGTTATTTCTCGCATCTTTATGCTGGAAACGGACAATCAGTTTTGGCCCTCTAATATCTTCCGGCTCCATTGTAATTCTATGGACCGTGTATGTTCGAGTTTATCACTGATATCGAGTGAGGCATGTATAGCTTCCAATTTTCACCAAGAATAGAACAGAAATCAATGTAAGAGGAAAGTTGTTCTTCGAAGTTTTAGGTGTTCTGTCCTAAACACTTAACCCTTTCCCTGTTCTATATTTAGGCCATTTTTCAGTACCTACTGAATATTCATTAACAAAATAGTTATAAAGAAAAACGGAAGGTGGAACATTGTAGACATTTTAGAAAGTAAAGACACAGATCTTTGAAATTCTGTCAGCAAACAGAGTAGACCCTGATCAGACGGCTCCTCTAGGAGCCGTCTGATCTGGGTCTACTCTGTTTGCAAATGCGTGAAAACACGTTTATATGGGGAAAGGGTTACATGTAACTCAATAAATACGCATTTCTACGCCTTTGCAAACATAGAATATCCAGATCAGACGGCTTCTGTTTGTTTATTATATAAAATAGATATGATTCTATACATTCTCTAATTGCCAATAATCCCTGTGTCTATGAACAATTATAACAATAAATCTTATTTATAGTCATGATGCCATTATTTCTTACATGAATATCTCATGGAGTAACGGATTAAGGCCCTTCGTCTGTAGATGAGAGAAATATTATTCTTTATTCCATGAATATTCATGTAAGACATAAGGAAATAATAAATATTAATAAGCTGAGTTTTTATAATGGCGCAATGACGTCATTGGCCGTACTAGAAACTGAAATATACATGAGCCGTCTGATCTGAGTCTACTCCAATTGCTTAGGCTGAAAAGGCATCCCTGTCAGGTTAAGAGTTCATTGAATTGATGTTCTATTCCTGTATTCCTCTTTTCACCTGTAACATTTGCCTGAATACGCATACGTCAGCGTGACGTCAGATAAAGAAAATTGCTACAAGTCATTGTGCGCTATTGCCACTCATTGTCGTCTGCAATATATTTCATGCTAATTTGCAGTCTGCTGCAAATGTCATCTTTTGATTTTCTCCCTTTTCTTTTAAACATAACCACAGTACCAAATACATTGTAGTTTGGATCCTGATGAAACGCCGAATTATATGTACTCTATGTTTCATCAGGATCCAGCCTGTTTGATAAGGTGATCAAATCACTAACAGCGAAAGAGATATGCATTAGAAGCCAAACACAAAAAGTATAGTAATTAGTGTGATTTAACTGAAACTTAGCTTACAGTCCATAGGAACAAATGCTCTATTTATCACGATGGTTTCAAAACTAGGCTACACAATTGATTATTCTAGTTGTTTTCCTTTTCTCTAGTAAATGCTCCTTTTTTATAGATTTATTTAAAAGAGGTTGGGTCTAAAATAGTCTATGATGTAATGGGTTAATCTTAACATTTAGCCTGCTATGGACGGTTATGTGAATAACTATGCAAACAGTTTGGATCCAGATGAGACGCCGAGTAACTCGGAGTCTCATCAGGATCCTAACTGTTTGACACCCTGGTTGCATTTTGGTAGACAAGTTGATTTTAGCTTGAAATTTGAAAATGCAGCTGGTGAACAATTCTGTAAAAATAATTTGCTCAGCAGGCTAAAGGTTAAAAATCTCAACATTTCCAAACAGCTTGGTTCCAGATCTTATGGATCAGTGTCTGTCCAGAATGGAAAACTGGTTGCCACTGGATTATAGTAACTCAAACGCTTGAATGAATCGGAAGTAAGCAAAAAACTGCAACAGATCAGACTTCGAGCTGACATCAATATTTACAGTAGAATAAGCGTTATACAGAAGTGTTTTTGCTGAATCCAAATGGTGTTTAGTATGTGAAACTGTGTCAGTGGGTGTCTGGTCAGTATCCATACACATTTTTATCTACAGCATTGCATTAACCCTTTCACCGCCAATGTCGCAAGAATGCACCACAAATAGTGCAGTCCCAGGTCAGACGCCGCTTTTTCAGGGCGGCGTCTGATTAGGTATTTCCCTTTTTGCATCAAACTCTATTTTTATATATATGTGCTTTATTCCTTTGAAATATTCATGTATTTATCTCATTTCCTTTTTTTACCGAATTATTTGACAAAATCGGTTTGCAGACGACAATTAGAAAGTTGGCACCGAAAGGGTTAAAGCTAGAAGCAGACGATATTTAGAGCAGACGGATATCGTTTAACCCTTTATTCCATAAATACGCATGTCTACACCTTTGCAAACAGAGTAGATTCAGATCAGATGTTTCATATAGGAGCCGTGACGTCTGACCAGGGGCTACTCTGTTTCCTTATGATATAATATGAATATGATTACATGTACATCGTATATAGTTTCTGCCTTGGTCAAAAAATCCTGTTGTCAAGTGCCATTATAAAACAAATTATTACCTAATTGATATTCATAATGCCATAATTCCTTACATACATATTTATGGAGTAAAGGTTCAGGTCGAAAGGGTTAAGGCGATATCACTTTCTGTTATGGGAAAAAGATTTGCATGTGGCATGCACGTGCATTCAACGCAGGTCTGAAAAGATTCTTTTTGTCGATTTTTTTTAAAATGCGTACTTCATCTTTGATATAGGGTATGATTTGAACTTGTTGCATGCTAGCGATAAATTCATAAACAGTTTGGATCCAGATGAAAAAATCGAGTAACACGGGGTCTCGTCGGGTTTTAAGCTGTGTATCGATCCTACAAAGTCTTTTTTATTAAAATAATACAGCCAATATCTACTTGAATAATTTATAGCAGACGACCGATTTTGCAGACGACATTTGTTTAGTGTGCAACGAGTTAGCGGATAAATGTTGGTACTTAGATATACCGTTGAACTTCGATAACTCGAACTTCAAGGGACCGTACAAATTAGATCGAGATAACAGGAGTTTCTAATATATACGATTTCTCAATGCCACAGTTAATACAGGTTTTAAGTAATGCTGAAAGCTCCTATAAGAGCTTTCAGCATTACTTTAGACCTGTATTAAGCTGTCACGTGCGTTTCTAGATATCTGTAGCGATACATTTTAGAGCAATGCTGTATTGTAAGTTTTGGAAGGACTGGACTTTTTGTTCGAGTTATCCCGACATTCGAGTCATCCGAGTTCGAGATATCGAAGTTCAATCGTACATGTATTAGGTAAAATGGGAACAAAAAGGGTTTGTAACTATGTGATTAGTTTAGTATTCATCTCGTTGAACGATAGCGGAGAACAAGATCAGCAAACAGAGCAGACCCTGATCAGACTCCTCCCTATAGGAGTTGTCTGATCTGGGTCTACTCTGTTGCATATGAGTCAAAATGTGTTTATATTCAGGGAAGGGTTAACCATTTACATGTTGCAGACGCCTTTCTACGCATTTGCAAACGGTGTAGACATAGATCAGACAGCTTCTGTAGGTGCTGTATGATTAAGATCTGCTTCATCTGACCAAGTGTCAACAGCTTGGATCCTGAACAGATCCCGAGGTACTCTGCATCTGATCTGAATCCAAACTACAGTAAATTATTTCTACAGTAAAACCTCTCTATAACAGCCACTAAATTGTGTTAATTGGTTGGTATATAGGGCAGGTGGCTGCTTAAAGCAAGGTGAAAGTAAAACAGAACGCTCCTATAGGAGTGTTCTGTTTTACTTTCACCTTGCTTTAAGCAGCCACCTGCATTTAACACAAACTACTTGATGTAATTTAGTGGCCGTTATAGAGAGGTTTTACTGTATTGTGACCATATAATTAACATAGGAACCTGTAAACGCAGATGACAGCTTAATGCAGGGTAAAAGCAATACAGAAGGCTACCATGGGAGCTTTCTGCATAACCTTTGTCCTACATTAAGCTGCCACCTGTTTTATAAATCCAGAGGTATACATGTACTTAATGTGAGTGGCCGTATTAGCAAGACTTTGACTGTCGTTTGCAAATGCCACTCATGTCGCTATTGGGCGGGAAATGTTCACCGTACAGAAATGTTTTATCCTAACCCTTATGATGTAAGATGAGAATCGACACACATTTGCAAACAGCTTGGACCCGGAGGAAAAATCTAGTAACTGGGCGTCTCATCGGGATTCAAGCTCTTTGGTGATTGGTCAATAGTAATGTCGTCTGCAACACTCTTCGATTGTTAATCATCTCCACTTTCCTTAAAACATTACCACAGTAACAGACAGTTTGGATCCTTATGAGAGGCCGAGTTACTCAGCGTCTCATCTGGGTCCAGACTGTTTGCATAGATAATCATGTGGCATTGTCCGCAAACGAGTTAAAACTGGTAACAGTTGGGACAGACTTCCAGATATCTGTAACTTATCTCTTGGTTCGGTCCCAATCGGAACCTTTTGGCGGTGTTGGCTATGCCAGACATGCAGCGTTAAGACGAAGCTTTCAAGTTGGCTCCAGTCTGTATGGTTTGTTCTAGATTGAAAACGCATGTTACAAGTGGTTAAAAGTGCTATAAACATGTCTGTGTAGAAACGGAATAAGATACACACTGTATTTTTTTTATCAGCTTGTTCAGATTTCCGCACCAACATTAAGAGGGTGAATCCATTTTTCCCGTCACGTGACCTAGCTATGTAGTACCTAACAATAAAGTTGATGGTACTCAAAAACAGGGGGCTGCAAACAGTGTAGGCCTATCTAAGGGGTAGGGACCCTCTGAGCATGGTCTGCACTGTTTCCAAAGGTCAGTACCTTTTCCTAAAGCGAGGCATAACACCATGCTTTCGGGTCTCAGACCTATGCTTAGATTTATATATGCCTGTGTTATATGAAGGCGGTAAAAATGTACATGTGTAAACCAAAACTTCTGTAAATCTGCCAATTTTAAGTGCAACGAGTGTGTGTGGGGATGGTCAATCAAGGGAGGTAATGATATCTATATTTTACAAAACTGATTGTCATTAATTAGTATAATTACCCCCCTTAAAATATAGGCTCTTAAAACTCCCAACACTGTGGTATGCATTGTCGGAAGAAAATGAAAAAGTTGTTGATTTATAAATTGTTATGTTATACTTTTATGATAATTCTTTGTTTTGAGATGAATGTGTACTAGTATAAATCAATATGTTTTACTTGTTAAACTATCAAAGCCATAGATAAGATATGTGTTTCAAATACTTTTACTAAAACCCTCATTTCTCCACAAAACTATATGTTATGACCACGCTTTAAAATCGTCTTGAAGAGACGATTCTAAAGAGTAGCCACAACATAGGGGTTTGCGGAGAAATAAAGAATATATTCTTGAAAACATGTTTAATTTTTGTATCTTATCTATTCCTCTGAATGGTGTTGATATGTCTGTAATTGATGAATACCTGGTTTGTTACACCCTTATATGAGCTAATATTATTCAGCGGATATTACATCAATGTGTTTTCTGTTTGTATGTATAAACGATAGTGTATATGGAGAGCAGTGTTGACTGAGATGAACCTTCCATGTGAACAGACACCTGGCAAAAATTGACTTTGCAAATAATATAGACAAACCATTGCGTTCAAGACACCGTGATTAATCCGGGTCTCCACTGCAGATGATTTGGATAGTGAAATACTCTAGATACTGGAGTGTCAAACAGTTCACCCTTCGCTTGCTATTCACGTCAATATACCTACCTGTAAATAGTGAAGACCCAGATGAGACAGCTCCTGTGGAGCTGTCTCATCAGGGTCTGCACTATTTACAAGTTGATTGTGCAACCAGTGCACTCTACATCAGTGAATACACAGCGAAATACTTGTACACAGTGAAGATATATGTAATTATACAACAGGGCATGGGTAAAGAAGGAGAAATGTATTTTAAAATTCAGCAAGCGAAGGGTTAAGACCCTGATCAGGCTCAGTCTGTGGTCAGAGTGATCAGTCTAAGGCTACAGAGCAGCACACCGGGTGGGATATATTAGAATTCAGGTACTCAGTCATAAATAGAGGTGTATTTAAAAATTGTCATTTTGTCACCAAACCCTATGCTGTGGCAACTTGTTTGAATCGTTTCTTAGAGACAATTATAAATAGTCATCACAACATACGGATTTGGTCGAAAACTAAAGGGTTTCTGGAAACTAGGTCTATATAATGTATAGCTCATATAGGTGATTTATGGGACTTTGCCTCATATACACCTCAATTTCTTCACCAATCCAAGTGTTGAGACTAGTTATCATAATCGTCTTGTTAACCCTTTCCTTCATATTAACACGTTTTTACGCATTTGCAAACAGCATAGACCTAGACCAGGGACTGCTCTGTTTGGTATCAGAATTGGAAAGATATGTTTCTGTATTTTCTAAAATGACTACAGTGTTCTACCTTTCACAAATCGTTGTAACTATCATTTCGATGAATATTCAGTAGGTATTGACATTTGGAATAAACATAGAACAGGAAAGGGTTAAGACAATTCTAACAAGTAGTCACTACTAAGGATGGATGGAAAATTAAGTAAATACTGAAGGGAAATGTTAAGATTACTCTGAAGCACTTAACACATTACCACCTAGTGACGCACTTTTGCGCCTCTATAAAATTCACATTGTGAAACCATTGTGATAAATAGAGCATTTGCTCCCGTAGGAGCAAAAGCTCTATTTATCACAATGGTTTCAAACTACAAAATTCTAAAAAATTCCTTTTCTATAGTTACTGCTCCTTTTCGGTAGATTAATTCAAAAAGGTTGGGTCTAAAAATAGCCTAGGAGAGAATGAGTTAATTTATCCAGTGTGCAAAGTCTAAAGTTCTCAAGGAATGGTTCAGAACTTCATATAGTCTGTTAACTTGTTAATGGTTGTTTATTTGGAATATTATCTATGTTAGTGACTATGTTAGATATGTGACACATGAACTGATCGTTTTGGTAATCCATTAATCCATAGATACACATTTTAACACCTTTGCAAACTTAGTAGACCCAGAGCAAATGACTCCCTAGTCCCTATACGAGCCCTCTGATCAGGATCTGCTCAATTTACTTATGAAATATTGTAGATCAGAGTCTTAATTTCTACCAATACCAAAAATTCCTGGGTGCATATGTCAATAAAACACAGAACAACAGATAAAGGCACGTATTCAAATAATGTACTAAAATTGTCATTTCTCCGCCAAACCCTATGCTGTTACTACTCTTTAGATTTATCTCTTTGAGACGATTCTAAAGAGTAGTCAGAACATAGGGTTTGGTGGAGAAATAAATGAGTTATTCTTGAAAATGTTTTAATTTGCGCATTTTAACTGGACCTCTGAAACAATTTAGCAAACAAATATTCAATATGTCATTATTTCATACATGAATGTGTGCATGCCATAGGGGAATGGTTAACCCTTTCCCTGTTCTATGTTTATTCCAAATTTCAATACCTCCTGAATACTCATTAACAAAATAGTTATAAAGGAGCGTTCTGTTTTACTTTCTCCTTGCTTTAAGCAGCCACCTGCTCTAAAGACCAACTAATTAATATAATTTAGTGGCCATTATAGAGAGGTTTTACTGTAAAGAACAACGTAGGTCATTTAAGCAGGTTGCTGCATAATGCAAGTTGAAACACATGCAGAAAGCTCCTTTGGGAGCTTTCTACATGACTTTCAATCTGCACTAAGCTGCCACCTGTCAGTAAGACCCGCACTTATACTAATTTTAATGTCCGGCTGTAACAGTGTGTCCATGTCTTACCTTTCTGAAAATTTTGAATGTTTGACCTATAGTTCTGTATGAGGAAATTTGTGGAATCAGCTTGGATCTAGATGAAATGCTAAGTAATTCTGAATCTCTCTGGCACCATTCTAAATCATGGTCACAACAAAGGGTTTGAGGGAGAAATAAAATTTTGGAGAGAAAAACGTTATGCACCTTAATCTATTTCTCTACCAAACATTGCGTCCGCCTTTTACTCCATGAATATTCATGTGAGAAATAATTACATCATGAATATTAATTAGATTAATTCTTATAATGGCACATGGACACAAGCTTTTAGCCTTTGTAGAGACTAGTATCATAATCTATAAGAATACATAGGAAAACAGAGCAGACCCTGATCAAACAGCTCCTGCAGGAGCCATCTGATCTGGGTCTACTCTGTTTGCAAAGGGGTAGAAAGGCGTGTTTTTGGAGTAAAGGGTTAATGGTAACTAGTAGATACTCATCAAGTCCAATGAGTTAAACAGCACAATGGGGTTTAGTAGAAAAATATAGACTTTTTTTCATGAAGTCCTTTATCCCTTTCCCTGTTGAACATTCACATAAGAAATAATGACATCATGAATATTTATTAACTGAATATTTATAATGGCATATCGAGGGCTTGGTGCAAAACTATTCTAACTCCTTCACTAAAGTGTTTTGCACCAAACCCTCGATATGAACACTGGATGTTTTCATATTGGTAGAGACTGTAGATTTGGATATATCATGATTTCACAAGCAAATAGAGCAGACCCTGATCAGATGGATCCTGTAAGAGACATCTTATTTGGGTTTACTCTGTTTGCAAAGGTGTGGAAAAGTGTTAACCTTTCTCTTGCTGAATTTTAAAATACCTTTCTCCTTCTTTACCCATGCCCTGTTGTATAATTACATATATCTTCACTGTGTACAAATATTTCGCTGCCCAATCACTGCTGTGGAGTGCACTGCTTACACAATCAATTTGTAAATAGTGAAGACCCTGAAGAGACAGCTCCTGCAGGAGCTATCTCATCTGGGTCTTCACTATTTACAGGTACGTATATTGACGTGAATAGCAAGCGAAGGGTAAATATGAAGGAAATGGTAACATCCTACTCAGCAAAGCCTGACTGACATTGGTAAACAGCTTAGATCCAAATCCGATGCCAAATTACATGGTGTCTCATCCATATCCAAGCTATTTGACACTTGGTCAGTAGTTTCTGAGAAATATGGAACAAATCTGAACCAAAGATTACTCCAGATCAATGTTTAACCTTTTCCTTCATGTACACGTAAATGCTTTTTCACACCTTTGTAAAGAGTAGACTGAGATTAGATGGCTTCTGTTTGAACAATCTGATCAGGGTCTGCTCTGTTTGCTTATGGAATTACATGTACAGTTTTCTTCAATGCAAAAAGTTCCCTTAACTCTTTGCACACTAAGTAATTTTTCATCTGCAACAATTGTTGTCTGCTTCAATTCTAAAAATAAAATTTCCCTCATTTCTTTTCAAAAATATGGTCCAGATGACAAACAGTTTGGAACCTGATGAGACGCCGCATGATGTGGCGTCTCATCTGGATCCAAACTATTTGCATAGGTCATTAGAGTTTGACGCTAGCGTGCAAAGAGTTAAAAAATTATTACAAAAAATAAATGAACATTAGGCATAAATGTTCATTAGGGAAAGGATTAAGCAGACAATATTTTTGTTTAACCCTTTACGTTATAAATACCCATTTCTATGCCTCTGCAAACAGAGTACACTGATCTGGGTCTGCTCTGTTTTCTAATGGAATTTGTAAGTTCTGTTTCTCTATTACTTTCTAAAATGACAACAATGTTTTACCTTCCATATTTCATTATAAATATTTTGTTTATGAATATTCAGGAGGTATTGAAATTTGGAATAAACATAGAACAGGCAAAGGGTTAACCCATTACCTCATAAGCTGTATTTAGATCCAACCTCTTTGAATAAATCTACTGAAAAGGAGCATTAACTAGAGAAAAGGAAAGGAAAATTTTAGATTTTTTTAGTTTTGAAACCATTGTGATAAATAGAGCATTTGCTCCTATAGGAGCAAATGCTCTATTTATCACAATGGTTTCAAAAAGTTGACTTTTACAGAGGCGTAGAAAGGCGTATTTATGGAGGAAAGGGTTAATCAGGACAAGGATAAAAGTGTGAAGTATTCAGGTCGAAGTGTAGATGTTAATGTCAGGGGTGAATGGTAGTTATTCTTTAACTTTAGAAGATATCTCTTGATTGTGGCGTCTAATGTGACATGTACGTTGGGGCTATAACTCATTGTTGTCTTAATAAAAATTACTAAATTCTAACTATGGTCGTCAATTTTTCTTTCAACCCTTTCCCAGAAAGTATCTGATCTCTCTAAAGTAATCATTAACCCTTTCGCTCATATAAATGCCTTTTCATGTACATTTTTGTATTTGCAAACAGAGTAAACCCAGATCAGACAGCTCCTAAAGGAGCTATCTGATCACTCTGCTGTTTGCTTTTGTCATAATATAAGTAGGATTCTACAGGTTTTTCCAAAGCAAAAAAATTCCTTGAAAAGTTAACACTATAAAAATTCAGCTAATAAATATTCATAATTTCATCATTTCTTACATGAATATTGAACAGGGAAAGGGTCAAAAAGGACTTTAATCCTGTTCCTGTTACCCTTTCATGTAAGAAATATTGACATCATGAATATTTATTAGATAAATTTGTATATAATGGATGTTTTGGTATTTGTAGAAACTGTAGAGCCAGGGTCCAAGGTTATAAAACTTCTGAGTCTGAGATCATTCTCAAGTATCAGATTGATCAGATTCTGAGCAAGCTCAGAATCTGATCAATCAAATGCTTGAGCATGATCTCAGACTCAAGCAAAACGTTTTATAACCTCAGAGCCAGCTCTATTATAGTTTCATAAGCAAACAGAACAGACCTGGATCAAACGACTCCTAAAGAAGCCACGTGATCTAGGTCTACTCTGTTTACAAAGGTGTGAAAAGGGGTTAACTCTACATTAGGTGAAGGGTTAAAGGTGAAAGCTTACATCTTTACTCCATGAAGATTCATTTTAATAAGAAATAATGGCATCAGGCATATTAATTACCTGTCATTATATAAATGCATATTAACAGAGAATTTTTAACTCTTTACTCCATAAATACGCCTTGGCAAACAGAGTAGACCCAGATCAGACGGCTCCTTTAGGAGCCGTCTGATCAAGGTCTGCTCTGTTTGCTTATATCATATTGATATGATTCTACAGTTTTTGCCATGTAATAAAATCCTGTGTCCATTTGCTATTAAAGTAACTTAACGTAATTAATACTCATGACGTCATATTTTTTTACATGAATAGTCATGGAGGAATGGGTTAAACATGGCAAAAATTAGATCATACGCAAACAGAGCAGACTCTGATCAGACCGCTCCTACTGAAGCCATCTGATCTGGGTCTTCTCTATTTGCAATGTCGTTAAAGGGCATATTATTTTTGGAGTAAACAGTTAATGCAGGTCAATCCAGCATATCTTTGATCCTGCACAAAACCACCACCTGTTTAACCCATAATTTAATGTACAAAGTAATGACATTGTGAATAATAAACACAGAAAATAGTGGCCCTGAAAGAAACTGTAAAATCATATCTATTTAGTCCATTAGGAAACAGATGAGACCCCAATCAGATGGCTCCAACTGAAGCTGTCAGATCTGGATCTAGATCTACCCTGTTTGCAAAGAAGTTAAACAGAGTAGTAGTCATCTTATCTGGGTCTGCTCTGTTTGCTTAACCTTTAGCCTGCTGAGCAAATTATTGTTGCAGAATTTTTCACCAACTACATTTTAAAAATTCAAGCTATAATCAATTTGTCAACCAAAGTGCAATTAGAATGACAAACAGTTTGGATCCAGATGAGACGCCGAGTAACTCGGTGTCTCATCTGGATCCAAACTGTTTGTAAAGGTATACACCCATCCGTCCATAGCAGGCTAAAGGTTAAGGAACAGTATAGATCCAATTCTACAGGTTCTACTATGGACAAATATTCATGTGTTCATATGCCATTATTAAATTTCATGTAACAAATATTCATGTCATTATTTCTATGAATATTCATGAATTATAGAGTTATTCATAAATCATAACAATTTAATTCTTGCATGAATATTTATCCTGTAAAAAGTTAACGTATTTTATCAGAATATCAAATTGTTGTAAGAAATGTGTACGACAACATATAGGCACACCTGTGTGAGCACTTAAACTTAACTTTACTCAATAAATACGCATTTCTATGCATTTTGTAAACAGAGTAGACCCAGATCAGACGGCTCCTATAGAAGCTGTCTGTCTGGTCAGGGTATGCTGTTTGCTTATCATACAATAAAGATATGAATCTACAGATTCTGCCATGGCTGAAAATTCTCGTGTCCATGTGCTATTATAACAAATTAATCTGATTAATATTCATGACATCATTATTTCTTGCGTGAATATTCATGGCGGAAAGGGTTAACTATGTCTGTGATACAAGGATTAAAAAAAACAAATTCATTATTAAACATAGTTAAATCTTTATTTAACATTGTTTAGCACTGTACCAAAGGTAACCCTTTCTTTACTTGTCTCAACATTACAGTACAAAGATAGTAACTTATGATTGCGTGATCCTGGTTTAACACATTCCCTCATAGGCTATTTTTAGATCCAACCACTTGGATAAATATACCGAAAAGGAGCATTAACTAGAGAAAGGGAGAAATTAGTAGTTTGAAACCATTGTGATAAATAGAGCATTTGCTCCTATAGGAGCAAATGCTCTATTTATCACAATGGTTTCAACAGGTGATTTTTACAGAGATGTAGAAAGGCGTATTTATGGAGGAAAGGGTTAATGTGGCTATGGCTTAGTCTTAAAACTTCGAAACCTAGCAGTGTCTTGTCATTAACAGTACAGAATCTGATCAGACAGCTCCTACAAGAACCATCTGACCTGGGTCTACTCTGTTTGCAAAGTTCTCCAAATGATCATCTATGCAGTAAAGGGTTAATATGCAAACTACAATTTCAGCATTTCATACTCAGTTGATAATCTGAATACTCAAATAAATATCCTTATCTATTTCTATGACAAGTGGTAGCTTAACTCATTCTCTCCTAGGCTATTTTTAGACCCAACCTCTTTAAATGTATCTACCGAAAGGAGCATTAACTAGAGGAAAGGAAAAAAATAGAATTTTCTAGTTTGAAACCATTGTGATAAATAGAGCATTTGCTCCTATGAGAGCAAATGCTCTATTTATCACAATGGTTTTATAAAGTGAATTCTATCCTCTGGGAGCTTTATGAATGACTTTCACCCTGCATTAAGCTGCAATCTGCCTAAAAGTCCTCAATTCTTTATTAAAGTTCGGATTAGCCAAGTTTTACTAAACAAACAAACTGATGGTGCACATTCTGACAATTTTTCATTCATTCTGAATCATGATGCAATTACTCTGATATGAGAAAAACTATTGAGCCTGAAATGGATATTAGCCAAGGTACCTCCTGACAGTATAAAGAGTGAATGTACTTCCTAGCAAATAAAGTATGGAGATGTCAGATGTCTGACATTCTGAAAGGTGTGTATCAGTGAAGACTCAGATCTAGCACAATGACTGGTCTGGGTTAACAGACATTTCTAAACTGTGGTCACAACTTGTGATTTGGTAGAGAAATGATGATGCACCGATTTACTTAACCCATTCCTTCATATTAACATGTTTTCACACATTTGCAAACACAGTAGACCCAGATCAGATGGCTCCTATAGGAGTTGTCTGATCTGGGTCTGCTCTGTCTGCTAATAGAATTCGATAGATCAGTTTATTTACTTTCTAAAATGGCTACAATTTTCCACTTTCCATATTTCATTATAACTACAGTGCTCCCTCCCTACAACGACCCTCTCAATAACGATTCCCTCCTTACAACAACGTTTGTCACTGTTTCCGAAACAACAAGGCTCCAGAAACAACTTTTTTCCATCGTATTTTCTTTATGCCTCCGTCAAACCCTATGTTGTGACCACTCTTTAGAATCGTCACAAAGTGACGATTCTAAAGAGTGGTCACAACATAGGGCTTGATGGAGGCATAACGGTTTTAGTTCTCGAAATACACCTTATATGGGGATCTGCAAACAAGCTATTTATGTTTGATTTTCCCTCCCTATAACAACTCCCTCTGAACAACACATGCAATCTTCGTATCCCAAAGGGTGTCGTTGTAGAGAGGGAGCACTGTACATGTATTCTGTCCGTGAATATTCAGTAGGTCTTGAAATTTGGAATAAGCACAGAACAGGGAAAGGGTTAAATATGTCAACTGATCTATGGCACTGCTACTAAATCCACAGATGTGACTGCATTTGTGGCTGTTCATTAGAACCATTTCAAATGAATGATCCTAATCAATAGTCACAACTTTGTGTTTAACCCTTTCCTCCATAGGCTATTTTTAGATCCAACCTCTTTGAATAAATCTACCAAAAAGAAGCATTAACTAGAGAAAAGGATTTTATTTTAGAATTTTGTAATTTGAAACCATTGTGACAAATAGAGCATTTCCTTCTATAGGAGCAAATGCTGTATTTATCACAATGGTTTCATAAAGTGACTTTTACAGAGGCATAGAAAGGCGTATTTATGGAGGAAAGGGTTAACCCTTTCCCTGTTCTATATTCATTCCAAATAGCAATACCTACTGAATATTCATGGACAAAATAGTTATAATGAAATATGGAAGGTGGATCATTGTAGCCATTTAAGAAAGTAAAAATTCCATTAGCAAACAGAGTAGAACCTGATTAGATGGTTGCTATAGAAGCCATTTGATATGGGTCTACTCTGTTTACAAATGCATGAAAATGGGTTTAAATATATGAAGGAAGCAATTAAGTAGTGAAATAACAAGTGTTTGCATCTGAAGTACCCCCTATATCTATAGCTTTGAATGTTGTCTAATGAAATGTCTCTAAGCACTAGGTGAGTTTCTTGGCTCTGTTATACAGTGCATCGACCACTTTGCCCATGTCATGTATTGTCTCTAGGGCTGTTTCATATGTTCTGTCGGCCTCTGACTCATCAAACACAACCAGAACTCCTGCACCTTGGTCCAAAATGCCTAAAAAGTAGGAAGCACCAATTAATCTTCAGCATACTGAAATAATTTTCATGGATATAGAAGATTTCAACCCTTGACCTCTGACATAAAATATGATATAAGAAATAATGACATCACAATTATTCATCAATTGATTTTTTTTTATAATGTAAGCATTTCAAGGAGATTTTGGTTTCACAAAAAAAAAAAAGCACAATCAGATTAGCAAATAGAGCAAACCCTGATGAGGAGGGCCATCTGATCTGGGTCTACTCTGTTTGCAAAGGCATAGAAAGGTGTGTTTATGGAGTAAAGGGTTAACCATTGACCTCATGAAATGATCATGTGAGAAATAACTTAAGATTATCCAATCAGTGGCTTAGGGTCTACTCCGTTTGCAAATGTGCCAAAACAGTCTCTATCAGATAAAGGGTTAACCAATTACCTCAAAGGCTATATTTAGATCCAACCTCTTTGAATAAATCTACTGAAAAGGAGCATTAACTACAGAAAAGGAATTTTTTTTTAGAATTTTGTAATTTGAAACCATTGTGATAAATAGAGCATTTGAGCTCTATTTATCACAATGGTTTCACAAAGTGACTTTTACAGAGTCGTCAATATGAGGGAATGGGTTAACCCTTTACTCCATGAATATTCATGTAAAAAATAATGACACCATGAATATTAATTAGATTATTTTTTATAATGGCACATAAACATAGGACCTTTTGGCCATATTGGAAACTGTATATTTATATTATATTACATGTATAAGCAAACAGAGTAGACCCTGATCTGAGTCTAATCTGTTTGCAAAGGCATAGAAAAGCTCAGAATCTGACCAATCAGATGCTTGAGAATGATCTCCGACTCCAGCAAAAAGTTTTTTAACCTCAGGCCTGTATTTGCATACCATTATAACAATACAGCTGAGGAAGACCAAATCAATTTGACAATTGACCAATGCTCACCTGAGCTTCCATCTAAACTTACCATGAAATTTCTTATCCAGAATCATTTGTGACAACTTCTTTTCCACACTAGCCTGAAACAACATAAAGCAAGTAATTAACCCTTTCAATGATGAATTTTACAAGAGTGTTTGGAAGAACACATGTGTCACCTGCTCACAGCTGACACAAAAACTGTTAATATGCTGGAGTGCGAAAATCAGAACAAAGGGGAACAAGTTAACGTTGTATTGCTATGCAATACATGAGTCCCCAACAGGATTAAAAGAAACCTTCACTGACCCACCCACCCATGGTGTAGTTGACAATGGTATATACATGACAAACCTGAATGGTATTTGTAAAAATAATAAGAAAAACAATATGAAAAAAGGGGAATAACTCCAAATATAATGATGCTAGAGTTATGACTCTTGTGCATGACACTTCCTCTCATCATGCTTGCTCCATATGTGAAGTTTAAAATGAATTGAACCAGTAGATAAAGAGTTATTGTCTGGACAAGAAAATATGAAAAAGGGGAATAACTCCAAGAATACTGATGCTAGAGTTATGGCCCTTGTGCATGACACTTCCTCTCATCATGCTTGTTCCATATGTGAAGTTTTAAATCAATTGAACAAGTAGACAAAGAGTTACTGTCTGGACAAGAAAATTTAAAAAAGGGGGAATAACTCCAAAAATATTCATGCTAGTCATGACACTTCCTCTTATCATGCTTGTTCAATATATGAAGTTTGAAATCAATTGAACCAGTAGCTAAAGAGTTATTGTCCATACATAAAACATGAAAAAGGGGAATAACTCAAAAATATTGATGCTAGAGTTGCGGCCCTTGTGCATGACACTTCCTCTCACCATGCTTGTTCCATGTGTGAAATTTGAAAGCTCTATAATGATTAGTTTAGAAATGATAGCCAAAAAATGAAAGTGTGACGGACAGATAGACAGACAGATGGACGGACGGACAGACAGACAGACAGACAGAACAGACAGACAGACGACGGAAAAGTGATCCCTAAGTGACACACTGCCTCTCTACAGGTGACACAAAAATGAACGGTTCCAACAGGTCAAGCCTACTGTGAATATTCAGGGATGTTTTTAACCTGTTCCCTGTGCTATATTTAGTCCAATTTTCAAACCTACTGAATATTCATGAACAAAATAGTAATAATGAAATATGGAAGGTGGAACTTTGTAGCCATTTTGGAAACTAAAGAAACAGATCTAACAAATTCCATTTGCTAACAGAGCAGACCCTGATCAGACTGCTCCTATAGGAGCCATCTGCAAGGTATTTAACTCCGGCCGAAATCTGCTAAAAAATTGATGGGTTTATTCACTGCGATCGTCCTTGAAAGCTTATTTGACCACCGATTTTCATAAACTGTGTCTCATTTATCAAAGAAATCATCACTCTTGATGAACAGTCATCTATTTTTTCTCAGAATATTAACACGCTTTTACGAGTCACCAAAATGACAACCGACCTCTCTAGGACACAGGTTGACTCTGAGGTTCGAAATAGAAATACGCTATAATTCAAGTCGAAACACCATATAACTGGTCTATAAGGCATTGCCCTGGTCTGATAGCATGAATGGATATTGTGTATTCACAATTTCTTCAAATAATAATCTCTAAAAATCTCTATAAGCTTCATATTCATATCGGTGAAAGTCAAGACTTACAAACCGAAAGTAGTGACTTTCGCTGATATCAATATCAAGCTTGTAGATATATTGACTTACCATGGGTAGCTTGATCAAATTGGCTATATGTATCACCTGTAAAACGAAATATTCAACATAAAATTTACTTCTTCTCCAGTGATATGCAGTAAAGATAACTACCCCTTTGCATTTTTCACTATAAAGTCAAGGGACATTATTCCACCTGGATTTGATCAAGACAGATCTACCCATTCCCTCATAGGCTATTTTTAGATCCAACCTCTGTGTATAAATCTACCGAAAAGAAGCATTTAAAGATTTTTTTTTATAACTGTATAGTATTGAAACCATTATGACAATAAGAGCATTTGCTTCTATGGAGCAAATGCTCTATTTATCACAATGGTTTCAAAAAGTGACTTTTACAGAGGCATCAAAAGGCGTCAATATGAAGGAATGGGTTAATTTACTTCATGCCACAACTTCACTTGCTCATATTCATTCCTGTAAAGTACCAAACTGTAGCTCTAATATTTTTTTGAATGACAAAAGTTGAAAATTGCAAAATTGCAGTTTGACAAGCAGAAACTGTAGAATTACAGTAAAACCTCTCTATAATGGCCACTAAATTACATCAAGTAGTTTGTGTTAAAGGCAGGTGGCTGCTTAAAGCAAGGTGAAAGTAAACAGAACGCTCCTATAGGAGCGTTCTGTTTTACTTTCACCTTGCTTTAAGCAGCCACCTGTCCTAAATAAAAAACTAGAACTACCACTAAATGTGATGAATACCCCCACTAGCACATTTGACACAGAGATGGGGGTTATAGAAATAAATCACTACAATATCTGCTACAGTTAAGAAAAAAACTGCAGAAAACCTGAAATTTCCTAAAAATGTCTGAGTCAAAATGCTGTAATTCCATTAAAAATCAATGTAGTGTAACAAAATTCAAACTTGATCTGTAACTCATTATTATAAAGCTACATACTAAATATCACATCAATATCTGCAAGGGTTTAAAAAAAACTCTGAAAAAAATGAATTTCTAAGAAAAATCACTATTTCCGTGAAAAATCAATGAAGCGTAACGAAAGTAAAACTTGATCTGTAACTCATTATAATAAAGCTACATACCAAATATCACTTCAATATCAGTAAAGGTGTAGAAAAAAACTCCGAAAAAACCTGAATTTCTGGAAAATTTCTAAGTAAAATCACTGTATTTGCGTGAAAAATCAATGAAGCGTAACGAAATTCATACTTGATCTGTAACTCATTATAATAAAGCCACATACCAAATATCACTTCAATATCTGTAAAGATTTAGAAAAAAAACTCCGGAAAACTGAAAAATAACGAAGGGCAATAACTCCAACTAGAAAATTGTGTCTGTAAGACACAGTGATGCCCCCGTGTAGGTACTTGCCTAGCTGCACGTAAAATTTCCAAGTCATTTGACCTTGACCTTGGGCTTGTGGGCAGCATGGGCTGGGTGTGCAATGAAAGTATGGATGGTGTTTAATGTGTATACATTGTGTATAGAGAATATTTGGTTCCTAGCTTTGAATGAGAAAAGTTATCTGGCAAGGCGGATGAATATATCAGGTGAGCCTTGTCACGACAGCAAAGTATAAAATTATTTTATTTTGTACCGAATGTACCACAAAATGCACCGCAAAGTATACCCGACTCTACTGGCTCTAGACTGTTGATGACGTCACTATAAAGGCGTTATTACGTCACTGAAATTCCACTGAAAAAAATGCTCAAAACAAAACCGTTGCCCCGGTTGGTTATGTGAGAAAAAGAACATGTCACTTGATGTTTGAGACAAGCTGATCTAAACATCGTCTAGAATAGAAAAGTCAAGGCTAGCTTAATAACATTTCAATTCTAGACTCGGTTGAGAAAGACTCCGATAGAATTAAAATAGAACTGACTATAGAATACAGGACCTAGACGATTTATGATTCTTGATGTGGATTTATCTAAACACGGTAATTTCGCGACAGACAACTAGATCTAGTCTAGATCTAGATCTACTAGGTCTAAGAATGTAAGTTTGAGAGAATGAAGTGAAAGAATTATTTAGTTTAACGGGTATCGATTGAAATCAATTCGCTTTGTTAAACATTTTTTATTCAGTAGATCTAGATCTAGATCTACTAGGTAGACGTAAATTTGTGTATTCACGAAATAAGCGTCTCGGTAAAAAAACTTTTTTTTAAAAAAACAGTAGTTTCGGCTACAGGTCATGTGACCAACTGACATATTAACATCGGTCATGTGACCTACTGACATAATAACAAAAAGTTTATCAGGCACCTTGTTATCCGTCAGGAAAATAGGCACGTGACAGGATAAATGCAATTCCATGGCAAAAGCTAGTGGTTAGGGAGATATAAGACAATTAAAAAACTGTGACAAAAAACTGCACGTAAATGTGACAACCAACTGCACGTAAAATTTCCAAGTCATTTGTCCTCGACCTTGGGCTTGCGGGCAGCATGGGTGGGGTGCCAAATGATAGCACAGATGTGTATGTGAAGTTTCATGTGTATAAGTGTAGAAATTACTGACTTATAACACTTGAAAAACTGTGACAACCAACTTCACCTAAAAGCGTGACACACGGACAGACGGGCAGACAGACAGACAACCGGACGCGTTGAGGTTGGGTGCCATAGTCAAAACACGCTGTTCGATGCGTGATAAATGTGTATATGGGATTTCTTTGACCTTGTCCTTTATGAAACTTCCTATTTCTAATTTTGAGTACGGGTCAAACGGAAATGACCGAATGCGATGCAAAAGGCAGTTTGATTGGCTGAAGATGTAGGTCTATATGCTAATCAGTTACGAATGTGTAAATGCAATCGGAAACCTCGGCTATATTCCTTCTGCTTTAGAATGCCAAGGTGTTGCGAAAACAACGGCAAAATATTCGTTCGCTTCTTCTTCTTCTTCTTCCGATTAAAGTACAGGGCCCACTCTGGAGCATCGACGTACTTGGAGTTTATTAAAATTCAAGACTTTTAAAAAGTTTATCTTTGTGTAGATTAGTAGTAATTATCTCACACAGCGAATTATTATTAAATACATGAAGAGTAAACAAATACATGAATATTTTACAACCAAACTAGATCTAGTGCAGACTTGAAGAAAACTATTTTGTCTTGCGCATGTTCACTAGACAAGCGAACTCTTTGCCGTAAAAAGACCGACTAGTATATGGCGTTGCGAACGCCATAAAAATGGCAAAAAACATTTTATAAATCATTTATTTATATGCTGAAAAGAGCTATCGCAAGAAAACAGACTTAAAAACACTAAACTTGACAAAACTTTCATGTGTTTGATATCGACAGATGTTATTTGGTGATGGATCAGTATTTATTTGAGTTGTGAGTTGTGTTTCACTTTTATACTGTTCAAAATGGGACGATAATATTTTGTTGAACAATTAAAAGAATTAATGAAAACAATATATTTTGTATCACAGGGGCATTTTTCGATAAAAGTTTTGTAAGAATAAATGAACATAATCAGCATGGTAGAACATCTATCGCGATTTTATTGAAAATATGCATTTATTGTAAAGACTATCACTTTAAGTATTTACAACTTTTGCTAACAGTTTAGGAGGCTTTATACCTGTACTTTGGAGAACGGCTCTATGATGCGACAGAGATTCTGCTCGAGGAGGTTGTCATACAGGGTCTTCAGGTGAGCTAGCACAATAGGGTCCTCCTCCAGCTGGCGCTTGTATGTCACAAGGGTCTGAAGAATACCAAGCATAAAGGTTTCATAAGCAACAAACAATATAAACATTAAATGAGAATGGATCATTTATAGCAGTTAATCCTTTCCCTGTTGAATATTCATGTATTAAGAAATAATGAGGTCATGAATATTCATTAGCTGAATGTATACAGGCGTTTTTGGTACTGGTAGAAACTGCAGAAGTCAGATCCAATACAGTAAGACCTCTCTAAACCGGAATTATAGTAGAGAAGAATTTAGATACTTTTAGGCAGGTGGCTGCTAAATACAGGGTGAAGTTTCTGCATGACTTTCACCCTACATTAAGCTGCCACCTGTCTCCAAGACCAATATTTATACAAAATTTAACGTCCGGTTTAGAGAGGTTTTACTGTATAAACAAAAGCGAACAGAGCAGATTCTGATTAGGCAGCCAACTGATCTGGGTCGACTCTTTTTGCAATGGCATGAAAAGACATTTGTATATACAGTAAAACCTCTCTATAATGGACTCCAAATTACATAAAGTATTTTGTGTTATATGCAGGTGGCTGTTTAAAGCAAGATGAAAGTAAAACAGAACGCTCCTACAGGAGCGTTCTGTTTTACTTTCACCTTGCTTTAAGCAGCCAACTGCCCTAATTTACCAACTAATTAACACAATTTAGTGGCCGTTATAGAGAGGTTTTACTGTATACACATTGCCTGCCCGCATCATAATATAAGTAGAATACAAATTTGCAAAATCTGCAATGGAATGCAACATGGATTATATTATGCACTACAAGAGATGTTCTCTACAGTGGCCAAGTGAATGAAAGTAAAGCAGAAAATTCCTATGGGAGATTTCTGAATAACATTTGTCATGTACTAAGTTAAAAAGATACCATCTGTCGTATCCATATGGATATATGGATACAGATACTTCTTATCTAGGTTTACTACATGTAAACAGAGTTACTCTGATTAACTTACATTTATTACACTATCTAACAAAAATTCTGTGACTACAAATGGGTGGGATTTATTTTTTATTTCATAAGCAAACAGGGCAGACCCTGATCAGATGGCTCCTACAGGAATTGTCTGGTCAGGATCTTCTCTGTTTGCAAAGGCATAAAAAAGCTTTTACTTAATGAATTTTCATTTCAGAAATAATGACAGTATGAATATCAATTGAAAATTAATTCATATAATGCTGTATGAGCAAGGGTTTTTTTTTATCATGGCAGAAACTATAAAATCAGATCTATATTATTTCATAAGCAAACAAAGCAGACCCTGATCAGATGGCCACTGTGGGTCTACTATGTCTGCAAATGCATTAAAAGGTAAAGTGTTAACCTTTTTCCCTCATATAAACACTTTTTTCACACTATTATAAACAGAGTAGATCCAGTTCAAGAAGTTCCTGTAAGAGTCATCTGATCAGCGTCTACTATCTTTCACTATGAAATTATAATAGATCTGACTCTACAGTTTCTACCAGTACAAAAAAACCCTGTGCAGGCCTCGAAAATTTCTTAAGATGTCACTCATCCTGTAGGACGAGCGACTAGGAATTCTTACTCGTCCTCCAGAAAAGTTTCTCGTCCTACATTTTTAGGCAAACACTGTTATACTGTCAAATTACTTGAAAATAACTTTGATCTGATTGAGTCGTTAAATCGAAAGTAGAACAATATCACAAATTGTGGGTACACATTATGTGGACTTGCATAGATGGGGCTTTATACCATGTTCGCTACTCTTTTCTGTTAATGGTTTTCTCTTTAATCCCTCATCTCTCCCACCACCAAATAATGTTGCTGATTTCCCATTTCGGTTTGACAACCAGTAGCGAGATAAAGCGGTGTTGATATAAACATTTACCCCTCTTACCAGACTGGTTTCGGACTTTTTGAAACAGTGACTATCGGGACGCTGTATCTTGATTCGCTAACAAACTGAACTAATTTCCATTACTTTAACACAAACACTATTCTTTTTTTTATATCTTCCACGGTGTTTTCATCATGTAAAGCCTTTACGAAACAAAAATAATCGGCTGTTGAAAATACTGAGTCCCAGTCTGTGCAGTCAGCAAGCAACGAGCACTTGCTACAGGAAAGCAAGCATTCAGCTGACCACGAGGTTCAAATGTCAATTGTAAATGACAACTGTTTTTAATGTGAGTTGGCCAGAATTTCAGCTCCAAATAAATTATTTCTCCTCCAAAAAGCTACTTCCAAATTTTTACTTGTCCTACACCACTTTCCACTCGTAATTACGAGTGGACAAAAAATTACAAATTTCTGTAACTTTTCAGAAACGGTCACCACAAAAAAGTTTCTTCTTTATAACCATCTTCACACCAGGTTCTGTATCTGTGAAAGTTTGAAGCAAATCCTTCAAATGGTGTATGAGGAGTTTGACATCCAAGACTGTTCACTATGTTTTAAGATTTTTTATCATAAATTCCCACAACTCAGGTAAAAAAGGTCAAAGCAAAAAAAAAAACACCAAAATTTCAGACCTGATCAGACACCATAAATTATATAACCAGCTAAATGTTTATTCATATAAACACATGTAAAAACATACCTTTTGGAAGTCTGCCAGAGAGCGCTTGTGGCTAGCCTGAGCTATTGACTTCATGGCTTCCACTTCAGGCCCTGAGTACTTGAGGGCCAATTTACCACTGACTATAGCCTGTACCTCATCAGCCCTGAATGAGAATAGTCAGAATAACACTTGAGCATCTACAATAGAACCTCTCTAAAGCAGAAATGTAAGGAATATACATGTCACTGCTTAACCCTTCACCTTATGAATTTTCATGTAAGATTTAATGACATCATGAATATTAATTATACCAATATTTATAATACAGTAAAACCTCTCTTAACCGGTCGTTAAAATTAGTATGAATATCGGTCTTGGAGACAGGTGGCAGCTTAATGCAGGGTGAAAGTCATGCAGAAAGCTCCTAGAGGAGCTTTCTGCATGACTTTCACCCTGCATTAAGTAGCCACCTACCTAAAAGTGTCTAAATTCTTATCTACTAGAATTCCGGTTAAGAGAGGTTTTACTGTAGTATATGAACAAGAAAATATTTCCAATCACAGAAATTGAAGTCAGATATACATTGCTTCATATTCATAAAACAAATAAAACAGATCCTGATCAGATGGCTCCTACAGGAAATATCTGATCTGTGCCTATTCTGTTTACAAAGGCATTAAAATGTATCTATGAAGAAAATGATAAATGCAGAATGAAAATAATGCAGAAGCATTGTGAAATTTTTTTATGCTGCATTACTCCGCTAATGAGACATGACTGCAATTGGTCAAAAAGTCTTTGGCTAACAAAGGACCATACATCTTGCGTTACAAGGTGAATGTGAGTAATACTTTCAGAGCGGCATTCCTCATGGTACTAAACAATAACACAAAGTTTCATAGAAAAACTCCAAACTATTTCTGAGATAAGACTCCAGGGTCCATGCTTATAAAGCTTTTAGTTGAGTCTGAGTTTTGTTCTCAAGCTTTTGATTGGTCAGATTTGAGTTCTCAAGCTTTTGATTGGTCAGATTTGAGCCAAAGGCTCAAATCTGACCAATCAAAAACTTGAGAACGAACTCAGACTCAGCTAAAAGTTTTATAAGCATGGACCCAGATGGACATAACAGTTAAATTAATTGCAAACAAAGGACCATAACTTGTGTTCCAAGGTCAATATAAATGATACTTGCAGGGTCACATTTCTTCATCCTCCTTGTATCAAACATTTACAGTTTCATAGAAAAATGCTGAACAGTTTCTCAGACATGGCTCTGGACAAACAAAAAGTTTACGTTAATGTAAATGATACTTGCAGAGTCACATTTCCCTATGTTACATAAGATTGACACAAAGTTTCATAGAAAAAGTCCAAACAGTTTCTCAGATATGGCTCTGGAGAGACAAAAATAGTTAAGCTTTTGGCAAAGAAAGGGCCATAAATCTGGTGTTCCAGTGTCAATGAAAATCATATTTGCTGGGCCACATTTCCTTGTGTTACACACAAATTTTCATAGAAAAACTCCAACCTGCCTTTAACACATAATGCTTAATGTAATTTACTGGTCGTTATAGAGAGATTTTACTGTATGACAATGCAAAAAATATATCCCTCAGCCTTCAATGGGATATGATAAAAGAACAATATATTTTCGAGAATTTAAAAAAAAATATATATATTTCCCAGACAAAATTCATTTAGTGATCAAAGGATTGACATGTTATGTCTTAGCTTTCTTAAGTTATATTCTATATAAATATATATATAACACTTACGTATTTAGCATAATCTTCATCAGCAACATATATTTGAGAGCTATCAGTGCTTTGGGACTGTCTATGGAATCATAGCCTTCAAATGCTTCATAGAAATAGGAGTATGCAGTCTTGAAGTCCCTCTCTTCAGCTGCATGCAGGATCCCTAGCAATCATAAAAGAAATTCATGCATTTACTGTACTAAGCAATTTGCTATCTGCATAAAAATGTTTGCACACCATCAAATCACAGCCTTTCAAAATGACTAGATAATTCATACAAACGCTACACATTTTCTCTTATCGTCAATTTCTCCACTATACATCAAACTGGAAAACAATGAAATTCTAATGGGTATATGGGTCCCATCGTTCAATAATTACCTCATTTTGCCACATCAGTTTGAATGTCTCAGTGCCATGATGATCAAACAATATTTTTCACTCCTTGCACTGTGTGCATTGATTTCTATCGTTCAATCTATCCTATTATCTTGAAGAAAAAATTCGGCCATTTATCCGATTAAAGATAAGATTTGAGAGGTATCAGCTGAGGTAAACATAACTGAACAAACTAAAATATAAATTGATGTCAGCCAGAAACCTTCGAAGACTTGATTTCAGTATGATCAAAGATTTTTAAGCATCATTGCCAAGTGGTTCAGATTTACTGACATTGAAGCTTAGTTCAGCATGTGTCTATGATCAACCAAGTTAACCCATTACCTCATAGGCTATTTTTAGACCTACTCAGTTTGCAAAGGTGTAGAAAGGCGTATTTATCGAGTAAAGGGTTATAATAAGTGTACCTGACTGAAGATCCAAGGCAGCTTGTAGCTTGGGTGGGCAGTAAATACCATTGGCTGTTGTGCGACCTGACGTTAAAGCAGCCCGGGCCTTGGGCAGATTACTCAATGCATGATAGATTTTACTTTCCAACAACTGTACTTCCACTAACAAGGCTTTGTCATCTAGCTTTTTCAATTCTCTGAGTAGACTTGAGGCTGAAAACCACAAATAGTAACAATAGAATACATAAATTTTTGACAGAATTCCTAATTCTGGAAGATTAACGCATTACCCCATAGGCTATTTTCAGACCCAACCACTTTAAATAAATCTACCGAAAAGGAGCATTTACTAGAGAAAAGGAAAATGTAAGAATTGTGTAGTTTTGAAACCATTGCTCTATTTATCACAATAGTTTCAAGAAGGGACTTTTATAGAGGTGCAGAAAGGTGTGTATACTTTGAACAAATGACTTTTGCATTTTCGATATATATGAGATAACAAACAACCTGCAGTCTATCAGAAAATTAACACTGATTGACTTGACACTCTTTTCTTTCATTTCTATTCATTTCTAACATATATGTTCCAATTACTACATCAAATCTCTTCTTAACTCTTTGCACCCTAGCGGCAAAGCCGTGATTACTTATGGAACAGTTTGGATCCAGATGAGACACTGCATAAGTCAGCGTCTCATCATGATCCAAACTGTTTCACATTAAGACCATATTGTTGCAAGGAAATGGGAGAAATTTTACTTTAGGAATTGAAGCAGACAAAAAATTATTTAAAATTATTTAGCATGCAAAAAGTTATAGAACCAGTTCAACTCCCTTTCCCTTTTACATCTTCATTAGCCTATACTTCCATGAAATGGGTCCAGAAGGAATTCTTAACAGGTTTATGTACCCATTCTATACCAGCTCCTGTACAAGCCATCTAATCTGTGTCTGCTCCATTTGCAATATAGGTGTTAAAAAGTATACATATGACGTAAAGGGTTAAGTGAGAAAAAAAATCAAAGAATTCTTAACAGTAAATACTGTCAATAATCAACGGTTACTTTAACCCTTTCCCTGTTCTATATTCATTCCAAATTCCAATGTCTAATGAATATTCATCAACAAAAATGTTATACAGAAAGGTGGAACATATTAGCCATTTTAGAAACTGAAGAAACAGATCTACCAAGTTCCATTAGCAAACAGAGCAGACCCTGATCAGACCGCTCTTACAAAAGAAGTCTGATCTGGGTCTACACTGTTTTCAAATGCGTGAAAAGGTGTTTATATGAAGGAAAGGATATTCTATGTAACAAGGAAAATCACAATTCTTGGAGTAAAAATAATATTTGATCAGGATCAACTGTTAAGTGCATTTCAAGATGGATAATATAACTATGAAGATGCTTTTAACCTTCAGTTTGTTCATCAAATTCTTTGTCAGCTTAAATCTCACTTACATCAATTCTAAAATAAAGGTTCTGATTTTGAGCCGTTTTTCATAAAACATGGATCCAATCTGGATCTAAACTGCTTGCTAAAGGTATCAAATATTGCCTCCTGCATGTTCATGCTTTCTTGTTCAATATTCATATAAGAAACGACATGACACTTATTAAGTGAAAAAATTTGCTTTGACAAAAAGTTAAAAACAATCTCATGTCAAAAGCAAAGAGATCAGGCTCTGGTCAGACAGCTCCTATAGCAGTCGCCTGATCTGGGTCAACACTGTTTGCAAATGCATGAAAAGATGTTTATATGAGGGAAAGGGTTAAAGGTCAAAATGTTAAACAGTATAAACAATGGTCAGACATCCAATCTCTGGTACAGTAGCTGATCTAGGTCTACACTGTTTTCAAGTCACTACAGATACCTTGACTTGTGGCAAAACTAAACAATTCCAGCAACAAAGCTTACTTAGTTGAAGAGCCTCCTGGTATAACTTCGTTTCAAAGTAGAGAGCAATTAAACGGGCCTGAAAAGAACAATAAAAATCAACTCAATACTTTTTGTAAATGAGCCCTACTATGTTTTAGTCAAACCTTTACCCAATGAATATTCATGTTAGAAATAACAATAACGACATCTTCAATATTAAATAGATTAAATGTTACTTTAAATCCCCATAGCAGGTTGTCATCTTTTAAAATAAACCTTACCCAATGAATATTCACCTAAAAATAAAGGCTTCATTATAATTAGTACTAATGAGACAATTTTATATAAATGCATCAGAAACATAAACACTTTTGAACATGGCAGAAACTGGAAAATCAAATCTATATCATTTCATAAGAACACAGAGCAGGCCCTGATCAAACACCGCATACTCCTGTAGGAACTGTCTGATCAGGATCTGCTCTGTCTGTTTATCAAATAATATAGATCTGATTCCACATTTTCTGCCATGGGTAAAAATCCCCTTGGTCACAATTTATATAGTGCATGAAACAGAGATCATTTCTGTAAAGTTTTTTTAGATTCTGCCTTGTGATTTCAGAAATGTCATTTAAAACAATTGTTGATGGACAGACAGACAGACGGACGAACAGACAGACACTGCATGGTGGGCGATCACAAAAGCTCACCTGAGCATACTCAGGTGAGCTGAAACTTCAGCTCAATACTATTCATTGTACATTAAAACCTCTTCATAACGGCCACTACATTTTGTTAATTGATATTTAGAGCAGGTTGCTGCTTAAAGCAAAGTGAAAGTAAAACAGAACACTCCTATAGGAGCTTTCCGTTTTACTTTCACATTGCTTTGAGCAGTCACCTGCTTTTAAAGCAAACTACTTGATGTAATTCAATGGTCGTTATAGAGAGGTTTTACTGTAATTATTTTTTATATGAAAATTCACAAGGTAAAAGGTAAAGAAGCCACTGCAGACGTTCTACTGTACTTTGCTTTTTATCAATTTACTTTATAACCTTTTCCCTAATAGTGAATAGGTATTCATGTAAGATATAATGACATGAATAATTTTAAGCAGACATTTTTATAATAGCATACATAAGGTACACAGAATATATTGGTACTGGTAAATTTCTATTATAATTTCATATTAAAGCAAACAGAGCAGACTTTGATCTGACCACAGTTGTGTAATATAAATGCCTTTTATTTTGTAAATATGGGAATTAGCGACTGGTTAAAGGCATATGGTCAAGTTTAAGGAAATAACCATCTGTGTGAATACTGACTGGCAATAACTAAAGGTCAATTATGCAGACAATGAATTTTCCGGGTTCACTAAACTTGTGATCATTACACTCTGTTGGTATACGCATGAAAAAAGGGTTTGATGGAAAGGGTTACGAAAGCTCTCAACAACTTTGCAAACAGAGTAGAACCAGATCAGATGTCTCCTGTAGCAGCAATCTGGTCAGGGTCTGCTCTGATTGCTTAACCCTTTCCTCCATGAATACGCCTTTCTACGCCTCTGTAAAAATCACCTCTTGAAGCCATTGTGATAAATAGAGCATTTGCTCTATTTATCACAGTGGTTTCAAACTACAAAATTCTAAAATTTTCCTTTTCTCTAGTTAATGCTCCTTTTCGGTAGATTTATTCAAAGTGGTTAAATCTAAAAATAGCCTACGAGGGAATGGGTAAAGGGATAATGTAAATCTGATTGTACAGTTTTAGTCAGTCAAACATTCCTGTGTCTATATGCAATAAATAAAGCATCTAATTAACCCATTCCCTCATATTGACGCCTCTGTACAACTCATTTTCTGAAACCATTGTGATAAACAGAGCATTCGTTCCTAAGGAGCAAATGCTCTATTTATCACAATGGTTTCAAAACTACACAATAAAACAAAAATTCCTTTTCTGTAGTAAATTCTCTTTTTCGGTAGATTTATTAAAAAAGGTTGGATCTAAAATAGCGTATGAAGGAATAGGTTTATGTTCATAATATCAATTCTATAAATATTCATGAGTAAAGGGCTAGATACAAGCTAAGTCTTTCCATTAGACACTTTGACAGTCCAACAAGCTGAATCCCATAGAAGAATGGACATTCTCACAGATTCAATGTTATGTAACAATTCTTTAGTTCAAAATAGTCACATCAAATGAAAATTTAGTCATACAATAAGAAAAACACAAAATATGTTTTGTTCATAGTGTCACATAACAATAATAGAATCCGTGCGAGCGCTCTTTTACTAGTGTTATGGCCAACAAAACCTTGAAAATTGTTAGCTCTCATCAATAGTTTACTTCAATACTGAATGGAAAAAAAATCTCTAGATGTGCACTGCTATCAACCCTTTCCCTCATATGAATGTCTTTTAACCCTTTCCCTCATATAAATGTGTTTTCATGCATTTTGCAAACAGAGTAGACCCAGATCAGACGGCTCCTAGAGGAGCCGTCTGATCAGGGTCTGCTCTGTTTGCTAATAGAATTTGAAAGATCTGTTTCTTTAGTTTCTAAAATGGGTACAATGTTCCACCTTCCATATTTCATCATAACTATTTTGTCTATGATCACTCAATAGGTATTGAACTTTGAAATAAACACAGAACAGGGAAAGAGTTAATGCCTTCGCAAACAGACTGGACTCAGCTTAGACAGTTCCTGTAGGAGCAGTCTGACGAGGGTCTGCTCTGTATGCTATGAAATAATATAGATTTGATTCTACAGTTTCAGTCATGGCCAAATATTCATTTATCATTGGCCATAATAATGTATTAAAATTTCAGTTAACCCTTTCCTCCATAAATACACCTTTCTACTCCCTTGCAAACAGAGTACTGAGATCAGACGGCTCCTATAGGAGCCATCTGATCAGGGTCTGCTCTGTTTGCTTATGATATATAATATAGATCTGATTCTAGTGTTTATCAGGACGAGGTTTTTGCCGAGTCATACATCACTATAGAAATTAGGTTATTTAATATTCATGATGTCATTATTTCTTACATGAATATTCAAGGAGTAATGGGTTAATGAATATCCCATGAAGTCATAAATTCTTGTTAAAATATTCATCAAGGAAACGGTTAACCCTTTCTCTGTTCTATATTTAGGCCAATTTTCAGTACCTACTGAATATTCATTAACAAAATAGTTATAAAGAAATATGGAAGGTGGAACATTGTAGACATTTTAGAAAGTAAAGAAACAGATCTTTCAAATTCCACTAGCAAACAGAGTAGACTCTGATCAGATGGCTCCTCTAGGAGCTGTGTCTGATCTGGGTCTACTCTGTTTGCAAATGCATAAAAACACGTTTATATGAGGGAAAGGGTTAATTAACAAAACATGCATTTGAATTCCAAAGCATTTAACAAGCACTGTTAAGATTGGCCTATGGACATTCTGCTTGTAACATCAATTTATTTTTTCCACAAAAAGTACTTCCTTAACTTTGGGACTTATCTAACCATCCCCTGTCGTACATGACTTACAACCATGGAATTTTGTTCACAAAAAACATCTTCAGTTATAAAATCAGAAAGCTAATAGCAGCTGCTAATAGCAATTAACACATCAGAAATACAATCAGGGCTGGAAAATTTCTTCATAGGTTATTAGTCATTTATATAGGCAAAATAAAAGATGTACTCATCAGTCATAAAAATATACAAGGAAGTTTGGCTGTCCTGAACTCTGACAGTAGAATGAGCATAACATGAAATTGTCCAGCCTTACTGAAATACAGGAGTGTTCAAAGGAACATATGCACCAAAAAGAGGACTAGGTATGATGCAAATGTGTGACAGAGACCGCTGGACAGGTAGGCAGGCAAACATAGAGATTAACCCTTTCCTTCATAGGCTATTTTTAGATCCAACCACTTTGAATAAATCTAATAATACCGAAAAGGAGCACTAACTAGAGAAAAGGAACATTTTAGAATTTTGTAGTTTGAAACCATTGTGATAAATAGAGCATTTGCTCCTATAGGAGCAAATGCTCTATTTATCACAATGGTTTCAATAGGTGACTTTTACAGAGGCGTAGAAAGGCTTATTTATGGAGGAAAGGCTTAACCTCTATATCTCATCCTGCTAATGCAGGTGACATACAAACTATCTCCAAATTTTGCACATAAAACCAATCTCAAGTTAATAAGCTTTGTGAAAGCAGAGCCTGAGAAACAGTGAAGATCCTAATCAGATCCCATATCCAACATGTGGGCTTTTTTTTTGTGGCATCTTGTCTGTGTCTGCACTTTTTACATGGCCCCTTATATGCCTCTTCTCTATGTATGACTCATTCTAAAGGCCCCATTGTCAACCCTTTCCTCAATGAATTACATCATGAATATTAATTAGATTAGTGTTTATAATATCACATCAACACATGAAATCTAGGCCATTGTAGAAACTGTAAAATCATACATATATTATTCCACAAGCAAACAGAGCAGACCCTGATCAGATAGCCCGCCGCCCTTCTAGGAGCTGTCTGATCTGGGTCAAATTACAGCGATTTTTTCCGCTATATAACTGGTACCGTAAAACGGACCCTGTCACAATTTGAAATGGACCTTCACAATTTACAAGCAGGGTCCGTCGGACCCATTCACAAAGCTGTTCAATTATTTCACAATCGGCCTTTTACTTTGTACTTTTACCAATACATTGTATTTACATCACTATATTCCCCTTTGCAAAGTTATGTATCTCAAACGGTTTCTTGGGATAAAGTCCGAGGTATTCAAATTTCGTATCGCTTTTCTTTACACGTCTCGACGCTTTTACAAGACTATGAATAAAAGGTATGCGCCTCGGTCCGCAAATTTATATTCGGACGAAAATTCTTTCAAAAGGTGATTCACAATTTTTGTAACAACACCGATACTGTTTTCACAATTTTGTCAAAACGACGCTAATTTTTCACAATTCAAGGGGTACCGGACCTATTCACAATCCCAGGAAAAAAATCGCTGAATTATATATTTATATTTATGAATTTAAGGATTTACCTTTTCCGTGTTGAATAATAATGACATTTAAAATATTTTGGCTGAATTTTGATAATGGCATACGTACCCAGGAAGATTTGGTATAAGTAGAAATTGTAGAGTCGGATCTATTTCATAACCCTTTCCTCCATAAATATGCTTTTCTATGCCTCTGTAATAGTCTTTTCTTGAAACCATTGTGATAAATAGGGGCAAATGCTGTATTTATCAAAATGGTTTCAAACTACAAAATTCATTTTTTTTTACTTTCTCCAGTTAATGCTCCTTTTCAGAAGATTTATTCAAAGAGGTTGTATCTAAAAACAGCCTCATGAGGAATGGGATAAGCAAACAGAGCAGAGCCTGATCAGACAGTTCCCGTTGGGGCCATTTAATCTGAGACTACTCTGCAAAGCCATTAAAAGGCATTTATATGAAAGAAGGCTTTATTAGCAGTATGTGTTATACCTCTAATGCCTGTCGTAAAAATGTTCTTTTCTCATCTTTGGCCCAATCTATACATTCCCTGCAAAGGTCCACCTGAAAAAATAAACATATTAGTATTCAGTTGAACTTCGATATCTCGAACTTCAAGGGGCCATATAAATTAGTTCAAGTTATCTGATTTATATTCTGATCAATGTCTCAAGTTCAAAACTTAATGCATGTTTAAAGTAATGCTGAAAGCTCCTGTAGGAGCTTTCAGCATTACTTTAGACCTGCATCAAGCTGTCACATGTGTTTCTAGATATGTGTAGTGATACATTTTAGAACAATTCTGTATTGTACATTTTGGAGGGACCAAATTATTAGTTCGACTTATCGCCATGTTCGAGTTATCCGAGTTCGAGATATCAAAGTTTAAAAAGCTTCAATTGACTTGGTGCCTGCTATTGTAAGTCATAAAGTACCATTTGTCAAGTTGGATACGAAATTATTGTACAACCATTTACTATATACATGTAGCTGGTAATTTCTATGGGTTTAACATTTCTGTGATGTTACAATCGCTGAATGAGTTCACAGAAATATTCCAGCAAAACAAATTGTCTAAAAAAAAATTTTAATGTGTCTATAAATTGCTACAGCTTACACTCAATGCAGTCCAATATAGTCCACAGCACTTCAGATATAGCAATAAACTGTTTAGTATAATACATGTATATGGACAATTATCTATATTAATGTCCATGGTTGCAAACAATTGTTTACTCGTCGAAAGTTTTCATAATTAACTCCACTTTACCATTTCCGGATCCCTCATAGTGACACCTTTAACGCCTATGCTAATAAAGTAGACCCAGATCTGACAGCTCCTGTAGGAGTTGTCTGATCAGGGTCTGCTCTGTTTGCTTAAGGAAACATTTCAAGTTTACCATGTACCGTCTGGCACTTATTTTTTCTGCTTGCCTACATTTTGGTACTTATAGAGGATAAAAGTGGGCATTTTATTAGATCTAAATGAACAACACATTAATTGTGATTGCAGAAATCAGTAATTCCATTTCACTGAAAGGCAAAAATAAATAGTAAAAACACCAACAAACAAGTCCTCTCTGTTTTGAAGAAATCTCAAGAAATAACCAGCTAAACAATGTATCATATACACTAATATGTACAATTTTGCAAACAGTGTAAACCTAAATCACATGTCCTGTAGGAGTTGTCTGGTCAATGTCTGCCCTATTTGCTTAATCCTTTACTCCATGTATATTCACGTAAGAAATAATGACATCATGACTATTAATTACATTAATTTTTATAATAGTACATGGTTGCAGGAATTTTTGGCCATGGTAGAAATAGAATCATATCTATATTATATCATAATCAAACAGAGCAGACCCTGATCAGACGACTCCTACAGGAGCCATTTGATCTGCTCTTCTCTGTTTCAAAGGCATAAAAATAGAGAATTATAGGTTAGTGCCGTAGATGGGACGCTTTATCCGACGAGGGGAGAAAACGTTGAGGCGAGGCTTGCCGAGCCTCAACTGTTTTCTCTCCGAGTCGGATAAAGGCGTCCCGTCTACGGCACTAACCTATTATTCTATTTATCCAGTCAATTTAGTTATATCTTTTTTCATAGACTCATAAAACATACGAATATTGAAATAATTTGCATTGAAAATGCGGTTTTTCGATCAACGGACCTCCCTTTTCATTTCCATTCTAGAGACGTAAATAATGAGCTACCGCAGAGGAAAATAGTTTCGATACTTACATTACAAGAGGGGAAAAAGTGTTTGAATTTGAAAAATAAGATCATTTGAATTGAGAGTCGATATGTTAATTCAAACAGACATGATAGTTCTCTGGTCAAATTCGAGTTCCGTCGTCTCGGTTTCTATTTTTAGATAGGGCTAACGTCACTCATAAATCGATGGAACTGAACATCCTATATTTAGGTCTATGGCAATCACCGCCCCTGTAAGAGCTTATAAATCAAATTATTATGAGAGTGAAAAGAAAACATTTACTATTTATCTGTAAATCTTTGCTCCCTGACTTGATTTTTATCAAAAACGCGTTTCGCCAGCGGTGATTCAAATTAATAAAACTGATAAATCAACGTCAGTTTGTATGTGGCCTCAGTGGCGGATTAGATTTTGGCTTTTGTAGAATCAGGCGCGGGTTCGAATCCAGCTATAGCCATTTTTTTTTCTTCTTTTTTCTTATTTGAATAATTATATTGGCGAATTTTCTGTTAGATCTACTCCGTCAACATGTTCATGCATATTTACAGAAAATTAAAATAGTTCCATGGTTATAGAATCATTCCGCATATCTACTAACCTAATAAACCTTCTACTACCGGAAGTAACCTAATAAACCTAAGTTTATTTGCACCCCCTTTATTATGTCACTAGAGAAGCCTGGTGACTGGATAAAAGGGTATTTATGGAGTACAGAGTTAATAATTTTTATATTAGCTAATTCTACACTGTCTACCATTGCGAAAAACTCATCTGTCGTAATAAACATTCACTATTAACTCTTTGCACAGTAAGTAATTTTTCGTCTGCAACATTTGTCGTCTGCTTCAATTCTTAAAATAAACTTTCTCTCATTTCTGTGCAAAAATATGGTCAAGATGACAAACAGTTTGGATCCTGATGAGATGCAGCATTATGCAGCGTCTCATCTGGATCCAAACTGTTTGCATGGGTCATCACAGTTTCGCCGCTAGCGTGCAAATAGTTAAAAGTAATTGAAGTCATCATTTCTTACATCAATATTTATGTAATAAATTACGTCTCTATCATACGGTTAGCGTCCTGATCAGAGATTACATTTTCAACATCTGGTATGGTTCAAAACTATTAAATCATTCCTTCATATAAACACTTTTTCCGGCATATGCAAACTGAGTAGACCCAGATCAGAAGAGCCATCTGATCAGGGTCTGCCCTGTTTGCTAATGGAACTTGATAGATCTGTTTCTTAGTTTCTAAAATGGCAACGATATTCCACCGTCCACATTTCGTCTATGAATATTCAGTAGGTACTGAAATTTGGAATAAACATAGAACAGGGAAGGGATTAACAAAGCCTCATGCATACCTACTATTGTAAAAAACTTTTTTTAAAAAAACCTGTTTTACCTCTTTTCCTGTATTTGCTTCCATGTCCAAGAACTGGTCTACCAAGCCTCTGACAAGCTTTGCAGCTTTTGCCTTGCTAACCATTGAGAGGAATGGTCGTGTGAACTTTATCAGACCTGCCAACTCTAGAGAGCAAAACAAACAGTAAAACTAAATGGTTGTAGTGTGACTGTACTTGCAATACATACAAAATGTTCATTAGTGAACATGATATCTATGAAATGCCGGCCAGAATTAAAAATTAAATGTCAGTTGTCAATTAAACATTTAATGTCAGTTGAAAGGGAGTTTAAGAGGAGATGTAATTTAAAGCAATTGTTGACAGATAGACAGACAGATGGACAGAAGATGGCCCTTGGGCCATCACAAAAGCTCACCTGAGCATACTCAGGTGAGCTAAAAATACAGCTCATTAACATTCATATATTCATCATTTCTTAATAAATATTCATTTAAAGGGTTATACAAACAAATATTTCCTAATAGTTGAAATTGTATGAAAATATTTCAAGAGAATCTCCATATGCATTATGCTGTTTGTGCACCAAAATGCATGCAAATAAAAGCTTCTTTTGTGTTGTTTTTCATTTTTCATTCAAACAGGCTTTCTAACAAAAACAGATGCAGTTGATTGTAAAATCAACATTAAATTATATCCATAATTTTGATGTTAACTGATAATCAATTGTGATTTCTAAACAATTGGCCATCACTAGTGAGTACAATAGTCCTCCTTATTCTTCAAAGTCAAATAGTTGAAATAAAACCCACAACAGCTTGTTTGGGTCTATATTTCTTGCAAAATCCAAAAGACACATTTTTATGGAAAGTCTTGTAATACCTTCTGCTTGTTTTGTATCGGCTAGGAGAGCACCAAGCTCCAAAATGGCCTGTTCCTTGGCCTTAATGCTTTCCTCAACATTGATGTCAACATCTCGTTTCACTGAAATAATAGAAGTGTTCTCATATGAAAACAATCCATGTTTACACAGCAGAGAAATAGATCTGACGGAACGCCTTTACTTTCCGGGTCCCCAGAAAAGTAGGGGAAAATAAGGTACATCTAATGTACCCATTCCGGTCACAATAAACCTAATTATGTATACTAAATTAATATAATGCACACAGTATTGTTTGTTATTGATAAAAACTGTAGAATCAGCTCTTTTATAATTTCATAAACAAACAGAACAGACCCTTATCCGACAGCTTAAAGTATGGAAGAATTTTCACTAGCAATGAAAATAATTCGGAAAACAAAACTTCGAATCAACTATGACACAAAGTACGAACATTATTAGGACGAATGATCTACGTCCTTCGTACAAACTTATTAAGATTTCCTTACTTAATTGGCAATTATTACAGAAAATTCAAAGTGCAAATATAAGTCATATAAAGCATTTTTAATCTTTTCTTTAAGCAGACACCAATTGCTAACATAGAAACCGTCTCGCATACACAATATTGGGTGGGGAAATCGCATGCAATGAATCAGCCAAAACCGCTAAATTTAACTCGCCGATTTGCAAGAAATACACACTAAAGTTTAAAAAAATGATTTCCATTAATCAGTCACAGAAGAAATTGACAAACCGATGCTGTGTAAAATGTCAACAGCAGCTGGTTTATTTGTCGTTTTCAAGTTTATCGCCTTTTGTAGTTCCTCCGTTGCCATTTTTGTTTTGTAAATGAATTAGCCTGGTCCGGTTAGATAAAACAGAATTATTCAAAATCCGGCGTCACCGTATTTTTCTAACTCTATATTGCTGTCGTTTCTTCTTCTTCTTCTTCTTCTTCCTCAGTTGTGTCTTTCTTTCTTTCAAATTCCAGTGGCAAACAGAGCAGACCCTGATCAGACGGCTCCCATACAAGCCGCCTGATCTGGGTCAACTCTGCCTGCTAATGCGAGAAATCACGCACGTTTATTTGAAGGAAATGGTTAATCTTCGTCTTCTTCCTTCCTTCTTCTTCTTCTTCTTTTTTCCTCTTCCTCTTCTTCTCCTTTATGGGCTTTGCATGAACTGTGAGAATATTTGCATTGGACTGTCTTACTCTCGGTATGGTAATGACGAAATCGTGATCACCCAGATGAACTGTCCAGTAACTTGGGATTTGACCAGGATCCAAAAGCTTGTAGGAAGTTTTCTTCATTGTTTTCAAAATGACCTGCATTAAGCTACCACCTGCCTTACAGACCCATAATTAAACGTATTTTGAAAGGCCGCTAAAGACAGGTTCTACTGTACTACACTTTTATATTCCACTTCTTATTTCTAACCCTTATCCCGCTATTCTCGAGCTGACTTCTGTAACAAGTTAAGGTCCGAATAATTCGACTTTTCACCAGGATCCAATCTTTCCCCTGACCTTATCATCTTAATGACTCAAATATACAAAAACGATAGAATTACATTTACAATTTATTAAAAATGGAAAAAATTGGACGGTGCTCAATTGGCACACTAAAGTTATCACAATCAATCATCATCTTACTAAGAATCAATATCAATCAAAACTTGTAGTAAAAATCTAGAACATAACCATCATACTTAAAACAAATTCATGGGCAAAAGTTTCAGAATACTGAAGGCTAATCAGTCTAATACTGAAATAATCAAATTAAAAAGACTGCCATAACAACAGCATCAAAATACTGCATCAGTAAAAATACAGAAAACTTTTACCCATGTAAGCTATAAAATAGACCAAGAATAAAACATAGAATATGTGATCTGGCAAACTCAATTTAATAACTCAATTTAAAATTTAAAAATCGCTATAGTGTGTCCAGTATGAACGCCCAACGCTGAATGACCCAGACCTGTATGCAAACAAGCATACTGACCACAGTCAGCTGACTATATAAACAACTGTATATCAACCAACTAGCAATCATACTGACCAGTCAGCTGACTATATAAACAACTAGACATAAACCAATCATTGAAATTCCACAAATCAGGGGAAATTACTTTCTGCCTAATTCATTCCATTCAAACGGCAGAAAATATATGTCTCAAAAGCTTGGTCGAATCGGAAATAGCCGAAATGACACCAGGTTCAACTTTTAACAGAGATCTATTTTCTTTACAGTGAGGTAAGGGCTAACACTTACACCAGCATGTGACACATGTGCCCCATTGGAAATGTTGTGTTCTTATTCGTATTTATTTTCTATTCTGCAATGATCAACAGGAAACATTGGTCGACACATTGCAAGTTCATTTATATAATTAAAGAAAATGCACATTTAAGAACTGTACAACTTCTCTGAAATGACCACCAAACAGAGGTTTAATTCTAGGTACTACAGACTGAAGTTAGCTTGATGCAGGACAAAAGTAAATTTCGCCCTGCATTAAGCAACCACCTGTTTTCAAAAGCACATGTTTATTCATAAAGTGGACGCATTAGAGGGGAAACAGGAGCACTGTACATAAATAATGTCTTATTTTTTATTCAACTGGAAACTTCATTTATATTCACATGTGTTGTTCTCTTGAGGACGAGTACCATTTTCTACTTGAGATATATTAATTTTATAAAATTATACACTAATGGAAACTTTCAAATATGATAATTGTGACAATGAGATTATATTCTTGGTAATAATTGGTTATATTCCCATTTAAAGGAAAACGCATTATATTGACTGAACACTATCTTCTCTCATATCAACTATTGTACTAGAACAACAACTATATTTCATATTTTTTAATATATTTACACACCAGCATGTTGATAAAGGGAGGTAACACAGTCATATACTAGAAGTTTTTTTTATCATGTTATCTCCCTTTTAATGTGCAAGCCTATTTGACTGCCATTGATCCTCTGTATTACAGGTTCATCTGTGTATTGTTTGATAGGCAGTTATTGCCGTATTTCCTGAATAAACATATAGATACATATACATGTATACGTATTTTCATAGCTTTTTATTGTGCTACCGTGATATATACGATAGCAGTAGCCCATGCAGGTTTAAACGACGGATTCACACACACTGAATAGAGGGCTTGGTGCAAAACTATTCTAACTCCTTCACTTTGTGAAGGAGTTAGAATAGTTTTGCACCAAGCCAATGTTTGATGTTTTAATATTCATTGTTGACGTTGTTACAGCGTTTTTCTGTGCATTTGGCAAAAGTTTAAATTGACCTGCTTTAGCAGCATTCCACTTAGGGATCACTCCTTTGTCGTCTATCTGCATTGCCCTGTCTGTGTGTATATCTATCAGTCCGTGCGTTACATGGATTGTTTAGCCACGCTTTTACATTAATTTGACATTACATAGACATTCTCAATGGGATTGAATTCAAACTTGGAACGCATACAAACAGCAATATGTAAAGGTTCACCAAGTCATGTTGCACTGACAGTTATCGTATAACAAATGTATACACACGACACAATGCTACATTAACCCTTTCCTCCATGAATATTCATGTAAGAAATAATGACGTCATTGACGTCATTATTTCTTACATGAATATTCATGGAGGAAAGGGTTAATGTGACTCATAAATGTAAATTAGATTAATTTGTTATACAGCGAACCCTCATTACAACGGATATGTTTGTTTCCAGACATTGTGCTGGTATAACGATTTGTTCGGTTATAACGAGTTTAAATATGAAAGGAACCATTTGGCCAGTTTTAAGCTAGTACTAACAGGTGATTGCTTAATGCAGAACACAAGAAGTGCAAAAAGCTCCATAAAGGAGTTAGGTTCTGCATTAAGCAATCACCTATGATATTGGCATTGCACCTATTTATTCAGTGGCTGTTTCAAAGAGTTAACGGTAATGTTGTTTCAATGCATATTGCCGGTATAACGAGGGTGCCATTGTAACAAATGCCGGTATAATGAGGGTGCCGTTGTAAGGAATGCCGGTATAACGAGGGTTCACTGTAGTAGCACATGATCAAATTAAGTTTTGGCCATGGCAGATATCTGTTGAATCATATCTACTTTATACTTAACGCAAACAGAGCAGACCCTGGTCAGACGATTCATATAAGAGTAATCTGATCTGGGTCTACCCTGTTTGCAAAGGCGTTGAAATGCGTAAATGGTCAAGTTTTTGACATCGTCATTTAATAGTAGTTCAAGACGTCATGTTATACCATATCATACTACAGCTGTTCAAATCGTCATTTTACACCACCGACTTTTATATTTCAGGCCACGGTTCAAGAGGTAATATTATTCACTATCATTCTTCATATTATATTAACTGTTGTTAAAGATGTCGTGTTACATCACCAGTTATCATTAAACAGTTACAGTTTAACTTCGATATTTTGAACTCGGATAACTCGAACTTCGGGATAACTCGAACAAAAAGTTAAGTCCCTCCAAGACTTACAATACAGAATTGCTCTAAATGTATCGCTTAAAGATATCTCGAAACACATGTTACAGCTTAATACAGGTATAAAGTAATGATGAAAGCCCAAACAGGAGCTTTCAGCATTACTTTAGACCTATATTAAGCTGTGACCTTGAGAAATGGTTCAGGTTAGATATAGGATAACTCGAACGTCTGTTATCTCGAACTAATTTGTATGGTCCCTTGAAGTTCGAGTTATCGAAGTTCATCTGAAATGACATAACCGGTATTTATTAGCTGATTTTTATAACTGTACATGTTTATAAAGGCATATTTATTTGGCTTTGACATAATGGGCAGAATCAGATCTATATAACAAAGTAGAAGTTCCCATAGGAACCGTCTAATTTTGGGCCTACTCTGTTTGAAAAGGCGATGAAAAGATGTTTTTATCAGATAAAGGGTTAGGCTAGAGTCGATGTTTGGAGAAAACGTACAAATGTAAAAGGTAAAGATAAAGTACGTTGTATTTGTTATGGTCTCAAAAAGGTGGAGCATATATCCTTGCTCTTGTCCGTCTGTCTATACGAACGCCTGTCCGTACGTTCGTACGTAGGTTCCACACATATCGTATACAAAATTGAAATATATACAAATATGATGATTTACTTCAATTTTTCACAGATGAACAACGCTGAAATGAAGATATACGCAAAGAATGGAAATTTTGTTGCGATCATTTTTACCAGAATGATGGGATTTTGAAATTTTCGTCTCCATATTAATACATGTCTACATGTAATGTGAAAAGTGCTTCATTTACAGACAATATCGCCAAGGGGCATCCGTATCCTATTGAGACAATATTTTAGTTTCCTAGTGAATGGTCAGCCAGTTTGTCTATACGCCGTATTCTTTTGCATAGTACCCCCACCCGATTCCATATCTTAATAAGAATTACTATGCTAGTAGTTTGGAAGTTCAGCTGTACTTATTTTGGCGAGTTGGAAAAGTTGTTAAATGCGAGCCTTGGCAAGCATTTAACTACTTTTCTGACGAGCCAAAATACAGCTTAACTTCCAAACTACTAGCATAGTAGAGCCGGGGGGGGGGTGTATTCCCGAACATGCGGCTATTTTCGACCAATTATTTGAATCACAGAAATTCCTATGACGTATGTTGCAGAATTACACATGACGTCATAATTACTCGTCACAATCCTTTTCCCCCGCCATTGTACAGTGCTTAAGTTGTTACTCGGGCCGCTTGAAAAATAAACGTTAATTTTGTTCCAAAGCCGAATTTCAGGCAAGAAAATTGCAGAGTTGTTAATTTTTTCATGTTTATGCCTAAGGTTGCTAACTCTCAGAAAAATAAATTGGTGTGTTTAACTTGGGTTAATTTGATCAGAAATATGTATGGTTACGGACATACATGTATATGCATAGAGGTGACCTGACATTAAGTGTAAGGAATATAACAGGGTGGTCGGAAATAGCCTCACATTAATATTAATGTGAGTCTATTACCGAACAAAAAGACCAACGCTGTTGTTTGCATCCATGTTGTGTTTGAATGTTATTGTAAGCATATTCTTTTATATAATTAACACATAGCTGTCTGGGTGATAGAGGATATTGTCAGCCCGAGAATTGGTATATTTACCCCGAGGCGCAACCGATTACTTATGCAAACAGTTTGGATCCAGATGAGACGCCGAGTAACTCGGCGTCTCATCAGGATCCAAACTGTTTGTTACTGTTACTATGTTTTTTAAACAAAAATGAAGAAAATAAAAAAAAATGAAAATTTGTAGCAGACGACAAAGTTAGCAGACGACAGTTTGGCAGCGAAAGGGTTAAGATATAGAAATTTTGAAATAGCTCGTATCTAATATTTCAACCACTACGAGCCTTTATCAAAGATAATCATGTCAAAATACACGTCACATTTTTGGTACATTATGCATTCAGCCATAAAATCAAAGAGAATAATGCTGATCCGGCATCACGCAACATTGAGTTGTTATTCCCAAAGTGATGACGTCATCAAATGACGTCATGAGCACAACACCGTCATGTATGCATTAGCATGCATGCATTCTCCCGCATGCAGTATATGCCATAAAATGTAATAAATGCGATAGAATTATGTAGGTTGGTAAGACGACAGAGAAATTCGGGAGAGAATGGAAGAATATTTGAGTGATGTAAGACATGAGAGAGAGAGAGAGAGAGAATCCAACAAACAGACATTTTGGAGTTGGTGGTGATAGCAGTGATGATGGTAGATCTGTAGTTTTGAAACGAATATATTCACATGGAATCTCATTCTGAGGGTGATATATCCTGATATATTCACCTGGAAGTTCATTCTGAGGGTGATATATCATAAGATCACATTTTAGGTCTATGGGAGTTTTGCATTGAAGGATATATTGAGGTATAATAATAGCAATTACCACATGTCTACCTGTACAATAGATCTATATATATCTATATAGTAAGTTTCACATATTATACATGTCTATCTATTCATATCTAATGCCACCACAAATGTTTAAATCCAAGTTTGAACTCATCTTTTTCACCAAAGAGTTTAATACCAGGCTAGTTCTAACTAAAACTGTTGACAATTAAACATTCCTGATACAAGTAACCTACCGGTAGTTTATTGTTTCCAGGATGAGTCGAATGATTGGCCAAAAAGGAAGGGACCAGTACAGTACCACCGTCATCGAAGGGGCTGTGGATATGGTAAAGAACAAAGCTATGACCCTAAACCGGTCAGCCAGAGAATACGACATTCCCAAAACAACTTTACTTCACAAGGTTGTAAAAATTTGTCCATTTCTCCCTATTTGCATTTCTGTCAAACATTCTAGATCTAGATATATTAAGAAATAACCTGAGCGAGCTACTAGTATATCTATCTTTTATGACATATGCAGATGTTCCAGATTTATTAGTGTATAAATTTGAACTTGATCTATGATGTGGATCGATCATATTTACATTTAGTGTTTGCATTTCAGCCTGAAAAAACATAACTGGACGAAGTTTAGAATCAACAGGAACATAAAAGATATATTTGCTTTCACTACCAATACAGACCCTGATCAGCCATCATATCGTAGAGAGTTGTGCTAGTCTGGGTCTACACTGACTGTAATGTGATAATGTCTAGTTTAACTTGTCTAGTTGCAACCCTATTAATGTCCTTTACCTTTTAATGTTTGTAGGTCCACAGAAAGTATCAGACAAGCAGAACGGGCCCTAAACTTTACTCTGACTGACACAGAAGAAAGTCGCATCGCTGACTGGGTCATCCATATGGCAAAAATTAGATATGGCCGCACTCGAAAAGAACTGACACAAGTTGTGAAGATAATTTTGGACGAAGATGGGAGACCAACTCCCTTTAAGGACAACGCCCCGGCTTAAGGGGTTCTTTTCAAGATACCCCAGCTCTCATTGCGAACACCTTACAGCTAGGGAAGGAGAGAGCCATAATTTCCCCCGAAAAGATCCAGAAATGGTTTGCTGATTTTATAGATTATATCGAAAACGAGGTCAAGGATCCTAATCTGTTGAAAGACCCGTCTCGGCTATATAGTGCCGACGAGTCTGGCATTAGCTTCTGCAGCAATACTGGCAATGTAATCGGGTACAAAGGTGCGCAAGTAATCTATAACTATGGAAACAGCAGTAAGCAGCAGCTTACGGTATTGGCATGTGACCCCCGATGATAGTTTATCCGGGACAGAGATCAGTTTTGAACCATAAGATGGGTTTGAAGACGCACATATGGGCCGAAGTGAGTCCGGTGGATAGATTCGGAGCTATTTTGCAATTGGTTACTGACTTGTTTCATCTCGGCTATTGAGTCACGGTGTGTGAAAAAGGCCCATGATCCTATTCCTGGATGGTCACGTCATACACATACCCTTAGAAACATCAGATATTTGTATTGCCAATGGCATAAAGCTCTATTGCCTTCTTCAACACAGCTCCCATATTATGCAACCGCTTGATCTGCGTCTATTTTCTGCACAGGGGGCCATTTCGTGGGTCTACATGGTCTAAAAGGTAAAAAAAAATTGATTGGGTCGATTTAGTGTTATAAAATTGATTGGGTCGATTTAGTGTTATATTATATATAATATAACACTAAATCGACCCAATCAATTTTTTGACCTTTTAGACCATGTAGATCCACGAAATGGCCCCCCCCCCCCCCCTGTGATTTTCTGTGCTGAAACACCAGCATACGAGAATGTAGGAGAATTCGTAACAAAGCGTACATTTGCAAATGTCTTCAGATCAGCATGGGAGAAACGCACTCAAAAAGGAGTTGCAGTAAAATGCTTCTTGGAAGCTGGTCTTTTTCCAATTAGCCCTGAACGTGTCACAAAATCAGTGAAATTGGACCCAAGTCGTGTGTTTCAGACACCAACAAGAAAACCTGACACGCCTGAGAGTGGCGCTGAGGCCACAGTATGAGTCCACTGCAGTCAGCAGTGGTGAGATTGCTGCTTCACATACAACTCCCCTACCACAGGTACAAATCTCATCACATGGCATGATTGCTTCAGTCATAGAGACCGCTCAGACGTCTGCTATAGCCAACGCATCTGCCTCAAGGACATGCGACACTATAGTCACACTGCAGAGACTGACTGATACTACAGTCGCAGTGGCAGACACAAGTGTAAGTGTGTCTGTAAAGATCGCAGAGTCTCCATTTTCCAAATATCTGAAGTACCCATTAGTGCCAGCTTCAAAAGGCAAGAAAAAGAAAGCTTTGCCAACACCAAAGGCAATCACTTATCCCGCTTATAGAACATTGCTTCAGGAGAAAAGAACATTGAAAGAATAGCTGGATAAAGAAAAGCAACAGAGAAAAGAAGAGCGTCTTTGCGAGAAAAGAGTTAAAGGAGGGGCAGATTAAGCTGAAGAAATTGAAGCAATTGGAAAGGGAAAAGGCCATGTTAGAAAGGAAAAGGAGGGCTGCAGAAAAAATTGTAGAGAAGGCGACTGCGTTAGACAGTGATGATGCAACAATGGTAGAAGCTGGAAACTGCTACACGTGTGAACAGCCTTATGACAAAGATTTCATAGAATGTGAAAAATGTTTTCGAAAGTTCCACATTACCTGTGTGCAAAACGAAATGATTGACGGGTTGCCCTTTGAATGTAATTATTGTTGAACACATACATGTAGTTAGTGTGCAATAACTGTTCTCTATTATGTACAAAAAGGTTTCCTTGTTCTGAATTAGTTCTTTTACTAAGAGCAATGGGTATCTTTACCTAGAGGTTTCGGCGACATCACATTGTCTACTTTAGTTCTGTTCACAGCTAGTCATGTGTTCAGAAACAGACGATGCAATTTCAGATGTTCTTTGAGAATAGGCCATGGTTCAAGGAATTCCAGGAAAATACCATTGCTCTGAGTAAAAGAAATATTCATGTTATCATTTAATCCTTGAATTTCATCCTGCTATATACAATAGAAACTGTCTTAACCCTTTACCTGTTCTATGTTTATTCCAAATTTCGATACCTTCTGAATATTGATGGACAAAATAATTATAATCATAATGAATTATGGAAGGTGGAACATTGTAGCCATTTTAGAATGTAAAGAAACAGATCGATCAAATTCCATTAGCAAACAGAGTAGACCCTGATCAGACAGTTCCCATAGGAGCCGTCTGATCTGGTCTAATGTTTGCAAATGCGTGAAAGCACGTTTATATCAGGGAAAGGGTTAAAACAACCACCAAAAACGTAATGCATTTTGCTCTACTAGACAGGTGGCTGCTTAATGCATTTTGGAAGTAAGGCAGAAAGCTCCTTACGGCTGCATTTAGAAGCCACTTGCCTAAAGCGACATTGAAGATAAAAATGGATGATCGTTTAATGCAGGTTCTACTGTACAATACACGTATTACCTACGTTTGTTGAATCATGGCATCTGTCTTTACGAGTTGCGTCGATAACACAAATACAACTTTTATTGTCCATAAAAGCACATGTGCTATCACGAACAATAAGAAAATGTATTTTTATGAACGAAATATCGTATGTAATGAAATGAAATAAATTGTGTGTTTCTTTCAGCTGACAGTTATTGATTTATTTTAAAAAGACATCAATCACTGTGGTGCAAGCTGTACGGTCGCGAATGTTTAGACTTTTCCAAGATGGCGGACAAACGGAGGCTGAAAGGTAATTTTTACACTTTTTAAACTATATAGATTTTTTCAGTCATTTAATTGGTGCCATAACACAGAATTATAACACACGTCAACAGCGGCTTACCCCCTTATGGTTCATGTCTGTATGTAAGGCTCAAAATCTTCGGTAAACTATGCAGAAACCGAAAGTCAGAAATCGAATTGAGAATGAGGTCATGTTTTGCCCAATTGTAAGCTTACTTACTACGCTAAACGTTTTCTAACACCGTTGATATATGCATCTGAGCCCGATATTAACGTTGAGTTACCTAGTTTATGGCACAGATCTTCATGTTGTCTTCTGGAGACGTATGAACATAATGTCGAATGTACGGTTTAGCCCGTATTGGTAAAAGTGCACTGTACGATTTAGACCCGATGTTTTTTGTACGGTTTAGCCACGATTTTCTTTTCAAAAACTGTACGGTTTAGACACAAAACAAATGCTACCGTTTGAATATGCGCCGTAGGTCTAGATAGTGTAATCGCAACTATTTATTATGTATCCTCCTTCATGCAATGCATGTTTGCGATTATGACAGCATATCACAAACAATTAGGATCGAGATCAGAAGCTTTATGCAGAAATGACTGCACGCTATTAAACCATATTAAATGTACTGAAAAAACTAATTAAAATAATTAAGCAGGATATATCAGTTTATACAAAAACCTTTTTGGGAAAGATAATATAGAATAAATAAATAAATAAAAGAAACAAAAAAAAAGAAACGAAGGTTGACACATATATGTAGGGAGGTCTAGGATTCTGAGCAGTACAAGTACATTCGAAAGAAGGTGAGCGTTACCGAGTTTATTAGAATCGTTTTGAGGTTTGGATAAACCGATGTACAGCTTCGTCTATAATGATGTTTGTATTATAATTTAAAAGAGGGTCACCAAACAGAAAGACAGAAAGGGACGGAGTAGTGAATCTGGCATCAACATCAAACATTTGTTTTCCTTCGTTGGTATACATGTATTTGCAATAGCTTAAGAAGAAGTGCGATGCGTTCCCAACGAGGTCACATGAACACAAAGCAGTGTCAGAGATGTTCTTTGAGAATAGGCCATGGTTCAAGGAACTGCAGTTTTTACGAAGCCTCGTGTGCAGGAGCTACTGTTTTCTGACACCGTAATAAAATGTTTGGAAACAGTTGCCAGATTGATATTCAAAGACTTTTTGAATGCGTATAGTGTAGAAGATTGTTTTGCATTTTCGGAGAGGTTGTTCCATTCCTGTATTGTTGCAGGGAGGAAATAGTTGCTATAATGGGTTTTGCGATAGGCCAGAGATTGCATATCACCAGTGTTTCTTAAATTGCATCGAGAAACACTTCCAACCACTTCAGGTACTAGTTCTGTGAGATATTATGGAGTTACAAGAAACACCATTTATAAAAGAGAACAAGTCTGTGTTTTACGTCTGGTTTCAAGGCGTTCCCGTCCAACTTCGTGCAATAACTTATCAATAGACACCAATTTAGTTGTCCCAGTTACAATACGGGTAGCATCATATTGAATTTTCGGGTAGCTTCATATTGATTTTTTTCCAAACTGTTAGATTCTCAGTTATCAAATATAGAATCATCGTATTCTCAAATAGGTATCATGAAAGATATGTAGATTGTTTCATAAGAATTACTATGCTAGTAATTTGGAAGTTCAGCTGTATTTTGGCGAGTTGGAAAAGTTGTTAAATGCGAGCCTTGGCGAGCATTTAACTACTTTTCTGACGAGCCAAAATACAGCTTAACTTCCAAACTACTAGCATAGTAATTCTTTTATCATGCAACACTCAGAAAAATGGAGAAAATGAAGAAAAAGAAAGATTGCTAAAGCGGTTTCGTCCCATGAATGAAAATACATGTAAGTGCGATATATGTGACGTCATGTGGGCGTGCAGTGACGTCATCGACTTTTACAACAAAAACAAACTTGATTTAATCCTTTTATCGGGACACATAGTTGAGACAAAGGTGAGCAAATGTGTTAAATTGGATGTTTATGTTTAATTATGCCTTTTTCATCCTTCTGTTTTCCTCCTATTGGCTGAACCAAACTTGCATCCCAGTGGGGTCAGTACACATGCACTATACCTCACAAAATACAGCGTCGACGTGGAAAATATTATGCTAGTAGGAAGTGACTGTATTTCGTGACGTTGCATGATAAATAGAGAATAATAGGTTAGTGCCGTAGATGGGACGCTTTATCCGACGAGGGGAGAAAACGTTGAGGCGAGGCTTGCCGAGCCTCAACTGTTTTCTCTCCGAGTCGGATAAAGGCGTCCCATCTACGGCACTAACCTATTATTCGATTTATCCAGTCAATATAGTTAAATGTCTTTTTATAGACTCATAACACTCTTGAAATAATTTACATTGAAAATGCAGTTTGTCGATCAACGGATCCCTCCCTTTTCACTTCCATTTAGACGTAAATAAATCTAATGAGCTACCGCAGAGGAATATAGTTTCGATACTTGTATTACTAGAAGGGAAACGTGGTTGAATTTGAAAAATAAGATGATTTGAATCGAGGGTCGATAAGTTATTTCAAACAGACATGATCTATATTCTTTGGTCAAATTCGAGTTACGTAGTCTCGGTTTCTATTTTTAGATTCTACCTAACGTCACTCAGAAATCGATGGAACTGAACAGGCTATATTTAGGTTTATGACTATCACCGCCCCTGTAAGAGTTTATCAATCAAATAATCATGAGAGTGAAAAGGAAACATTTACTATTTATCTGTCAATCTTTGCTTCCAGGTTTGATTTTATCAAAAACGGGTTTTGCCAGCGGTGGATTAAATTAATAAAAGTGATAAATCAACATCATATTGTATGTGGCCTCAGTGGCGTAATCGGTAAGGGCGACGTCTCTAGAGAGATTAGAATTAGTTTTTGTAGGATCAGGCGCGGGTTCGAATCCAGCTGTAGCCAATTAATTTTTTTTCTCATTTGAATAATTCTTCTGGTGACCAAATAGATCTGTTATATCTATTCCATCAACATGTTTATGAATATTTACAGAAAACTAAAATAGTTCCATGGTTATAGAATCATTACGCCTAACTACTAACCTAATAAACCTTCCACTACCGGAAGTAACCTAATAAACCTAAGTTTATTTGCACCCCCTTTATTATGTCACTAGAGAAGCCTGGTGACTGGATAAAATGGATTATCTGTCCAAAGTGAATTGGAGTTTTCGCATGACATTTATTCTTGTCCATGCCTTAGTAGTAATATATTCGATATGACAGTGCCATGTTAGATCATGTGAGAGATACACGCCAAGGTGCTTATGTTAATCTACTTCAGGAATCTGATGGTATTGCATATATACGGATGAGACATTTTTCTCGAGATTATTAACGACCCTGTCTTCTTAGGATTGAATTCAACTAGCCATTTATCTGCCCTTTTAGTATATCATCATTGATATCTGTTGCCATATATACCGGATTAATACCTACACTAAACAAGCTAGTGTTGTCAGCCAACAAACGAATGTTACATCCTATATCGTTAACAATATCCTTTATAAAAACAAGTAATAACAATGGACCTAATATATATCCTCGTGGAACACCAGCTTCGTAGTATTTCCAGTCAGAGAAGGTACCAGATAAAATTACACGTTGCTTTCTATCAGTAAGATAAGATACGTAGCTGGAAAACCAGAAAAGAATTATGGGTAGAACATGACCTGGATCTATACTGGTTATTAAACATTTAAGGACACTTTTTTACTTTAAAGATTGAAGTGAATTGATTTTTAAGTTCTGAGTCTGTATGGAATGCCTAAATGCTGTTTCGTAGGGCCTACATGCATTTCTATAAAGGCGACAAAAAAAATAAACGTAAAATAATTATATAACAGAAAAGGACAAAAATTTAATGAGAATAAAACATATATTTATTGGACCAAATAAATCGCAAGTCTAAAATCTTCGTCAATATCTTGAATTTCAATGGTTTGCATTTCACCATTTGGAATACTTATTTTACTTGTTTATTTTTAAAAGTTAATGCACGTTGTCCCGACTTTCCCGATATATACGGCTTAGCTCTTTTCTTCTAATTTCCATTGGATTTCTCGGATGGGTATCTACACAGTGGCTGATGGTTTCTTCGAAAGAACCCTTTGTCTCGCAAAACTTTTTAAAGTAACAGGCAAATAATCTGAAAAGATATGTAAAGTAATGTAAAGTAACCGTACAAAGTGCTTGACTTAATTTCAGACGCTCTGTATTTGCATTAGGACTGGAACGGGTAAAACACTTTTACCCAGATACCCAATCAGTTAAACTTAAAAATCAATTAACTTCAAAACTTTTTAAGTATACCATTGTCTTCAAATGTTAATCAGTATAGATCCAGATTATATGCTATGCTTCTGATCTCGATCCTAATTGTTTGTAATATACTGTCAAATCGCAAATAGGCATTGCGTGAAGGAATATCTATAATAATTAGTTGGGATTATACTATCTAGACCTACGGCGCATATTCAAACGTAAGTATTTGTATGTGTCTAAACCGTACAGTTTTTGTAAGAAAATCGTGTCTAAACCGTACAAAATAGATCGGGTCTAAATCGTACTGTGCACTTTTACCAATACGGGCTAAACCGTACACTCGACATTTTGTTCAACCATCTCCAAAAGACAAAATGTAGATTTGTGCTTCAAACTAATTAACTCAACGTTAATATCGGACTCAAATGCATATATCCACAGTGTTAGAAAAGGCTTAGCATTGTTGGTAAGCTTACAATGAGGCAAAATATGACCTCCTCTATTCGATTTCTGATTTTCGGTTTCTGCATTGTTTACGAAAGATTTTGAGCCTTACACACAGACATGAACCATGAGGGGGTAAACCGCTATTGACGGGCGTTATAATTCTGTGTTATGACACCAACTAAACGACTGAAAGAAAAATCTACATTGTTTAAAAAGTGTAAAAATGTGATGCTTACCGTTCAGCCTCCTGCTCGTCCGCCATCTTGGAAAAGTCTAAACATTCGCGACCGTACAGCTTGCACCACAGTGTCAATGTTCGGAAATACCCGATGATCGTGTTCGGTAGAGCCGACATGTTCGGTAATGGGCTCACAATATGGATATTTTCAAATAAGTCTATCTTCATTAAGAAGAGCACTACACTGTCGTAAATAGGCGCAGATCAAAGCCAACATTCTTTAGATTCTACTGGTATGGTTCAGTTTTAAATAGGTGAGGGCATAATTTACCGAACAATAAAAAAATTCTTAGGTAGTCGGAAATACTCGCCCCCCGCTCTAATAAGAATTAGATTCTACTATGCTAGTAGTTTTGAAGTTCATCGGTATTTTGGCGAGTTAGAAAAGTTGTTAAATGCGAGCTTTGGCGAGCATTTAACTAATTTTCTGACGAGCCAAAATACAGATGAACCTCAAAACGACTAGCATAGTAATTCTTTTATCATGCAACACCAAGAAAAATGGAGAAAATGAAGAAAAGAAAGATTGCTAAAGCGGTTTCGTCCCCTGAATGAAAATACATGCAAGTGCGATATACGTGACGTCATATTGTCGTGCAGTGACGTAATCGACTTTTACAACATAAACACACTTGATTTAAACCTTTTATATGGACAAATATTTGTATATTGAGACAAAGGTGAGCAAATGTGTTAAATTTGATGTTTATGTTTAATTATGCCTTTTTCGTCCTTCTGTTTTCCTCCTATTGGCTGAACTTACATCCCAGTGGGGTAAGTGCGCATGCACTATACCTCACAAAATACAGCGTCGAAGTGGACAATATTATGATAGTATAGTACTTAGGAAGTGACGGTATTTGGTGACGTTGCATGATAAATGCCAATATGTTCCATTTTACAATGTATCTATATATTGCATTAAAAATCGCTTTGGGCAAAAAGTAACACAATATGTGGGCAATATGGACGAACCACTGCTGTTAATGTTATCAACACAATGCAATACAAAAAACAACATAATAGTATATCTTTATCTCATGAATAATTATGCAAGAATACATGTATAACACTCGATTGACTGAAGTTGTATAATGGTACCTAAACAATGGAGCAGCTGACCATGGCAGATTCTTTAGAATCAGTTCTATATCACATGTAGTTCCATACGCAAACAGAGTAGATATTGGTCAGATAGATCCTATATAGGGAGCTGCTGTCTGCTATAGATTTACTCTGTTGGCAAATGCGTGAAAAAAGAGTGTATCTGTTAGGTAAAGGTTAAATCACAACGTTTTTTATTCCAGTAGAACATTTATAAAAACTGACAATTGCTTTCCTCGAGTTTCAATCTCGATTCATGAATGACACGCAGCGTTTTTGTTCACATTTGATGTATCAACATAGCATTTCGAGGTTGTTTCTACGGAAAATCAGTTTAATTTTGGCCATTGTGTAGCTTATAAACGTTTAGCATGCCAGGTTCCAAACAGTTTGGAATTTGATGAGGCGTCGAGTTACTCGGCGTCTTACCTGGATCCAAGCTGTTTCTGTAGTTAATCACTCATCTGCCCGAAACTAGCTTAAGTTTAATTAGTTTTCAGAGTAATAAATACGCACCGTAGTTAAACATTTGAATGTGGGAAATAAGTGTGGTGTCATATGCAAGCATTGTAGACCAGATCAAAGGTTACGAGTCATGCCATTTGATCAGGGTCTGCACTGTTTATCTCTCAAGCTGCTATCGCAAAGTCTGCTTTTTTATACTCGATGGATAACATCGTTACACAATGATGGGCCAATGCACTTTGAAGTTGCAGCATAGAAACAGTCAATTGCTACTTGACAGAGACCGACTCCTGTAGTACTTTCCTAAAGGGGTCATTTCTTTATTTCAAATTTTCTATCCGCTCATAGATTTAGAATTTTCCTGGTCCTGTGGACGTTTGGTCCTATTGTTGCGATGATCTCAGTCATATACGGGTCGTATTGCACTTTGAAACCTCCGAAGCATTTATTTGGTTTGAATTCCTGGTTTGGGATCATCCACTCCTTTTGACAGAAACGATAGTGTTTCAAGACCACCTCAAACTCGTTCAAAAAGGCCCTGCAGAAAGGAACACAGACTGTTCAATATTAAACAGTTCATTGCTGAATATTCAAAAGTAGAATGGCCAAACACTGTATCATTTAAGATCGAAGGTGTCTCATTCAAATTTTAATATTATTTACCGCTGTAATAATATTACAGTAAAACCTCTCTAAGCGGAACACTTAAATAAGTACAGTAAAACCTCTCTATGGTGGCCACTAACTTGTGCTAATTATTTAGGACTGGTGACTGCTTAAAGCAAGGGGAAAGTAAAACAGAACGCTCCTATAGAAGTGTTCTGTTTTACTTTCACATTGCTTTAAACAGAACCCGCCTTTAACACAAAAAATAGTGGTCGTTATAGAAAGGTTTTACTGTATCAATGTCGGTCTTTAAACAGTTGCCCAATTATATACATGTCTTTTCAACAGGCAAATGGATCGTTACAGCAAATGATCAATCACCTTTCTCTAAATCGAATGCTCAAATGGGTACATGTATCAATGTCGGCCTTTATAAGCTAACCTGCATAATACATGGTAAAATCACACAGAAAAGCTCTTTTAGGAGTTCCATCATGCGATACGAAGCCGCTTGCCATAAGCTGTTCTTCTTTGTAAATATCAGTTTAGTTTGGAGTGGGTTAAAATCTTTACTATATATAAAACTTATTAGGACAGTTTAACTACATTTTCAGGGCAACATGTGAATTCTGTGCAAACGCCCTATGGCATACTTATGGTAGCCTGGCTTCGGATCACCATCGTGTATCCAAAGAGTTCCGGGTTTAATCCTGTCGGAAACGTGAATTAGCTTAACTCGGTCCGGGACGCTCTGGCTACGATAGCCGTATTGCCCAAGAAGTAGATCGCTTTCCGGGTCTGTCTTACTCCAGGTCATAGCATGGAACTGGGTTAGCATTGGGAAGTTGGCGGCGTTCGGGTAGGACTTCGATAGATATTCCTGTCACAAAACACAAGTATTGCAACTAAGAGAATTTATATTATTACTAGAACAAACAGAGCTCATCATCATCAGACAGCCCATACCCTGATTTATGGGCTTCTTTGTTTGCAAAAGTGTCAGAATGCCTTTATCATGTAAAGGATTAACCCATATAATGTGGGCCACGAGTCACTAATGTCCTTTGCAAAGAGGAGCCCTCTCATCTGGGTCTGAACTGTTTGCAATTCAACACCTTTCTTTAGAAAACTCCGTAAATATTCCCAGAACTACAGATAACGATGCCTAACCAAATACTAAAATCGTCATTTCTCCACCAATACCTATATTGTGACCACTCTGTAGAATCGTCTCTTCGAAACGATTCAAAAGAGTGGTAACACTATAGGGTTTGGTGGAGAAATAAAGAAACTGAGCTTGAAAATGTTTAAACTTACGCATCTTTTCTGGAGCTCTGATTCACCATAAGCTTGATCTGTTTGAAGTTCGGAATACTCCATTTGAAAATTCAGCGTAGTAACAGTTAACTATTGCATTTGAACAGGCACTACTGTACATTTATACAGGCACTACAGGCACGACTGCACATGCGTACAGGCACTACTGTACATGCGTACAGGCACTACTGTACAATTTTACAGGCACTACTGTACATGCATACAGGCACTACTGCACATGCGTAGAGGCACTACTGTACATGCATGCATACAGGCACTACTGTACATGCGTACAGGCACTACTGTACATTTATACAGGCACTACTGTACATGCATACAGGCACAAATGTATATGCATACAGACACTCCTGTACATGCATAAATGCACTACTGTACATGCATACAGGCACGACTGTACATGTATACAGACACTACTGTACATGCATACAGGCACTAATGTATATGCATACAGACACTACTGTACATTTGTACAGGCACTACATGCATACAGGCACTACTGTACATGCATACAGGCACTTTACATTTGTACAGGCACTACTGTATATTTGTACAGGCACTACTGTACATTTGTACAGGCACTACTGTACATTTGTACAGCACTACTGTACATGCGTACAGGCACTACTGTACGAGTATATTTCTACAGGCACTACTGTACATTTGTACAGGCACTACTGTACATTTGTACAGGCACTACTGTACATGCGTACATACACTACTGTACATTTGTAAAGGCACTACTGTACATTTGTAAAGGCACTACTGTACATGCGTACAGGCACTACTGTACATGCGTACAGGCACTACTGTACATGCGTACAGGCACTACTGTACATTTGTACAGGTACTTCTGTACATTTTTACAAGCACTACTGTACATGCGTACAGGCACTACTGTACATGCGTACAGGCACTTCTGTACATGCGTACATACACTACTGTACATGCGTACAGGCACTACTGTACATGCGTACAGGCACTACTGTACATGCGTACAGGCACTACTGTACATGCGTACAGGCACTACTGCACATGCGTAGAGGCACTACTGTACATGCGTACAGACACTGCTGTTCATTTTACAGGCACTACTGTACATGCATTCAGGCACTACTGTACATGCGTACAGGCACTACTGTACATGCGCACAGGCACTACTGCACATGCGTACAGGCACTACTGTACATGCGTACAGACACTGCTGTTCATTTTTACAGGCACTACTGTACATGCGTACAGGCACTACTGTACATGCATACAGGCACTACTGTACATGCGTACAGGCACTACTGTACATGCGTACAGGCACTACTGTACATGCCTATTTTCAGTGGATGTGTAATTAATGATTTAACCTTATCCTTCTTAACTGATTGCCCCCTAGTGACGCATTTTTGTGCCTCTATAAAATTCATATTGTGAAACCATTGTGATAAATAGAGCATTTGCTCGTATAGGAGCAAATGCTCTATTTATCACAATGGTTTCAAATTATAACTTTCTAAAAAATTCCTTTTCTCTAGTTAATGCTCCTTTTCGGTAGATTAATTCAAAAAGGTTGGATCTAAAAATAGCCTAGGAGAAAATGAGTTAACCCTTTTCTTCGGATAATCGCTTTATACACACCTGGAAACAGAGCATACCCAGATCAGTCGACTCCTTGTCATCAGACCACACGGTCAATAGTTTCTCTCTTGTCACGAGAAAAGTTGTTACCCGGGTAACCCTAACACTGTTTAATATTCATGAAGGGTATAATCACATCATGAATATTTATTAGCTGAACTTTTAAGAGGGCATATGGTGCAGCATGTTTTGACTTAGGCAGACACCGTAAAATCATATCTTTAATATTTCACAAGCAAACAGAACAGACCAAGATCAAACGGTTCGCACAGGAGCTGTCTGATCCGGGTCTACTTTATTTGCATATGCTTGAAAATAAAAAGGAAAAGGTTAAAAAATGAGTTCAAGGGATGAGTTTGTTAACAGGGTAACAACCGATTCGAGATAATAACCGACATAATGTAATATCAACCTAAAGAAGTTGAATATTCTGTTTATTATATATATGTGGATGAAAGCAGTGGACACGCAAATCTAAAATAAAGCAATGACATCGTCACTAGTAACTAAATCAGACATGAAATTTATTTAACTGAGAAATCTCTGTTAATCTCTGATACAGAGCAATAAAGGTGCGTTTTGAATTATCTCTACCAAACCCTATCTTGTGACAGAGACTGTTTGCAGACTGTTTGTGACAGAAACAGTTTGTAAATGAAAGTCAGATCGAGCTTAGCAAAGTGTTAACCCTTTTCTTTATGAATATTCATATAAGTAATAATGACGTCAAGACTATTAATTAGATTTATATGTTCTAATATAACATTGATACAGGATTTTTTTTGTCATGGCAGAAACTGTAGAATCGTATCTATATTACACCATAAGCAAACAGAGCAGACCCTGATCAGACGGCTCCTATAGGAGCCGTCTGATTTGGGTCTTCTCTGTTTTCAGATGCGTAGAAAGGCGTATCTATTGAGTAGAGGATTAACTTTCTGGACTTACCATCAGCTGAGAATAGTTCTTGGCAATGCCCCTATTTGGGGTTATGAACTCATCCGTGTCTATTACGGTGAAGTACGTGTACTCACGGAGACGTTCCTGTGTGTCAAACATTGGTACCTGCTCATCATTTAGCATCACTGACGATTGCGTTGGGAAATATCTTGCAATCCGATCTGCAAATAAAATATTACACTTGAATGTCGATATCTCGAAAGCGGATAATTCGAACTTCCAAATAACTCGAAGAAAACTTTCGGTCCTTCCAAAATTTAAAATACAGAATTGTTCTAAATTGTATCATTACGCATATCTAGAAATACATGGGACAGCTTAATGCTGGTCGAATATAATGCTGAAAGTTCATTACATAAGGAGAAACTGCTTTGAGCATTAGTTCAGACCCAAGTGCTTCAGACCTGCATTCAAGTGATAGTTTCTACTTGCAAAGTGTTTTAGAATGCCTAACAATTACATAACTACAGTAAAACCTCTCTAAATCGGACGTTAAATTTAGTATAGATATTGATCTTGGAGACAGGTGGCAGCTTAATGCAGGATGAAAGTCATGCAGAAAGCTCCTCTAGGAGCTTTCTGCATGACTTTCACCCTGCATTAAGCAGCCACCTGCCTTAAAGTATCTAAATTCTTCTCTATTAGAATTCCGGTTTAGAGAGGTTTGACTGTAATTTGTTTATATGCTGAAAAGAAGTATATTGCATGAAAACCAGTCGAATAAACGCCGGACATAAAGTAACGGGAGATAATTGTGGAGTGTCAAGAACAATCTTGCTCTTTACTGAGACATTATTTGTAATATACATACCGACGAAGTCGAAAATGATTGGATTACGATTATTTGAGTTAGAGAGCGGACACGCAAAGTTCACCGAAATTCATAAAGTAAGGGGAGATAATTCTTGAGTGTCAGAGACAATATTGCTAGTTATTGTACTTGACTTAAACATTATGGTAATATTTATGCTGATCAAATCTGAAAAAGGATTGGGTTATATTTGTTTGAGTTAAAGAGAGGACAAGCAAAATTCACGGACATTCATAAAGTAAGGGGATATAATTCTGGAATGTCTGAGGCAATCTTGCTGGTTATCGAACATGACTCAGACATTATGGTGATATACATGCTGGCAAAATTTGAAAAGGATTGGATTACATTTGTTTTAGTTTGCAAGCGGACTAGCAAAAATTCACGGAAATTCATAAAGTAAGGGGATATAATTCTGGAGTGTCCGGGGCAATATTGCTGGTTATCGAACTTGACTTAGACATTATGGTAATATACTTGCTGACAAAATTTGAAACGGATTGGAATACATTTGTTTGAGTTATAGAGCGGACAAGCTAAAATTCAAGGAAATTCATAAAGTAAGGGGAGATAATTCTGGAGCATCAGGGGCAATCTTGCTTGTTATTGAACTTGACCGAGACATTATAGTAATATATATGCTGACAAAATTTGAAAAGGATTGGATTGCATTTGTTTGAGTTAGAGAGCGGACAAGCAAACGTTCAGTGACGGACAGACAGACGGACGGACAGCGCCATGACATAATACGTCCCATCTGAAGAAGGATGTATAAAAATGGATCTATCAATTTCCATTAGCAAACAGAGCAGACCCTGATCAGACGGCTCCTATAGGAGCCGCATGATCTGGATCTACCCTGTTTGAAAATGCATGAAAATGCGTTTATATGAGGGAAAGGGTTAAGCGACCTCTCACATGGATTGGACACAAGGATTTAAATAAGCAAGTGGTTGCTTGGTACAGGACAAAGTAATGCAAAAAGCTCATACAGGAGCTTTTTGAATTACTTTCGACCTGCATTAAGCTACCACATACATTTAAGATCCATAATTAGGCCTATACCTCTTTTTGACGGTAGCTTAAAACATGTTCTACTGTTACTGACTTAACTGTTTTCATAAACAACTCAACCACAGTATCAAATAGTTTGGATTCTGGTGACATAGCCAGTCAAACGGCATCTCATCTGGATTCAAACTGTTTACAACTCTACTGAAATCGAAATCCCGCGTTCCATGACCTAACATGTCTCATATGGACCCAGCTGTTTGACACTAACATGTCTCATATGGACCAAGCTGTTTGACACTAACATGTCTCATATGGACCAGGCTGTTTGACACTAGCATGTCTCATCTTTTTGACACTTTTTCAATAGTTTTTCGAACACTTCATAACATCGAAGTAGTCAATCTGCAGCAGATTCAATTTTGAGCAGAAAATAATTTTTATTCACAACGGGATAAGAATGGAATATAATCTGGACAATACTTTCTTTTCAATTTGGATTACAAACGCCCGTGTATGTGTCTGTCAGAGGATCAGTGGCATTATTCTTCACTGTAACTTGAAAAAAAACTTTAGGTCAATTCAACGGTCAACTTAGTCATTGTACCCGAATGAAGATTATTTGTAATCCTGTAACCTTTTTAACTCTCTCGCTGCCAACTTTTGTCGTCTATAAACTTTGTCGTCTGCTACATTTTTCGTCAATCATTTTTCTTTACTTTTGTTCTAAAACATAACCCAAGTAACAAGCAGTTTAGCTATTGATGAGACACCGAGTTACTCGGCGTCTCATCTAGATCCAAACTGTTTGCATTGGTAATTACTGATGCGACATTGGCAGCGAAAGAATTAAAGGTACAGTGCTCCCTCTCTACAACGAAATCCTCTAGGATACGAAGATAGTATGTGTTGTTCAGAGGGAGTTGTTATAGGGAGGGAAAATCAAACATAACTAGCTTGTTGCAGATCCCCAGAGCAGGTGTATTTCGAGAACTAAAACCGTTATGCCTCAATCAAACCCTATGGTGTGACCACTCTTTAGAATCGTCACAAAGTGACGATTTTTAAGAGTAGTCACAACATAGGGTTTGATGGAGGCGTAAAGAAAATACGATGCAAAAAAAGTTGTTTCTGGAGCCTTGTTGTTTCGGAAACTATGACATGCGTTGTTGTAAGGAGGGAACCGTTATTGAGAGGGCCGTTATAGGGAGGAAGCACTGTAGTGTGTATCTGTAAATAATCTGTAAACAATTAATCAAAAGTGTAGTTTGTTTTACATTTAATGTGCCAGAATCGAGTATGTAAGACATTTGCAAACAGTATTGACCCTTCTCTAAAAGTTCCTGGTCAAATTGTAGTTTGTTTAACCATTAATATACGGAAATAGAGTGTTATTTAAGATTTTTGCAAACAGTGCAGATCCAGATGAAGGGGCTCCTGTGGGAACATTTAACCCTTTCCTCCATAAATACGCATTTCTACGCCTCTGTAAAGTTCACCTATTGAAACCATTGTGATAAATAGAGCATTTGCTCCTATAGGAGCAAATGCTCTATTTATCACAATGGTTTCAAACTGCGGAATTCTAAAATTTTCCTTTTATCTAGTTAATGCTCCTTTTCGGTAGGTTCATTCAAATTGGTTTGATCTAAAAATAGCCCATGAAGGAAAGGGTTAATCAGGTTTTCACTTTTCGATATACAAATCATTTTCTTCAGTGATAATGTTTGATAAAGTGTTGTGTTTAATTAATATTCAGAAAGAGAGTAGCCAATTTAGATTATTCAGCAGATTAAGGCTTAATGAAAACTATGATGTGGAAATACCTTACGAATTATTACTTAACCCTTTCCTTGTTCTATATTAATTCCAAATTTCATTACCTACTGAATATTCATGGACAAAATAGTTATAACGAAATACGCAAGGTTAAGCATTGTAGGTATTTTAGAAAGTAAACAAACATATCTATCAACTTCTATTAGCAAACAGAGCAGACCCTGATCAGACGACTCCTATAGGAGCCGTCTGATCTGGATCTACCCTGTTTGCAAATGCATGAAAACGCGTTTATAAAAAAGGGTTAAAGAAATGGTTAAGGAAAGGGTTAAATAATCGGTGTCGCCGATTTTATTCGCCCACGTTTTAGACAAACTTCTTGTATTTTTTGGTTACGTATATCAGGGTTGCCACGCGTCAGGGAAAAGTCAGGGAAATTTAAATTTTTTCAAGGTCAGGGAATTGTCAGGGAATTTTGAGAACTGTCAAGGAGTTTTGAAAATATAGGCAAATGTCAGGGAATTGTCAGGGAATTTTGAAAACATGAGAATGAATATTATATATTTTAAAAATCCATTACATATTACAGAAATTATGACAGAAAGACCCAAATTTCGCGATAAAATGTGTCAGGCAAATTTGAAATGATGTCAGGCAAATATCAGGGAATTGTCAGGGAATTTTGCTTCCTCTGGTTTGTGGCAACCCTGTATATGCTTGCGATATTGCAATTATAGTTTGTTTAAGAAAATGAAATTTCAATAGGGGAGTTTAAACCGCCATTATTGTTTCTAAAATAGATTTTCGACACATGATATTCAGGGATATCTTCATCAATCGGACCAAATAGTATCATTTCAACGGTAATGAAATACAAGAAAAGCTCTCTACATTTGACGTTCAATTGGGTAAAAATACCGGTCTGGGAGACAGGTGGCAGCTTAATGCATGATGAAAATCATGCAGAAAGCTCCTCTAGGAGCCTACTGCGCGACTTTCACCAGTATTAAGTAGCCACCTGCCGAAAAGTATCTAAATTCTTCTCTACTAGAATTCCGGTTTAGAAGGATTTTACTATATAACATATGTACATGTATCTTAAAACGCGATATATATATATATAGATTACATTCAAAGGTAGGAGGTGTCTAATCAGATTCTACTCTGTTTGCCTTTTTGGTTTCTGATATGGTCAACTATTCACTTCTCAATATGTCATTATAAGAAGTTAACTGTTATTTATAGAGCTATCAATTCTTACAAGAATATTAATGGGGTGAAGGGTTGATAAAACATTACAGAATGTGCAGATCTTTTGTTTCTTGAATTTAAAATTTCAGCAAAAAGAAAACGTTTATATCATTGTTTAACCATTCAAATAAATAAAACAGTGCAAAATATATCTAAATGAGACACACATTTATTCTGCATTTTACGTTTTTATCATTTATTAATTTGAAGGGGCGGAGCCAATAACAATGCCATTATGTGACATATAATGAAGAGACTAGTTCAACTGCATTTACGTTGGAGCCAGACAAGAGCGTCCAAACATGACCTAAACTGAAACACAATCGAGAATGGCATCACACTTTACCTTATGCTTTAAAAATACAGAAGACTTTTAAAAGACATTAAACGTGAAGATGTCAGTGTAACATCATATTACACTTAGCCCAATGTCGTACTTACTACGCTCAAACCCTTGCAGCGCCGTGCTCATTACAACGCGACCTTTGCAATATCGTACTTACAACGCTCCAATCCATGCAATGTCGTACTTACTACGCTCAAAGCCTTGCAGTGCCGTGCTCATTACGTTGCGAACTTAGCAATATCGTACTTACAACGCTTCAATCCTTGCAATGTCGTACTAACTACGGCGTTGTACTAACTACGTCCGAAACAAGGTAATATCGTACTGACTACGCATCAATCCTTGTAATGTCGTACTTACTTTGCTTCATCCGCTGAAGTGTCGTACTTACTACATCCCGACCGCCTTATTATGTCGTACTTATAACGCCTGACAGATGCATTGTAGCCATTTTAGAATGTAAAGAAACAGATCTATCAAATTCCATTAGCAAACAGAGTACACCCTGATCAGACAGTTCCTATAGGATCCGTCTGATCTGGTCTAATGTTTGCAAATGCGTGAAAGCACGTTTATATCAGGGAAAGGGTTAACACGACCACCAAAAACGTAATGCATTTTTCTCTACTAGACAGGTGGTTGCTTAATGCATTTTGGAAGTAAGGCAGAAAGCTCCTTACGGCTGCATTTAGAAGCCACTTGCCTAAAGAGACATTAAAGATAAAAATGGATGATCGTTTAATGCAGGTTCTACTGTACAATACACGTATTACCTACGTTTGTTGAATCATGGCATCTGTCTTTACGAGTTGCGTCGATAACACAAATGAAACTTTTATTGTCCATAAAAGCACATGTGCTATCACGAACAATAAGAAAATGCATTTATATATGCATTTTCTTATTGTTTAAATATGAACGAAATATCGTATGTAATGAAATGAAATAAATGTGTGTTTCTTTCAGCTGACAGTTATTGATTTATTTTTAAAAAGACACCAATGTTCGGAAATAAAAGTATAGTAGGAAATGACGGTACATTGTATTTGGTGACGTTGCATGATAAATGCCAATATGTTCCATTTTACAATGTATCTATATATTGCATTAAAAATCGCTTTGGGCAAAAAGTAACACTATATGTGTGCAATATTTGACGAACCACGGCTGTTAATGTTATCAACACAATGCAATACAAAAAACAACATAATAGTATATCTTTATCTCATGAATAATTATGCAAGAATAGATGTATATAACACTCGATTGACTGGAGTTGTATAATGGTACCTAAACAATGGAGCAGCTGATCATGGCAGATACTTTAGAATCAGTTCTATATCACATGTAGTTCCATACGCAAACAGAGTAGACACTGCTCAGATAGATCCTATAGGAGCTGCTGTCGGCACTGGATTTACACTGTTGGCAAATGCGTAAAAGAGTGTATCTGTTAGGTAAAGGTTAAATCACAACGTTTTTTATTCCAGTAGAACATTTATAAAAACTGGCAATTGCTTTCCTTGAGTTTCAATCTCGATTCATGAATGACACGCAGCGTATTTGTTCACATTTGATGTATCAACATAGCATTTCGAGTTTGTTTCTACGGAAAATCAGTTTAATTTTGGCCATCTTGTAGCTTATTAACTTCTAGCATGCCAGGTTCCAAACAGTTTGGAACTTGATGAGGCGTCGAGTTACTCGGCGTCTTACCTGGATCCAAGCTGTTTCTATAGTTAATCACTCACCTGCCCGAAACTAGCTTAAGTTTAATTAGTTTACAGAGTAATAAATACGCACCGTAGTTAAACATTTGAATGTGAGAAACAAGTGTGGTGTCATATGCAAGCATTGTAGACCAGATCAAAGGCAAAGAGTCATGCCATTTGATCAGGGTGTGCACTGTTTATCTCTCAAACTGCTATCGCAAAGTCTGCTTTTTTATACTCGATGGATAACATCGTTACACAATGATGGGCCAATGCACTTTGAAGTTGCAGCATAGAAACAGTCAATTGCTACTTGACAGAGACCGACTCCTGTAGTACTTTCCTAAAGGGGTAATTTCTTCATTTCAAATATTCTATCCGCTCATAGATTTAGAATTTTCTTGGTCCTGTGGACGTTTGGTCCTATTGTTGCGATGATCTCAGTCATATACGGGTCGTATTGCACTTTGAAACCTCCGAAGCATTTATTTGGTTTGAATTCCTGGTTTGGGATCATCCACTCCTTTTGACAGAAACGATAGTGTTTCAAGACACACTCAAACTCGTTCAAAAAGGCCCTGCAGAAAGGAACACAGACTGTTAAATATGAAACATTTCATTGCTGAATATTCAAAAGTAGAATGGCCAATCACTATATCATTTAAGATCTAAGGTGTCCCATTCAAACTTTAATATTATTTATCGCTGTAACAATAAACAGCAACCTGCCTTTAGCAAAAATAGTGACCGTTATAGAGAGGTTTTACTGTATCAATGTCGGTCTTTAAAACAGTTGCCCAATTATATGTCTTTTCAACAGGCGAAATGGATCGTTGCAGTAAATGATCAATCACCTTTCTCTAAATCGAATGCTCAAATGGGTACATGTATCAATGTCGGCCTTTATAAGCTAACCTGCATAATACATGGTAAAATCACACAGAAAAGCTCTTTTAGGAGTTCCATCCTGCGATACGAAGCCGCTTGCCAAAAGCTGTTCTTCTTTGTAAATATCGGTTTAGTTTGGAGTGGGTTAAAATCTTTACTATATATAAAACTTATTAGGACAGTTTATCTACATTTTCAGGGCAACATGTGAATTCTGTGCAAACATCCTATGGCATACTTATGGTAGCCTGGCTTCGGATCACCATCGTGTATCCAAAGAGTTCCGGGTTTAATCCTGTCGGAAACGTGAATTAGCTTAACTCGGTCCGGGACGCTCTGGCTACGATAGCCGTATTGCCCAAGAAGTAGATCGCTTTCCGGGTCTGTCTTACTCCAGGTCATAGCATGGAACTGGGTTAGCATTGGGAAGTTGGCCGCGTTCGGGTAGGACTTCGATAGATATTCCTGTCACAAAACACAAGTATTGCAACTAGAGAATTTATATTATTACTAGAACAAACAGATCTGACCATCATCAGACAGCCCATACAGAAGTCGCCTGATTTGTGGGTTTCTTTGTTTGCAAAAGTGTCAGAATGCCTTTATCATGTAAAGGGTTAACCCTTATAATGTGGGACACGAGTCATTAATGTCCTTTGCAAAGAGGAACCCTCTCATCTGGGTTTGAACTGTTTGCAATGCAACACTTTTCTTTAGAAAACTCCGTAAATATTCCCCAGAACTACAGATAACGATGCCTAACCAAATACTAAAATCGTCATTTCTCCACCAATACCTATATTGTGACCACTCTGTAGAATCGTCTCTTCGAGAGATTCTAAAGAGTAGTTACAATACAGGGTTTGGTGGAGAAATAAAGAAACTAAGCTTGAAAATGTTTAAACTTACGCATCTTTTCTGGAGCTCTGATTCACCATAAGCTTGACCTGTTTGAAGTTCGGAATACTCCATTTGAAAATTCAGCGTAGAAAAGGTTAACTATTGCATTTGTACAGCCACTACTGTACATTTATACAGGCACTACTGTACATGCATACAGGCACTACTGTACATGCGTACAGGCACTACTGTACATGCATACAGGCACTACTGTACATGCGTACAGGCACTACTGTACATGCATACAGGCACTACTGTACATTTGTACAGGCACTACTCTACATGCATACAGGCACTACTGTACATGCGTACAGGCACTACTGTATATTTTTACAGGCACTATTGTACATGCGTACAGGCACTACTGTACATGCGTACAGGCACTACTATACATGCGTACATGCACTACTGTACATGCGTACAGGCACAACTGTACATGCGTATATGCACTACTGTACATGCGTACATGTATGCACTACTGTACATGCGTACAGGCACTACTGTACATGCGTACAGGCACTACTGTACATGCCTATTTTCAGAGGATGTGTAATTAATGATTTAACCTTATCCTTCTTAACACATTGCCTCCTAGTGACGCATTTTTGCGCCTCTATAAAATTCATATTGTGAAACCATTGTGATAAATAGAGCATTTGCTCCTATAGGAGCAAATGCTCTATTTATCACAATGGTTTGAAATTATAACTTTCTAAAAAATTATTTTTATCTAGTTAATGTTCCTTTTCGGTAGATTAATTCAAAAAGGTTGGATCTAAAAATAATCGCTTTTTGACACACCTGGAAACAGAGCATACCCAGATCAGTCGACTCCTTGTCATCAGACCACACGGTCAATAGATTCTCTCTTGTCACGAGAAAAGTTGTTACCCGGGTAACCCTAACACTGTTTAATATTCATGAAGGGAATAATCACATCATGAATATTTATTAGCTGAACTTTTAAGATGGCATATGGTGCAGCATGTTTTGACTTAGGCAGACACCGTAAAATCATATATTTATTATTTTACAAGCAAACAGAGCAGACCAAGATCAGACGGTTCGCACAGGAGCTGTCTGATCCGTGTCTACTTTATTTGCATATGCTTGAAAATAAAAAGGAAAAGGTTAAAAAATGAGTTCAAGGGATGAGTTTGTTAACAGGGTAACAACCGATTCGAGATAATAACCGACATAATTTAACATCAACCTAAAGAAGTTGAATATTCTGTTTATTATATATATGTGTATGAAAGTAGTGGACACGCAAATCTAAAATAAAGCAATGACATCGTCACTAGTAACTAAATCAGACATGAAATTTATTTAACTGAGAAATCTCTGTTAATCTCTGATACAGAGCAAAAAAGGTGCGTTTTGAATTATCTCTACCAAACCCTATCTTGTGACAAAGGCTGTTTTCAGACTGTTTGTGACAGAGACTATTTGCAGACTGTTTGTGACAGAAACTGTTTTCAGACTGTTTGTGACAGAGACTGTTTTCAGACTGTTTGTGACAGAGATTGTTTGCAGACTGTTTGTGACAGAAACAGTTTGTAAATGAAAGCCAGATCGAGCTTAGCAAAATGTTAACCCTTTTCTTTATGAATATTCATATAAGTAATAATGACGTCAAGACTATTAATTAGATTTATATGTTATAATATAACATGGATACAGGATTTTTTGTCATGGCAGAAACTGTAGAATCGTATCTATATCATATCATAAGAAAACAGAGCAGACCCTATTCAGACGGCACCTATAGGAGCCGTCTGATTTGGGTCTTCTCTGTTTTCAGATGCGTAGAAAGGCGTATCTATTGAGTAGAGGATTAACTTTCTGGACTTACCATCAGCTGAGAATAGTTCTTGGCAATGCCCCTATTTGGGGCTATAAACTCATCCGTGTCTATTACGGTGAAGTACGTGTACTCGCGGAGACGTTCCTGTGTGTCAAACATTGGTACTTGCTCATCATTTAGCATCACTGACGATTGCGTTGGGAAATATCTTGCAATCCAATCTGCAAATAAAAAGTATTACACTTGAATGTCGATATCTCGAAAGCGGATAATTCGAACTTCCAAATAACTCGAAGAAAACTTTCGGTCCTTCCAAAATTTAGAATACAGAATTGTTCTAAATTGTATCATTACGCATATCTAGAAATACATGGGACAGCTTAATGCTGGTCGAATATAATGCTGAAAGCTCATAAGGAGAAACTGCTTTGAGCATAAGTTCAGACCCAAGTGCTTCAGACCTGCATTCAAGTGATAGTTTCTACTTACAAAGTGTTTTAGAATGCCTAACAATTACATAAATACAGTAAAACATCTCTAAATCGGACGTTAAATTTAGTATAGATATTGATCTTGGAGACAGGTGGCAGCTTAAAGCAGGCTGAAAGTCATGCAGAAAGCTCCTCTAGGAGCTTTCTGCATGACTTTTACCCTGTATTAAGCAGCCACCTGCCTTAAAGTATCTAAATTCTTTTCTTTTAGAATTCCGGTTTAGAGAGGTTTGACTGTAATTTGTTTATATGCTGAAAAGAAGTATATTGCATGAAAACCAGTCGAATAAACGCCGGACATAAAGTAAGGGGAGATAACTGTGGAGTGTCAAGAACAATCTTGCTCTTTACTGAGACATTATGTGTAATGATCTTGCTCTTTACTGAGACATTATTTGTAATATACATACTGACGAAGTCGAAAATGATTGGATTACGAGTATTTGAGTTAGAGAGCGGACACGCAAAGTTCACCGAAATTCATAAAGTAAGGGAGATCATTCTTGAGTGTCAGAGACAATATTGCTAGTTATTGTACTTGACTTAGACGTTGTGGTAATATTAATGCTGACCAAATCTGAAAAGGATTGGGTTATATTTGTTTGAGTTAAAGAGAGGACAAGCAAAATTCACGGACATTCATAAAGTAAGGGGAGATAATTCTGGAGTGTCTGAGGCAATCTTGCTGGTTATCGAACATGACTCAGACATTATGGTGATATGCATGCTGGCAAAATTTGAAAAGGATTGGATTACATTTGTTTAAGTTAGAAAGCGGACTAGCAAAAAATCACGGAAATTCATAAAGTAAGGGGATATAATTCTGGGGTGTCTGGGGCAATATTGCTGGTTATTCTTCTTGATTTAGACATTATGGTAATATATTACTGACAAAATTTGAAACGGATTGGATTACATTTGTTTGAGTTATAGAGCGGACAAGCTAAAATTCAAGGAAATTCATAAAGTAAGGGGAGATAATTCTGGAGCATATGGGGCAATCTTATCGAACTTGACCGAGACATTATAGTAATACACATGCTGACAAAATTTGAAAAGGATTGGATTGCATTTGTTTGAGTTAGAGAGCGGACAAGCAAACGTTCAGTGACGGACATACAGACGGACGGACGAACGGAAAGCGCCATGACATAATACGTCCCATCTGAAGAAGGATGTATAAAAATGGATCTATCAATTTCCATTAGCAAACAGAGCAGACCCTGATCAGACGGATCCTATAGGAGCCGCATGATCTGGATCTACCCTGTTTGAAAATGCATGAAAATGCGTTTATATGAGGGAAAGGGTTAAGCGACCTCTCACATGGATTGGACACAAGGATTTAAATAAGCAAGTGGTTGCTTGGTACAGGACAAAAGTAATGCAAAAAGCTCATACAGGAGCTTTTTGCATTACTTTCGACCTGCATTAAGCTACCACATACATTTAAGATCCATAATTAGGCCTATACCTCTTTTTGACGGTAGCTTAAAACATGTTCTACTGTTACTGACTTAACTTTTTTCACAAACAACTCAACCGCAGTATCAAATAGTTTGGATTCTGGTGACAAAGCCAGTCAAACGGCATCTCATCTGGATTAAAACTGTTTAAAACTCTAATGAAATCGAAATCCCGCGTTCCATGACCTAACATGTCTCATCTGGACCAAGCTCTTTGACACTAACATATCTCATCTGTGCCAAGCTGTTTGACACTAACATGTCTCATCTGGGTCAAGCTGTTTGACACTAACATGTCTCATCTGGACACAGCTGTTTGACACTAACATGTCTCATATGAACCAGGCTGTTTGACACTAAAATGTCTCATATGGACCAGGCTGTTTGACACTAAAATGTCTCATATGGACCAGGCTGTTTGACACTAACATGTCTCATACGGACCAGGCTGTTTGATACTAGCATGTCTCATCTGTTTGACACTTTTTAAATAGTTTTTCGAACACTTCATAACATCGAAGTGGTCAATCTGCAGCAGATTCAATTTTGAGCAGAAAATAATTTTTATTCACAACGGGATAAGAATGGAATATAATCTGGACAATACTTTCTTTTCAATTTGGATTACAAACGCCCGTGTATGTGTCTGTCAGAGGATCAGTGGCATTATTCTTCACTGTTACTTGAAAAAACTTTAGGTCAATTCAACGGTCAACTTAGTCATTGTACCCAAATGAAGATTATTTGTAATCCTGTAACCTTTTTAAATCTCTCGCTGACAAATTTTGTCGTCTATAAACTTTGTCGTCTGCTACATATTTCGTTAATCATTTTTCTTTACTGTTGTTCTAAAAACATAACGCAAGTAACAAGCAGTTTAGCTATTGATGAGACACCGAGTTACTCGGCGTCTCATCTAGATCCAAACTGTTTGCATTGGCAATTACTGATGCGACACTGGCAGCGAAAGATTTAAAGGTAGTGTGTATCTGTAAATAATCTGTAAACAATTAATCCAAAGTGTAGTTTATTTTACATTTAATGTGTCAGAATCGAGTATAACGGACATTTGCAAACAGTAGTGACCCAGCTCAAAGAGCTCCTGATCAAAAGTGTAGTTTGTTTAACCGTTAATATACGGGAATAAAGTATAAAAGAGTTTTGCACACAGGGTAGATCCAGATGAAGGGGCTCCTGTGGGAACCTTTAACCCTTTCCTCCATAAATACGCCTTTCTACGCCTCTGTAAAGTTCAACTATTGAAACCATTGTGATAAATAGAGCATTTGCTCCTATATGAGCAAATGCTCTATTTATCACAATGATTTCAAACTACGGAATTCTAAAATTTTCCTTTTATCTAGTTAATGCTCCTTTTCGGTAGATTCATTCAAAGAGGTTTGATCTAAAAATAGCCTATGAAGGAAAGGGTTAATCAGGTTTTCACTTTTCGATATACAAATCATTTTCTTCAGTGATAATGTTTGATAAAGTGTTGTGTTTAATTAATATTCAGAAAGAGAGTAGCCAATTTAGATTATTCAGCAGCTTAAGGCTTAATGAAAAGTATGATGTGGAAATACCTTATAATAATTTCATTACCTACTGAATATTCATGGACAAAATCGTTATAACGAAATACGCAAGGTTAAGCATTGTAGGTATTTTAGAAAGTAAAGAAACATATCTATCAACTTCTATTAGAAAACAGAGCAGACCCTGATCAGACGGCTCCTATAGGAGCCGTCTGATCTGGATCTACTCTGTTTGCAAATGCGTGAAAACGCGTTTATAAGAAAGGGTTAAAGAAATGGTTAAGGAAAGGGTTAAAGAATCGGTGTCGCCGATGTTATTCGCCCACGTTTTAGACAAACTTCTTGTATTTTTTGGTTACGTATATGCTTGCGATATTGCAATTATAGTTTGTTTAAGAAAATGAAATTTCAATTGGGGAGTTAAACCGCCATTATTGTTTCTAAAATAGATTTTCGACACATGATATTCAAGGATATCTTCATCAATCGGACCAAATAGTATCATTTCAACGGTAATGAAATACAAATACAAATACAAATACATGTCACTTATATAGCGCAAAAATTATAAGCATATTCTATTGCGCTTTACAAACACTGTACATTAATTATCCATGAAAAGTACTAAACAAATGTGTTTTGAGCCTTGATCTAAAACAGGCCTCTGAGTCAATGTTTTTCAAGTCACTAGGTAAGTTGTTCCACCACTTTGGCCCCACAACAGAACACATACAAGAACACCTCTCTAAATTTGACGTTCAATTGGGTGTAAGTACCGGTCTGGGAGACAGGTAGAAGCTTAATGCAGGATGAAAATCATGCAGAAAGCTCCTCTAGGAGCCTACTGCGCGACATTCACCCAGTATTATGTAGCCACCTGCCGAAAAGTATCTAAATTCTTCTCTACTAGAATTCCGGTTTAGTGGGGTTTTACTATATAACATATGTACATGTATCTTAAGCGGATATACATGTATATAGACATATTACATTCAAAGGTAGGAGGTGTCTAATCAGAATCTACTCTGTTTGCCTTTTTGGTTTCTGAAATGGTTAAATATTCACTTATCAATATGTCATTATATGAAGTTAACTGTTACTTATAGAGCTATCAATTCTTACAAGAATATTAATGGGGTGAAGGGTTGATAAAACATTACAGAATGTGCAGATCTTTTGTTTCTTGATTTTAAAAATTCATCAAAAAGAAAAACGTTTATATCATTGTTTAACCATTTAAATAAATAAAACAGTGCAAAATATATCTAAATGAGACACACATTTATTCTGCATTTCACGTTTTTATCATTTATTAATTTAAAGGGGCGGAGCCAATAACAATGCCATTATGTGTCATATAATGAAGAGACTATTTCAACTGCATTTACGTTGGAGCCAGACAAGAGCGTCCAAACATGACCTAAACTGAAACACAATCGAGAATGGCATCACACTTTACCTTATGCTTTAAAACTACAGAAGACTTTTAAAAGACATTAAATGTGAACATGTCAGTGTAACATCATATTACACTTGTTACACTTAGCCCAATGTCGTACTTACTACGCTCAAACCCTTGCAGTGCCGTGCTAATTACATCGCGACCTTTGCAATATCGTACTTACAACGTTCCAATCCATGCAATGTCGTACTTACTACGCTCAAAGCCTTGCAGTGCCGTGCTCATTACGTTGCGAACTTTGCAATATCGTACTTACAACGCTTCAATCCATGCAATGTCGTACTTACTACGACGTTGTACTAACTACGCCCGAAACAAGGTAATATCGTACTGACTACGCATCAATCCTTGTAATGTCGTACTTACTTTGCTTCATCCGCTGAAGTGTCGTACTTACTACATCCCGACCGCCTTATTATGTCGTACTTACAACGCCTGACAGATGCATTGTTGTACTTACTTCATTCCAACACTTGCAATGTCATACTTGATACATTCCAGCCCTAATATTAGTGTTGTGCTTACTATGCCCCAACCCTTGTAATGTTGAACTTACTAAGCGCCATCCATTGCAATGTCGCACTTGCTACGTACCAGTCCTTGCAATATTGTACTTACTACGCTCGGGGACCAATGGTAAGGGTACTGTTTCTATGACACCATTTTGTGAGTAGTACAATAACACCTTCATGGCATCTGAATGTAAGTCCTGGTATGGGTATAACACTATTTTACTCGCACCCAGATATCGCTGATATTCTATCCATTCTATGAGATAGTTTGGATCTTTTTTACCGTATGCTATTTTACCACACACTGCAAACTTGCCATCGTTTTCTGCTGTAGGGTATATGACCTTCTCGTGCACTCCTCCAGGAGCACATTCTTCGGTCAATAGCAAAAGACTAAATGTTTTCGGAGAAAAGTCTTGTGGAATTTTGCAAACAACTTGAGTGGCATCCAATACGTACGAACGATAGACAAACCGACGTTTTTCTGTTGATATCGAATGGGCTTTATTTCCGAGACCGTCATAATAACAACATTTATAAGAGTCATTAACAGCTGCCCCGGCTTCCCAGCCATTTACCACGATCAGGTCCCAGGGATGATTTCGAACGGATTTTGCAGCAATGACACTAAAAATAAAGAACTTCTTTTGTCCAACGATGGTGTAATTATACCAACGAATTTCTTTGTTTCTGTGTATTGTAAAATCATGAACAAAACGTTGGTTGCCTTCCTCTTTGAAAGAAATTGATGGCATCAAACCAGATTTCTCCTTCCAAAAAAGCAACGACAGTGCTAAAGAGGCTGTCACAAAGATTCCACCCACACATGTACACTGTTTCACCTTTGCCATATTCCTCCGCTGTCAGTATTCAACAATATTGCATTATAACAGTCTTAACTGAGGTTTATGTGATTCGCCAAATAATTCGATGTCTCACCAGTTGCTTAACACTCTTTCACTGGTTTGAAAAGAAATAGAAAATTCATGTTCAAAAGCTGAAACAAATACAAGCTTTGCAGATAATGTTACTAACGCTTTCCACGCTTACATGTCAAGCATATGGTTTTTTTTAAAGAAAATAGTAACACGACAAATAGTACAGACATACCTTGATGAGAGGACTCGTCTAGGACTCCTTTCATCTGGGTCTATACTGTTTGCAAGGTGCATATGTGACTCATTTCTGGATTCACTTTTGCAGACGAAAGTTACTTAACTCATTCTCTCCTAGGCTATTTTTAGATCCAACCTTTTTTTTAATTAATCTACCAAAAAGGAGCATTAACTAGAGAAAAGGAAAATTTTAGAATGTTGTAGTTTGAAACCATTGTGATAAACAGAGCATTTGCTCCTATAGGAGCAAATGCTCTATTTATCACAATGGTTTCACAATATGAATTTTATAGAGGCGAAAAATGCGTTACAAGGGGATAAAGTGTTAATGATGAAAGGGTTAAGCGAAATATTTGGGTAACTTGTGGTTATGCAAACAGTGCAATCCCTGACCAGATGTTGTGTCATACAGGCTGTCTCTGACCAGGATCTACACTGTTTGTCATTTGCAAAGGCAGATATTACAATGTAGACCCTGACAAGGCGGCACGTGTCTGAAACTGCGACTGGTCTGGGTCGACATATCCAGAATACCGGAAGAGATAGTTCATATTGGTCATGTATCATGTTATCTTAACCCTTTCCTTCATATAAACGCATTTTTCAAGCATTTTCAAACAAAGAAGACCAAGATCAGGAGCCGTCTGATCTGGGTCTGCTCTGTTTGCTCATTGAATTTGATAGATTTGTTTCCTCAGTTTCTAAAATGGCAACAGTGTTCCACCTTCCATATTCCATTATATCTATTTTGTCTTGGTATAGTCATACATCAGTAGGTATTGGAATTTGGAGTACATATAGAACAGGGAAAGGATTAGTGATCATTCTAAAACAAACTCTTTCCCTGTTGGAGATATGTTCGACGCATTTGCAAATAGAGTAGACCCAGATCATACGTTTCCTATTGAAGCTGTCTGATCAGGGTCTGCTCTGTTTGCTTGGAAATCAATAAACATCTGATTCTACTGTTTTCTGACATCGCCAAACAGTCCTGTTTCGTATACCAATATATAACACAGCTAATTAATATGAAACACAGCTAATGAATATACATAATTAATCATCAACTATTCCAACACCGAATACGAAATATTTCGTGTACACATATGTATCCACCAATACAATGAATATCTAAATATATTGCGGTTTTAACAGTAAGCCTTATTACGAGTATATTGAGCCAAGTACAACCTGACCGTCATTTGACGGGTAATATTGCTCAAAGTAAATGCTCTTCCATTGCGTTTCATATATGCAATCAGGGTGTGAAACAGTTTCAATCCTAGTATGACATGTCTCATCTGCAACTATATGCATAGGTTATCAAATATTTCGCCGCTAGCGTCAATGGAATCAACATTTTTTAGAAGACGTTATTTTTAGCAAGCAATATAAGAGACTAGTCCTTAGCGTTAAACCAGTATCCCACTAACCGCCACATGACCTGTATTTGCAAACAGTTTGGATCCAGATAAGACGTAGAGTAACTCGGTTTGAATTGAAATTGTTTGACACTCAATCAACAGTTTCTCAAACAATTGACTGAACCAGAAATAAAGAAACATTACAACATATTATAATCTCATTAATTTGACATAAATTATACACCATGAGAAGGGTTAATCTCTTATACTTAATTTTTATAAATTTACAGTAAAGCCTCTCTATAACGGCCACTCAATTGTTTTAATTCGTAGGTATTTAGGGCAGGTATTTAGGAGGGTTCTGTTTTACTTTCACCTTGCTTTAAGCATCCACCTGCGTTTACAACAAACTACTTGGATTTAATTTAGTGGCCGTTATAGAGATATTTTACTGTACATGAACAGTACAATAGAACCTGTCATAAGCAGCCATTCATTTATTGAACACAAGAGTCTGAGTCTTAAAAAGCAGGTGGTTGCTTAATGCGGTCAAAAGTAATGCAGAAAGCTCCTACATACAACAGGGGTTTTCTGAATTATATTTGACCTGCATTTAGCTACCACCTGGCTTACAGAGCCATGAATAGGCCTTTTTTTGATGGCCGCTTAAGACATGTTCCACTGTAGTAATCTATTAATCATTGCCTTTGCTGTTCAAAATAATGTCTGCTCAAATTCTGAAAGTATCATAATTAGGGCCCGCATCGTAATGATGCCCTATAGAAATCAGCCTTTCCGTCTGTCCGTCTGTCCGTCTTCCGCTTTTTGGTTCCCGCGCAATATCTCCTGAAGGAATCACGAATGCAATTTTCACAAAACTTGCTTTATGTTTTGTTTTACTTGTCTTGATTAACGTCCGTTTCTGCTCACTATGGGCTAAGTGGACGCCCCAGAGAGAGAGAGAGAGGTGAGAGGATACAGAGATACCCGGGCGCGATGCCCTACTCTTATTATCGACAGAGTTTCTCTGGTTCTTTTAGATGCCCAGTGTACAGCACTGATACATCGGACCTCGGTTTATAGTCTCGTCCAAGTACCTCGCATGGGTTTTGTTTTCGGCAATTTCCGCGCGTGTTCGGAAAATTACGGGTATTTTCACTTATACTGCTGCAATCTGATTATCCGATTGGTTTCCGCACAATATCTCCTCAAGGAATGGTCCAATTTTCACCAAACTTGCTCAGTATACTTTATACCAAGTACTTCGCATGGGTTCTGTGTTCGGCAATTGCTGCGCATTTTTCGGCATATTACGGTTATTTTCACTTAGGCCGCTGCAATCTGATTAGTTGACTGGTTTCCGCGCAATATCTGCTCAAGGAATGATCCAATTTTCACCTATTTATGGAGCAAAGGGTTAATGGAAGAAACCGCCCCCTGAATTTGACCAGTTCATTCATGTAGCATTTGCCTTAAACAATGGGTCGGTTGAAAACATTTTAAAAAGTAGAAAATAACAGAATACTTTTCGGTTGATACTTTATTTCTTCTATACCCCTGGTACTGGTGTGAGATCTGGCCATGATTTCTCGATCTACTACTAGTATTAGTGATTGCCCTACTTTTCCATCCAATCAGCGAGCCGCATTCTTGATATTTTTCTGACTCTAATTCTCATAAATTTTATAAATTCGACTCTAACTTTCGAAGACGAACCTTCCAGTGCGCATGTGCAACAAAGCTCCGCCCACGACTAGGAAAAACGAACGAGTTGCTATGTTATGAACTTATGTTATGAACTTATGACGTTATCGAGTGTACACACACGTGTCCACGTGTGTAAAACGTGGGGAGGAAGACTATGTACACATCTGAGAGACAGAATTGTAGATCTAGTAATTGGGGTGTCGTGGACTAAAATGGCCAGATAAATCACGAAACACCCCACCTGTTAAGCAGGATTAAGGAAAAAAGGACTAAATTAATATGTAAATAAGCAAATAAATCAGGAAATAACAACAAATCTGTATTTAAAACCGTAATCAATTCCACAAAACGTAAACGATCAAACCTGTAACCTTTTAAAGCCTGTACCCGTTTATTCTTATTTCAATATTCTGCCCATAATGAATGTTTAATATTAATAAGCTGTATTTTTATTGGGTCTCGGTAGCAGTGAAGATATAGACTTTTGCAAACCGAGTAGACCCTAATCAGACAGCATATCTGTCTAATCTGGGTCTTCTCGGCTTGCAAAGTGGTGAAAAGGCGTCACTTACTTTAAGGTAAAGGGTCATCATTTAAATATACATTGCGATTTTGCGTCCGTCTTTCACAAGATTTTGTTTTCATAGTTTCGGGATACGTATAGATTGCTGTCGGTCATTATTATTTGGACAACAGAAAATTGTGTAAAAATGTTTTACACATAATTATGGGGAATATTTGAAAACGTGACACAGTCAAATGAGGCAGTGTTTACAATAAAAAGGCTCGAAACCAGTTTCACTGTATAGGATTTTCAAAACATAAACACGTGAAAAATTTAACAAAGACGACGTTTGTTTGATTGGTGGGTTTTCTGAGTATTTTGCATAAACGAGTGTGGCTTTTAGGTGGACCATAATCACGTGACTATATACAAGTTTGTCATTGCTCAGTGGACGGGGCTTATAAACTCAGCCTGTTGAAAAGTAGGGCACTCACTAAATCGGTTAGAGCTTATAAACTGCAGTCTTCGAAAATAAGACGGCCTAAAACGCTTCGCTTCGCCCGCGTTATCGGCCGTCTTATTATCGAAGACTGCAGTTTATAAGCTCTAACCTATACTTCTAACGCCGAAATCCCTTCCGAACTCTCTTCCGGTCTCTTCTAATTGTAGACCAGCTCATTGACAGTCTTTCTACCGGTCTTCCAGTATTTTGCCAATCTGCTAGTCTACAATCAGTATTGATTTCTGTGATTCGAGACCTCATTATAGTTATTAAATATTAGACACAGAAGAGCGTGACATTTTACAATGTAGTTAAGTTAGGTAAGGACCACATTACCGTGTTTAACGAACTCTCTCATATTTTAGACCCAATCTCTTTGAACATATCTACGGAAAAGCAGCATTTACTAGAAAAAATGGATTGTAAACCATTGTGATAAATAACACCCTATGGCGTAAAGGCTCTATTTATAACGGTGGTTTCAAAAATGACGTTTACAGACGCGTCAATAGGTGTCAATATTGGGTTAAATACGTTTTATGGTTGGTAAAGGATCACACTTCCACGTTTAAAACATTAATAAGCCTAGACCAGCCAGACATCGACAACACTCGGAACACCTCAGCTATATTCCAAGTATATATTAGAGCTTATAAACTGCAGTCTTCGAAAATAAGACGGCCGATAACGCGAGCGCGAGCGTCTTATTTTCGAAGACTGCAGTTTATAAGCTCTAACCGATTTAGTGATTGTCCTACTTTTCAACAGGCTGAGCTTATAAGCCCTGCCCACTGAGCAATGACAAACTTGTAAATAGTTACGTGATTATGGTTCACCTAAAAGCCACACTTGTTTATGCATATTACTTAAAAATTCCACCAATCAAACAAACGTCGTCTTTTTAAAATTCTCACGTGTTTACGTTTTGAAAATCCTACACAATAGAACTGTTGTCACGCCTTTTTCTTGTAAACATTGCCTTATTTGGATGTGCTACGTTATCAAATATTCCCCATCTGTGTGTAAAACATTTTTACACAATTTTCTGTAGTCAAAATAATAATGGCCGACAGCAATCTATACGTATCCCCAAAACTGAAAAAACTAATTCTTGTGAAAGACAGACGTAAAATTGCAATGGATATTTAAATGATAATTTCAACCCTTTACCTTATAGTAAGTGACGCCTTTTGAACACTTTGCAAGCCGAGAAGACCCAGATCAGACAGTTCCTATGCTGTCTGATCAGGGTTTTCTAGGTTTGCACAAGTTTAAATCTGCACTGCAACCGAAACCCCGTATATAAAAATACAGCTTATTGTGGGCGGAATATTGAAATAACAGGTATAAAGGCTTAAAAAGATTACAGGTTTGATTGTTTATGTTTTGTTGAACGGATTATGGTTTTAAATACAGGTTTGTTCTTATTTCCTGATTTATTTGCTTATTTACATTAGTCCTTTTTCAATAATCCTGCTTCAACCGGTTGGATGTTTCGTGATTTATTTGGCCATTTTAGTCCACGACAGCCCAATTACTATATCTATAATTCTGCCTTTCAGTTGTTTACATAGTCTTTCTCCCCACATTTTACACACGTGAACGCTTGTGTACTCGTTCGCGTGTCGGTAACGTCATAACATAGTAACTCGTTGTTTTTTCTAGACGTGGGCGGAGCTTTGTTGCACATGCGCACTGGAAGGTTCGTCTTCGAAAGTTAGAGTCGATTTTTATAACATTTATGAGAATTAGAGTCTGAAAAATATCAAGAATGCGGCTCGTTGGATGGAAAAGTAGGGCAATCACTAAACTTTGACGGAATATTACGACTAGTTACGAATGATATCGATAGCTCAATACACGCATTTACCTCATACAGACGCAAATACGAATCGTCTGGTCAGGGTTTACTCTTTTAGGGTGTGGATTGTTTTTTAATTTTATAGAAATCATTCTTAAGTATAGGTTAGAGCTTATAAACTGTAGTCTTCGGAAATAAGACGGCCGATAACGCGAGCGAAGCGAAGCGTTTTAGGCCGTCTTATTTTCGAAGACTGCAGTTTATAAGCTCTAACCGATTTAGTGATTGCCCTACTTTTCAACAGGCTCAGTTTATAAGCCCCGCCCACTGAGCAATGACAAACTTGTATATAGTCACGTGATTATGGTACATCTAAAACATCATCCGTTTATGCAAAATACCCAGAAAACCCACCAATCAAACAAACGTCGTCTTTGTTAATATTCTCACGTGTTTATGTTTTGAAAATCCCACACAGTGAAACTGATTTCGCGCCTTTTTCTTGTAAACATTGCCATATTTGGCTTTGTCACGTAATCAAATATTCCCCGTTTATGTGTAAAACAGTTTGACACAATTTTCTGGAGGCAAAATAATAACAACAATAATAACAACAATCTGTCGTTGACCTGCTCTCTGGCACCGAGCTAGCAGACTTATCTAACGAAGATTTATAAGCCGAGAAGACCCAGATCAGACAACTCCTATGCTGTCTAACCAGGGTCTACTCGGTTTACACAGATTTAAATCTTCACTGGTACCGAAACCCAAACATTCATAATATCATTATCAGAATATTGAAATAAGAATAACTACAAAATATTACAGGTTTGATTGTTTATGTTTTGTGATTGTTTATGTTTTGTTGAACGGAGTACGGTTTCGAATACAGGTTTGCGCTTATTTCCTGATTTATTTGCTTATTTACATTAGTCCTTTTTCAATATAATCCTGCTTCAACAGGTGGGATGTTTCGTGATTTATTTGTCCATTTTCTATGGGGTCTATAATTCTGCCTCTCAGTTTATTTGCCCAATTACTATTGGGTCTATAATTCTGCCTCTCAGTTGATTGCATTACAGTCTTCCTCTCCACGTTTTACACACGTGTACTTGTGTATACTCGTTCACGTCTCGATAGCGTCATAACAGCAACTCGTTCGATTTGTCTAGTAGTGGGCGGAGGTTTGTTGCGCATGCGCACTGGAAGGTTTGTCTTCGAAAGTTAGAGTCGATTTTATAAAATTTATGAGGATTAGAGTCTGAAAATTTTCAAAAATGCGGCTCGTTGATTGGATGGAAAAGTAGGGCAATCACTAAGTTTCAATTCATGCCCAATCATCCACTGGTCAATGTGATACATGTATTACAAAACCATTATACCTCACATGGCTTTCTTAGTATAGGTTAGAGCTTATAAACTGCAGTCTTCGAAAATAAGACGGCCGATAACGCGAGCGAAGCGAAGCGTTTTAGGTCGTCTTATTTTCGAAGACTGCACTTTATAAGCTCTAACCGATTTAGTGATTACCCTACTTTTCAACAAGCTAGGTTTATAAGCCCCGCCCACTGAGCAATGACAAACTTGTAAATAGTCACGTGATTATGGTCCACCTAAAAGCCACACTCGTTTATGCATGTTACTCACAAAACCCACCAATCAAACAAACGTCGTCTTTGTTAAAATTCTCACGTGTTTATGTTTTGAAACTCCTATACTGGTTTCGCGCCTTTTTCTTGTAAACATTGCCTTATTTGACTGTGCCACGTAGTCCAATATTCCCCATCTGTGGATAAAACATTTTTTACACAAATTTATGTAGTCCAAATAATAATGGCCGACAGCAATTTATACTGAAAAACAAAGTTCTTCTGAAAGACGGACGTAAAATCGCAATGGACATTTAAATGATAACCCTCTACCTTGTAGTAAGTGACGCCTTTTGACCACTTTGCAAGCCGAGAAGACCCTACTCTACTCGGTTTGCATAAATTTAAATCTTCTCTGCTACCGAAACCCCATATAGAAATACAGCTTATTAATATTAAACATCCATTATGGGCAGAATATTGGAATACGAATAAACAAGTAAATGCTTAAAAAGATTACAGGTTTGATTGTTTACATTTAGTTGAGCGGATTACGGTTTTAAATACAGGATTGTTCTTATTTCCTGATTTATTTGCTTATTTACATTAGTCCTTTTTCAATAATCCTGCTTCAACAGGTGGGGTGTTTCGTGATTTATTTGTCCATTTTAGTCCACGATAGCCCAATTCTGCCTCTCAGTTGTTTACATAGTCTTCAACCCCATGTTTTATACACGTGAACACTTGTGTACACTCATTCGCGTGTCGATAACGTCATAACATAACTAGTTCGTTTTTTCTAGTCGTGAGCGGAGCTTTGTTGCGCATGCGCACTGGAAGGTTCGTCTTCGACAGTTAGAGTCGATTTTATAAAATGTATGAGAATTAGAGTCTGAAAAATATCAAGAATGCGGCTCGTTGATTGGATGGAAATGTAGGGCAATCACTAATACAAATTTTCCTTATATCTGCCATGAAACAAGTTGTACTGTTCCATGCAACATTATCTCGTGCGGGCAACAGTGCGTCTAGATCAGTGAGCGCTTACTAAATTTTATTATACCTAACGTGGCTTTCCTATTTATTTTTTCTATATACTTGCCATGAAACAATTTGTACTATTACATGCAACATTATCTCGTGCGGGCAAGAGTACGTCTAGATCAGTGAACGCTTATTAAACTGTGTGTCTGACGTCATCCGACTGACGTCATCGACTGACGTCATCTGACGCTTGCAATTTAATCAACAAACTTTATTTTGACAGTTTTTTGTTGTTTTTTGGTTTAAATATTTGAATAGAAGTGTGAGGCTGTTCCGCCGATTCTAAGCACTGAGTATAACCTTTGTTTCAAACTGTTTATTGTTTTCATTAATCTTTTTGCTGACGAAATTGATTGTGTTGTTCGGTATGATAAAATAAATATCACATCTTATGGAGAGCGACAGCACGTATTGTCAACCCTCGGTATTGTAATGTACAACTCGGCTAACGTCTCGGTGAACATTACCAACCTCGGGTTGACGTCATCTGACGCTTGCAATTTGATCAACAAACGTCATTTTGACAGTTGTTTTTGTTTAATTATTTGAGAAATATGACGTTATGCGAATATTTCTGAGGAGAATCTGTCAAGATTGGACAGTGATTAGGACTCCGACAGTACTTAACATGTAATGAATAGAAGTGTGAAGCTGTTCCGCTATTGTTAAGCACCAAGTATAACTTTTGTTTCAAACTGTTTATTGTTGTCATTGAGTAAATCTTTTTAATGACGAAATTAATTGTGCTGTTCGGTATAATAAAATAAATATCACATCCTATTGAGAGCGACAGCACGTATTGTCAACCCTAGGTATGGTAATATACAGCTCGGCTTTCGCCTCGGTGAGCATTACCAACCTCGGGTTGGCAATACGTGCTGTCGCTCTCCATAGGATAGTATATTTATATAATGATGCATCCTAACTTGAATATTCATGAGAAAAAGGAGAAAAGGTTGCGTCAAAAACTACCACTTGTTGCTATACATTCTTCACATTTGTAAACAAAAAGTGGGCCTATTCATACAACATCTGACTCAGGTTGATTCTTGGAAACAGCATGTTTTCCTATTAGGTGTCCCTAATAGGCTAATTCTAGACCAAACCTCTTTGAATAAATCTACTGAAAAGGAGCACTCATTAGAAAAAGGGAAACTTTTAGACTTATGTAGCTTTGAAACCATTGCGATAAATATAGCAGTTGCATCTATGGAGCAAATGCTCTATTTATCACATTGATTTCAAACGCTGACGTTTACAGGGGCATCAAGAGGTGTCGATATAAGGGAATTGATTAAATATGAGTGTAACGTCTTTGCACACAGAGCAGACCCAGTTCATACGACCCCTGGCCATAGGGTGTTCTGGTTGCTTATGGAATAATATAGGTACAGATTCCGCAGTTTCTGCCAGGCGCGGATTTAGAGGGGCGGAGCCAGCGTACGCGCCCTCCCCTAAAATTGCCAAAACATTTTAGGTCTATATACAGTAAAACCTCCCTATAACGACCTATAAATTGTGTTAATTAGTTGGTATTTAGAGCAGGTGGCTGCTTAAAGCAAGGTGAAAGTAAAACAGAACGCTCCCATACGAGCGTTCTGTTTTACTTTCACCTTGCTTTAAGCAGCCACCTGCCTTTAACACAGCTCTTTTTCAACATGTATTACAAACACACTATTTATTTATGCCATCAAACATAAAAATCTACGACGCCCCCCTCCCCCCTCCAAAAAACTTCTACGCCCCCTAATCTGAAATCCTGGATCCGCACCTGTCTGCCATGGTCAAAATATTCTGTGTTTATATACATGTACTATTAATGAAAAACACACTCTGGTGATAATTTTATTTGAAATAATCTGTCACGTAAACATTTACAACTTTTCATTTAAAGCCCTGAATGCCGGGTGTAGAAAACAGCACTAAGGTCACAACGTCTGTTTTTGGTTCAAGTCTTGGTCGGAAAACTTCACCCCGTATGGTCGTAGGTGGTAAACAAAATACTCCAGCTCGTTGATCTTGGCGTCGTTTACGTAATGAAATCCAATGGCGTAATCACTCATACTGGCTTGGCCCTGAAAAATAAATTTCACCGTTTGTGCATTGCAAACAGTATTTGGTGTTTATCCAGATCACCCAGCGCCTAGCTTAACCATTTTCATGTAGGAAATAATGAAAGCATTGTCACCTGTTGGAAACATTTTCGTCTGCTTCATGTTTTAGTGTGGCTGCTTGTTCGAAATCTTGATAAAAAGATAAATAGAGTTATCAAACAGTTTGGATCATGACGAGACGCCGAGTGGTAGTGAAGGGGCTAATATTTATTGGCTGAACTGTCTTGATTGCATAAGAATTCCAAGGTTATTTGGTCATAGTATAAACTGCAGAACTAAATCTATATGACTTCATAAGCAAACAGATAAGGTCCTGACCAGGTGACACCTGTATTAGCTGAAGTTTATAATGTCACGTCAAGTTTTGGTCGTGACAGAAACTGTATAACCATATACATGTACATGTATATGCAAACAGAAAATATCCTTGATGACAAAGGCGCGTAAACGGTTAATTAAATGATAAAAATGGTTTCAAGTGCAGCACTGACAAAATCTCTATCAATGTGGAAATTCGAATGTTCAATGCCGTTTACATATGCTTTACCTCCAATTGGGATTCTTTCTTTAACCCTTAATTTAATCTGAATATCTACAACTGGGTATGATCAGGGTCTACACTGATTGAAAAGGTGCCAAAAGGTGTACGGAGGAAGCAGACTCAAACTTAGTCTTTTTTCGGAAATGTCGATTTTTAGATTGTTTTACTGCAGTTACCCCGTGCGCCCCGTTTGCATCATATGCATAGAACCAGTCTGGGTAAATCTTCATCAGGTGGGTTCCTGGATTAAAACAATGGAATCGGCTGCGTCCCAGTCTATCTGTCGAATTTCCTGGCTTTATTCCGACTTTGTGTAAACAATCTCCCAGCATCGCATCATCGGCAAAACTCTCCCCCTGGAAAATTAAAAACACACAACTGGAAATACAACAACAGTGGCGTAGCTAGCGATATGCACTTATAAATGCGCGTGCGTAACATCTGTCTGAAAGGTGAAAACAAAATTATGTCCAAAATGGAACACAAATCGAAGGCTAAGTGGGGTAGACTTTGATAAGCGTCCTGTCATGTCACGTAAGCTTTAACCTTCTACGGTCCAAAGACGTCAGATTCTGATTTTTTTCATGAAATTTAATAGTAATATTGAAAAATCCTTTGAAATTTCAAATAATATGGTACTGGTAGGGGATTTAAATGAATACCTATTAAATTCAAATAATAAACGTTTAAAAAATACCATGATCACTAATTCACTAGTAAATACAATTCAAACACCTACAAGGGTCATTCTTATGACCTAGCAGTTATTTCAAAACACCATGTTTTATGATAACTAGCTGCTTCAGCTCAAGCTGAAATCAATGCAATCGATCCATATTAACATAACCACAAAAAATGTAAGGCATTCTGTTATACAGACATTGTCTATAAATTTCTCAGAGTTCAGTCAAAACACCATATAATACAGAACGTCATTATTTACGCAGATATTTAGCATGAAAGACTGTCGAAAGTTCTGTTCTGAAAATAGATGTTACATGGAAATTCCCATAATCAAAGTACTGGTGTACAGTGCTGATAATGAATTCAAAGCGAAACTTGTTTTAAATTAGGATTTAAAGAATTTAGACCAACGAATTGTTATGGTAGTGAAGATTTAACAATTGTTGTTAATAATAACTGGTGATAATATAGCTAGAAATGAAAAAGTAGTAAAGTCAAGCAAGCAAAGCCACATACAAGACGCAACCACCACCAAAACACCGATAGATAGCATGACACACACACACACACAACCACACACCCAAACAACGCACACACACGAGATGAACACAGAAAACCCCAACAAACACACAAGGACCAGAGACCAACACTCCACACATGAACAAAAGCACAAGTACAAAGACACAAGACAAACAAAAGCAAGGGTGGCAAAGAGAGTACCGCCTTGGCACGGTCAGTAGCAAAAACACCACTGGGGGTTTAAACCGGTTTACGGACGTCCTAACCCCACACTTCTCTCAAAGTTAACCTAGTTTTACAAATACATATAGTGTAAATAAAGGTATCCCTGCCGGACTTACCTACAACATAGAAGAGGGTAAACGCATGACAATATGTAAAACATAGCATAATAACTGTGAACATCCGTCAAATATGTACACAATGACTTTGCTGAAGTCAGAGCACCTGCAGGGAAGCCGTTAAGGGCACGACAGGGAAAAAGTAATACATGAGTCTGGTAAGCTCATCCCGTATCTGAGTTTAAGAGTATACCATCATAGAGTACTACCCTCGTAATAATAAGTAATAGACTTCAACAGTATGGAATATGAGTATACTGTAGTAAGAAACAATATGTGGACAAAATATAAACAACAGGATCAGTATTAATTATCATCAAATATAGTTTTATAAATTTATTTGTCTGATGTAGTAAAGCATTTGTTTATTACAAATGCAAACAGATCCATGAATTTAAGCTGAAGCAGCATGTTAGAGATACTTATGTTGGCAAACAGAATGGACCCTAAGCAGACAGAAGTCTCTGATCTTGGTCAGCTTTGTTAATCGAATCTTTTTCCGGGTTTTGAATTTTAAAATCATTGCTCTTGTCTGAAAATGACCTCTGTGAATATTCATGAAGTTATATTTTTTACAAGAAAAGATACTCCGTAAATATTTATTTTGAATTTCGCTACCAGTAGATTATTCAATGACGTATTTTTATCTGAACTTTGGCAGGAAAACATTGCATTGTAAAAAGAACTGTAGATTCTAGATAGTCACTCATTCAAAGTCTCTAAACCACATAGAAAGGAGATAACGATTACTTATGACTAAGGTGTTGTTCAAAAACTATTATGAAAGGAACTAAATATACCCCTTTGTTTGAACGCAAAGTAGTAAAAAAGATTTTTGGGGGGAGATGGAGGCCGACACAAAATGTACTTATCCAACCTTGTACTATAAATAGAATGTCTAATTACACAACGCCAAGGGTACTCTACAAATTGAAAAAGCACCAGACCATGTGAGAAGACATTCTTTGTTCTTCACGTTTTCCCATCTCTCTAAATACGTTTCAGCAGATACATGGATTACTTTCAGACCATGCAGGTAGCTCAGTTTCTTCTGTTTTCTACCTTTGGATGCTGCAAGTTTATATCAAGGGTTAACGCTTCGGTCTTCCCCTCATCGCTATTTTAAGAACAGATGAGGAACCCACGCGCGCATGCGCGATCTTGGCATGGTAGCATATTAATATTCATATTCATGCCGTAGTGAGCATTAGATTTAGTGTTTCACTGCGCTGTTCAGGGTCCATGCTTATAAAGCTTTCAGTTGAGTCTTAGTTTCGTTCTCAAGCTTTTGATTGGTCAGAATTGAGTTCTCAAGCTTTTGATTGGTCAGATTTGAGCCAAAGGCTCAAATCTGACCAATCAAAAACTTGAGAACGAACTCAGACTCAACTAAACGTTTTATAAGCATGGACTCTGAAATTTGCCACAATGAAGTCGCTCTAAATCATGAATTGAGAATAGTCTGTTCTAACAGAGTGTCAAATATTCTTATTAAGTCGCAACATTCTAAAAATAGAAAAAATATCACCCAAACAACCATGTTCTAGTTTATGGACTCTTGTAGATGAATACTTTGAACTTAGTTGTAAACAATATATTAATACGCTCGAAAATATATCAGTTGTCTTTACCACTGTACTTGTCATAATTATGTCTCATCTCTCTCCGCATTCATATTCTACCACATTTTCATTTTCATGGATTTGATAGTCAACGATAATGAGTGCTGGTCTTTGATATAGTCCATTCACAAATGAGTAAAAGGCATGAATTCGACTCTGACTAAGATAGTTTCAAATTCAAAGGGTATGAAACCATCAAAAATAAACGTACATGACGAAGAAAATTGAGGTCTCCGAAATAGGTTGGCATATTTAAGTAGTTGTTTCACAATTCTAGGGTTTTGTCAAACTGGGTACAGCATAGATATATATCATCATTTCAAATAACAACAAAACTAATAATATCTTCGTCCAAAGACCAATGATAACACGTTATCATAGGTCTTCGCTTCATCATTTAAGATTTGAATAAAACGGTATAAATGAAATATCTTTAATAATAGTGTAAAAACATATAAATAATGTTATTTGATAATAATGTTATAATTATTAATAATAAATAAATAATAATTATTGAAATACCAAGAAACTGGTGCCACACTTTATATCAGTTCCAAGCCAGTTATCATACTTATCGCCTCATGGTAATAATTGGTGAGCATTATTACCAGTTTGACGAAACGTCTATTAAATTTTCAAACTTATATTATACTTTTGCTATCAATTTAATACCACATTTGATCATAAAGTCCAATTTTACGAACAGGTAGTTTGACAAAACAACCATAATCGACTGGCAACACCATAGGAAATAAAGAAGAAAGGTTATTCAATATATTAAAGTAGCGGCATTAATAGTATTAATTACTATCCCCGAGCAAAGGTTGTTTGATATCTTACTATCCCCGAGCGAAGGTTGTTTGATATATTAAAGTAGTGGAATTAATAGTATTACTTACTATCCCCGAGCAAAGGCTGTTTGATACATATTAAAGTAGTGGAATTAATAGTAGTACTTACTATCCCCGAACAAAGGTTGTTTGATATATTAAAGTAGTGGAATTAATAGTATTACTTACGAGCTATCCCCGAGCAAAGGTTGTTTGATATATTAAAGTAGTGGAATTAATAGTATTAATTACTATCCCCGAGAAAAGGTTGTTTGATATATTAAAGTAGTGGAATTAATAGCATTAATTACTATCCCCGAGCAAAGCACCGAGGCTCTGGTTGTTAGCTCTCTGTGATATATAACTACTTACTGAAGGCTATTGCTACGGCTCAGTCACCTGGGGCTTTGGATCGTGGAAGTACGTTGAGGTTGTTAACTTTATATTGTTTCAAAAATAGATTCAGTTAATGATGTCACTGATGATGATGCACACAAGTCGATTAATGCGTTGACCTAGGCTAGATAAATACCATTCTTTAAGTAATTACAGACTCTGCACAAACAAAAACTAAATTCTATATGCTTTAAAACGTATTCAATTTGTTTTCTTCACATCAATATAAATATACGCGCTTCAAAATATGAATTAATTCGTACGCGCAATAATGTATTCATGGTACTCCGAACTTGCTTCAGATATTTTCTCGCGGTCATCCAACGACATATTAACAGTGCCGTTGTGGTTGTTTTGCATTTCATGTACATTTTTATAATAGGTTAAATGAAGAACTATCTTCAGATATTTAAAAAAAATACTTTGAGATTGTACATTTTAATAGTGATTTCCTATAAAAGTAACTTCAAAATTTTCAATAATTGCCTCTTCTACTCCACGTCCACTTATTCTTTTCAAACATTTAATCGCATAGAAAACTAAATATGCAGACAGAATAAGGCTCCAACTCATTGCATTATATTTAACCAACATTTAACCCTCCAAATTCACTAACAAAAAGACACAACCATAAAGTATATTGAATGACAGTGGATTTGCCAATTGTTTAAGTCATTTCCATTGAACGCCACTCTGCTAGTATAATAACAATCAATCCTTCATAGATCTAGTTTCCTGCACTAATAGAATCTCCAAACATTGAATTTAATATGGCAGAGATTTAATACCATTATTGTTTGGTTCATTATGTCAACATTTGAATGCCACTGAATATATTTTTTAAAGATATTTCTTGCAAAATAACTTAAAACCTACACAATTCTAAATTTTCACGGGGAGCATGCCCCCGGACCCCTATAGCCACGATGCGTACATTACTTTTGGACTTTCATGAATAATACCTCTCTCTCTCTCTCTCTCTCTCTCTCTCTCTCCACGGATACCTCTTATCGAAATAACAAGATGGCCTGGTAACTTGCAGGTATACATATTTTAACGCATTTGCAAACAGAGTACACCCAGAACAGACAGTTGGTGTATGATAAAGAGCTGATTCTACAGTTTCTGAAATGACCAAAACCAACACTGACCATTTGTCAATACTAAAATTATGTTAGTGAATATTTATGAAATCATGAATTGCTGTATAAACATTCACGAGAGAAAAGGAATGTTAGTATTCAACTCCGCATTAATCATTCATCTGTCTTAACCCTTCGCTTGCTATTCGCGTCAATATACCTACCTGTAAATAGTGAAGACCCAGATGAGACAGCTCCTGCAGGAGCTGTCTCATCAGGGTCTGCACTATTTACAAGTTGATCGTGCAACCAGCGCACTCCGTAGCAGTGATTGCACAGCGAAATACTTGTACACAGTGGAGATATATGTAATTATACAACAGGGCATAGGTAAAGAAGGAGAAATGTATTTCAAAATTCAGCAAGCGAAGGGTTAATCCTTTCCCTGCTCTATGTTTATTACAAAGTTCAGTACCTACTGAATATTCATGAACAAATTAGTTATAATGAAATATGGAAGCTGAAGCATTGTAGCCATTTTAGAAAGTATAGAAACAGATCTAGCAAATTCCATATAGGAGCCGCCTGGTCAGGGTCTGCTCTGTTTGCAGATGCGTGAAATCACGTTTATATGAAGGAAAGGGTTAATCCTTTACTCCGTGAATATTTATGCAAGACATAATGATGTCATGGATATTAATTATGTTATTTTTTTATAGAATATGAACACATGATATTTTGGCCATGGTAGAAACTGTAGGCTCAGAACTACATTATATTATAAGCAAACAGAGTAGACCCTGATCAGACGGCAACCCTAGGAAACCATTGTGATAAAATAGAGCATTTGCTCCATAGGAGCAAATTCTGTATTCATCACAATGGTTTCACAGTTATACAATTCTACATAGGCTATTTTTAGATCCAACCTCTTTGAATGAATCTACCGAAAAGAAGCATTTACTAGAGAAAATGAAAGTTTTAGAATTGTGTAGTTTTTAAACCATTATATAAATAGAGCATTTGCTCCTTTGGAGCAAATGCTCTATTTATCCCAATGGTTTCAAAAAGTGATTTTTACAGAGGCGTCAAAAGGCGTCAATATGTGGGAGTGGGTTAAGTCTTTCCAGAAACTATTGGCCAGGTGTCAAAAAGATTAGATCCTAATGAGGCGACTGATCTGAATGCACGCTGTTGTCAAATTTAAACCAGGTCGAGCATCAGTACTACTCCATGGAAACGCTTACCTGAAAACACATTGAGGAGTTTTTGCTGGCCGCCGCATACCTTCTCAGAGCTTCTTTGCCGAGTACGATACCAGGACCACCAGAGAAGTAGCCCCCAGGGACGATGGTCTTAAAATGGTGACCAAAATAATAAATTCCGTTCGGGTCCTGAAATGAAGTATGATACAATTAATGTATAATGATACGTATAATGATTGTTGTAAATTAGACTGTCAAACGAAAGAGGAAAATTCAACACTACTGAATATACTTTATTCAGATCTCCAGATAAAGGTGCGTACCAAAATATTAATATCGCCATTTCTCCATCAAACCGTATACTGTGACCACTCTTTAGAATCGTCTCTTCGAGACGATTCTAAAGAGTGGTCACAGTAAACGGTTTGGTGGAGAAATAAATGAGCTATTCTTGAAAATGTTTCAAATTACGCATCTTATCTGGACATCAGCTTTATTTATTAGATACTATATAATGTCTTAGATATAATCATTTGGAATGCTTAAGTTATTCGGTCGTCGAATTCGAAATTGTTCCAGTTTTATAACATTCGTAATAACCGAAGCACCGAGGCCAGACCTAAACGCTTGAAGGTCTGGGTTTATTTATCGTGTCATATTTAATTTTAGAAGACAAATGACAACATATATCGCCGTCCGTTATATACACATATATATTACACACCTGTTCAGACAAGAAATATCGCAGATTCTCCATGATGAGATAGGCATCGTCGTCAGTTCTCATGAACCAATCATATTCGCTCCAGTAATGTTCATATACATATTGGAAAGCCGCAATCGTCTTCTTGTTCAGCTGGCTTCGCGCCTCGAAAGACATGTTCAATGCTGTTAACAAAATAATTTATGTAATCGGTTGATATAATGCTATATGTCAAATAAGATTAGATCTTTGGAAACTGAACAATTCAGTGTGACAACTACAGTGCTCCCTCTCTACAACGACACCCTTTGGGATACGGAGATTGTATGTGTTGTTCAGAGGGAGTTGTTATAGGGGGGGATCAAACGCAATCCCCAGATAAGGTGTTTTTCGAGAACTTAAACCGTTATGCCTCTATCAAACCCTATGTTGTGACCACTCTTTAGAATCGTCACAAAGTGACGATTCTAAAGAGTGGTCACAACATAGCGTTTGATAGAGGCATAAAGAAAATACGATGGAAAAGTTGTTTCTGGATCCTTGTTGTTTCGGAAACAGTGGCATGCGTTGTAAGGAGGGAATCGTTATTGAGAGGGCCGTTGTAGGGAGGGAGCACTGTAGTATTCTGTGAACATGTGGTCACCGTTACACACAGGCTGGGTTACAATTAGACGCCGAGTACCTCGCCTGGATCTCCTTATGATCCAAACTAGGTCAATAATTTCAACAAACAGTAAGACAGGGGTCCAGATAGGATGAGTAAATTAAAAAAAATCAAGAATAACTTCTTTGTTTCTCCACTGAAACCTTTGTTGTTATCACCCTTGAATCGTCTCGAAAAGCGTCTTATCTGGATCCAAGCTGTTTGTGAATTCCATTCAAATCGCGTTTAACCCTTTCCCTCATACAAACGTGTTTTCACGCATTTGCAAACAGAGAAGACCCAGATCAGACGGCTCCTAGAGGAGCCGTCTGATCAGAGTCTGCTCTGTTTGCTAGTGGAATTTGAAAGATCTTACTCTTTGCTTTCTAAAATGGCTACAATGTTCAACCTTCCATATTTCGTTATAACTCTTTTGTCCATGAATATTCAGTAGGTATTGATATTCTTACAATGCGAGAGACGAGTAACTAATTGCCTTTGTAAACCGTTTAGATCGAGATAACAGAACTAGAGGAGCACTCTCAACAGTGTCTGCACTGTTTGTCATGTTACTAACACTTTTCTTTAAAACTAAAACAACACCTAAATATTCACGGTAAGATTGACCTGTTTTAAATATTTGAAGAGTCCATTTAAAAATTCAGCATTGTGATGGTTTGTATGGGAAGGATCAACGGTGTGGAGCTCACCTATTGTCGGAAAAGTTGCATTCGCCACTGAACTGAAGAAGAGAAGTTTATGACACCGTTTCCCCCATGTATTCTTGACGTGGCGAGCTCGAGTCTCAAGATTGGAAGGCTGGGTCATTACCCAGCATAAGACACGAACCTTCCGGTACAGCGTATCTGCCACTGTATAGTTATCTGTAACAAAATAAATGCAATACAGTAGAACCCCTCTAATCCGACACCTTAATGAATACACATTGGTGTCTTTATCAGCAGGTGGTAGCTTAATGCAGGACAAAAGTAATCCAGAAAGCTCATATGGGAGCTTTCTGTATTACTTATGTCCTGCATTAAGCTACCACCTGCATCTGGCACCCATAATTATACCTCTTTTAGGTAGTCGCATTAGCGGGGTTTTACTGTATACGTGAACCGCTGCGTCACAAAACCAGTCTTAACGACATGCTAATAGTGTATAGCCATATCAAACTCATTGTCATCGACACAGATCATACAATAATACTGTTTGAAATGCTGCATATTTATATACTCTAAACACTACTATTTACACTATCGTGTAATGCAATGAATGCAGCATAGCATGCGACTGTTTTAACACTATGCCTGATGAATAATCATGAAATATATAATAACTTCATATATAGCCTACGTGTTGGCTGAATTTACACAATCATGGTAAAATGAACACCGGATCTTGTACCATGGCAGAAACTGTAGAATGAATTAGATCTGTATAATTGCATACATGAACAGTCTGGCCTGAGTCTACTATGTTTGCAATTGCGTGAAAACATGTTTGTATCTGCTTATCATGAAGGGTTAAACTGTTTCGCTCGTGGAGAGATGTAGATTGGCAAAGTCAAAACTTGACTTGTCTAGGACATAACGCTACAGCCATTTAGTTTCAATGTTTGGATAACCTCTGTTTAAGATTCGTTCTCACCTTTATGAAGTTGTTCATCCTGGACTAATACATATTTCCCTTGTAAGAATGTTGAACTAGTTGACACCGAGACTGTTGTATGAGAGGATAGTGTCCCCAGGGCACGTTCAAAGGATGTCAACCTGTTTCAGAAGATGGTGTAACATCAAATTTCTTAGAATTACAGTCTTAATCATAGATAAGCTCTTTGTTGGTAACAAAATATTATATTGATTGAAATGTCTCAAAACTCAACGCAGCCGTGCAGGTTTGTTGGAGAAATTTACGAGTTGTTTTTATCATAATCTTGACCCTTAACAAATTCTCTCATAGGTTATATTTTGAACAAATCTACCGAAACGGAGCATTAACTAGAAAAAGGGAAACTGTTAGAATTGTGCAGTTTTTAAACCATTGTGATCGAGTATTAATGGAGAAAATGCTTCATTTACCACAATGGCTTAAAATGTGACTTTTACAGAGGCGTCACAAGGTATCAATATGAAGGAGTGGATTAATTAATCTGAGATGTTTTGGTAATGCAGGGCTCAGTTACTGTGCATTTTTACAGAGTTTCACAGAGTAAGTCTGTGTCATATAGGGATTCAAGCTGTTTGACACTCGGTCAATAATTTCTTCAAATTTTGAATAATGTTTGTAAAAATTGTAATAGATCTGGGTTTCACCAGACTTTTTTTTTAACAGTCTAAAATTATTTTAAATTCTTCTTTACTATAAGTCCGGTTTAGAGGGGGTTTATTGTGTCGAGTAATTCGTGTAACACTGTTGCAATAGAACTCAACGGGCATATTTGCGTAGACATATTTCTGGTACTCGACATCCCATCAGGTTCCACATTGATTGTATTAGAGGTTTTTTTACAGAAACAAAAACTTCTTAGAAAAGACAGTAAAAGCCCCCTAGACAGACCTCCAAAAAGATGTCTTATTCGGGGTTTGATATGCAGGTGGTAGCTTAACCCATTACCTCATAGGCTATTTTGAGATACAACCTCTTTGAATAAATCTACTGAAAAGTAGCATTTACTAGAGAAAAGGAAACTTTTAGAATTGTGTAGTTTTGAAACCATTGTGATAAATAGAGCATTTGCTCCTATGGAGCAAATGCTCTATTTATCACAATGGTCTCATAAAGTGACGTCAAAATGCGTCAATATGAGGGAATGGATTAATGCGGGGCGAAAGGTATGCAGAAATTCCTATAGGAACTTTCTGCATTACTTTCGTCCCGCATAAAGCAATCAACCTGCTTTTAAAGGTGCCTATGTTTATTGATAAAGTAATCGGTTTAGAGGTGCTTTACTGTAAAATTTGTGTAATATAGTAATTTGAAACCGGAGATAAGCTTAAAGGTCAGTGCGTCTATTAAAGACAAGTTCTAGAAGTCTGTAAAATTAAAATTAAATTTGAAATAAATAAAGAACATGCAAAAGATTAAAGCATCAATGTCGCCAATGGTATTGTCGTCTGCAAAAATTGTCGTCTGCTAAAAATTCGATTACATAATCTCCTCCCTGTTTCTTTAAAAACATTACCATAGTAACAAACAGTATAGACCCTGATGAGACACCGAATTACTCGGCGTCTCATCTGGATCCAAACTGTTTGCAAAGGTGCTTTATTGGCATTGAAAGAGTTCATCATCAATCTAAATCATACATGTGCAGCAGAACCTGAATGGATGTCTGTAAAAGCATGTGGTAACTTAACCCATACATCATAGGCTATTTTTAGATACAACCTCTTTGAATAAATCCACCGAAAAGGAGCATTAACTAGAAAAAAGAAGAAATAATAAGAAATTCGTAGTTCTGAAACCATTGTGATAAATAGAGCATTTGCTCCTTAGAAGCAAATGCTCTATTTATCACAATGGTTTCAAACAGTGAACTTTACAAAGGCGTAGAAAGGCGTATTTATGGAGGAAATGGTTAATGCAGGACGCAACAAATAATGACAGTTCCTGTAGAAACTTTATGCATTGCTTACATCCTGCATTAAGCTACGACCTGCGTACAAGGTACATAATTAAACCTCTTTTAGCGATCGCTTAAGAGAGGTTTACTGTGTACGATAGTTACCTGTTACGAAGTTGAACCTCTGCATTGGAGATATTTCTGGTGTGGTTGAGAAAGTGCCGAATTCCTTTTGAAAGCTCCAGAACTTTTCTTATCCCAGCTTCTTGGTCTTCTTTTGAAAGCCTGGATCGATAAACGAGTGATTGGTAAAGAACAATGCATAGCCAGACATTTTGTTGATAGCATGAACCGAGCACCAGATAAAGGTGCTTACTCAAATACAGTCGAACTTCGATAACTCGAACTCCAAGGACCATACAAATTAGTTCGAGATAACAGAAGTTCGAGTCATCCGATTTCTACTCTAAACAATTTATCAAGGCCACAGCTTAAGCATTACTTTAGACATGTATTAAGCTGGCATGTGTGTTTCTAAGATATCTGTAGCGGTACATTTTAAAACAATTATGTATTGTAGGTTTTGATAGGACTGAACGTTTTGTTCGAGTTATCCCGATGTTCGAGTTATCCGAGTTAGAGATATCGAAGTTCTCCTGTACTAAAGAGTGGTCATAGGGTTTGGTGGAGAAAGAAAGAAGTTACTCTTGAAAATGTATTAACCCTTCGCTTGCTGAATTTTAAAATACATTTCTTCTTCTTTACCCGTGCCCTGTTGTATAATTACATGTATCTTGACTGTGTACAAGTATATCGCTGTGCAATCACTGCTGTGGAGTGCACTGGTTGCAAAATCAACTTGTAAATAGTGCAAACCCTGATGAGACATCTCCTGCAGGAGCTGTCTCATCTGGGTTTTCACTATTTACAGGTAGGTATATTGACGTGAACAGCAAGCGAAGGGATAATTTAGTCATCTTATCTGGACCTCTGATGAAGAATGATTGGAGTTTACACTGTGTGCCATATACGTACAGTTTACACTGTGTGCCATATACGAACGTGTGCCATATACGTACAGTTTACACTGTGTGCCATATACGAACGTGTGCCATATACGTACAGTTTTCACTGTGTGCCATATACGAACGTGTGCCATATACGTACAGTTTACACTGTGTGCCATATACGAACGTGTGCCATATACGTACAGTTTTCACTGTGTGCCATATACGAACAGTTTACACTGTGTGCCATATACGTACAGTTTACACTGTGTGCCATATACGAACAGTTTACACTGTGTGCCATATACGTACAGTTTACACTGTGTGCCATATACGAACAGTTTACACTGTGTGCCATATACGAACAGTTTTCAATGTGTGCCATATACGAAGAGGTAACGTAAAGTGGGTTTAATTTCATTGTTTGGACTTAAAAAAAACAGCATAGACCCGAACACTTGTCGTCATTTTTTCAACATATGTCTCTCTGTACGCTAAGTAAATGTCAACTGCGTAGGTTTTCATCTGCTTCATTGTGTAAGATGCGTAAACAATCAATAATAAGTCCTTCATCTCGCCACCAAACACTATGTTGTGACTCTTTGTCGTAATTGTTTTGCTTTTTAGACTAGTCTGCACTATTTTGCCGGAGACGTTGAGGAGAACGGGATCGCTGGACTTTGTATAACCCATTCCCTCATATTGACGCCGTTCCATACTGTTTGACACAAAGGTGCCCGACGCATGCTTGGACTCATCCATGGAACACCCCCCCCCCCCACCACCAAAAAAAATAAAATAAAAAAAATAAAAATAAAATAAAAAAAATAATTGTGATCGAAGCATGTTCAACTGGCCTAAAACTATCTATTTTAACCTAAAACCCCTCCGAACAACGAGAAAAACACGACCCGGAAAAAATTTCCTATCGGGTCTATATATGTATTGAAAGGTATCTAACTACGACAGATCAGCGGCGGAAAATACAACAGTCATGTTTTTCAAAGTCTTACAGCAAAGCCAATTCAACACCGATTTCAATCAGTTTGGTCTTGATCCGTTCCAAATTCCATATGCTAAGCGGCACAATTAGTGCTTTCCTTAAATATTGCTCCGGCTTGTCGCTGCAAGACCGCGAAATTGAAAAAAACGCTAGAGCGAAACGATGTGACTCCCGCCAGGATGCATAGACGTATATAGGGGGATCTGTATTCGTTAATCTTTTCAACAAAAACGCGAATTATGGTTAAACACTATCTAAAAACATTAAACTCACCGCAATTAAAACGGTGCTTACTATTTCCAGTCAGCTACGAGGCGCCAGCTTTCTTTCTCCAACTTTCCTTTTGAACGGATGCGACCATTTTGCTGTGACCCGGCTCATAAACTATTCGATATGCAAATATCCGGGCCACAGCGATTTGGCCACCTCCGTTCAAAACGAAAGTAGGAGAAAGAAAACTGGCGTCTCATAGCAGATTACAAATAGCCAGTACCGTTTTAACTGCGGTAAGTTGAATGTTTTTCGAATGTGTTTCAGCATAATTCGCGTTTTTGTTGAAAAGTTTAACGAATACAGATCCCCCTATATACTTCTATGCATCCTGGCTGGAGTCACATCGTTTCGCTCTAGCGTATTTTCAAATTCGCGGTCTTGCATCGACAAGACGGGGCAATATTTAAGGAAAGCACTAATTGTGCCGCTTAGCATATGGAATTTGGAACGGATCAAGACCAAACTGGTATTTTAATTTCAAAGAGGCAGGGTCTAAAAATAGTCCATGGAGGAATGGGCTTACGTTCAACGAAAGTAATACCGAAAGCTCTGTATGAGTTTTTTTGCACAACTTTTGTCCTGCATTAAGCAATATATAGTAAAACTCCGCTTATGCGACCACCTAAAAGAGGTATAATTATGTGTGCTAGATGCAGGTGGTAGCTTAATGCAGGACAAAAGTAATGCAGAAAGCTCCTCTGGGAGGAGCTTTCTGCATTACTTTTGTCCTGTATTAAGCTACCACCTGCTGATAAAGACACCCATGTGTATTCATTAAGTAATCTTAATAGAGGGGTTCTACTGTACTACCTGTCATTAAGACCCAGTCTCTTTAGTTGGTTTACTGCACACAGTCCTTGAACAGATCATACCGCAAATTGATGCCAATCCTCACATAAACGTCTATAGAATCGATGAATGTACTATCGCCTGTTAGGGTCATAAATGTAACGACACACATAATTAACCATTTACCTACTGGGTGCGCCTTTTGACACATTTGAAAACATACGAGACCGAGATCAGATAATTATGTAGGAACCGTCCGATTGGGGTCTGCTCTGTTTGGTTATGCAATAATATTGATCTGGTTATACAGTTTCTGGCATGGTCAAATATCCCGTGTTCATACACCAGTACTTATAAAGTGATATTTACTAAATATTCATGGTAGCATAATCATGTATCAATGTTCATCCGATAAAGTACTAAATTCCGCAACAAATGTACACGACGGCTAACATATGTTACTCTCGTAATTTCCCGAAGTGCTTGTAGCAAGAAAACGTTGCTTCTGTTTTCAATACGAAGTACAAACCGGAATTCTATAGTACAGACGAATTTAGATGCCTTTAAGCACGTGGCTGCTTAGCCGATTCCCTCATATTGACGACTTTTGACTACTCGGTAAAAGTCACTTGTGAAACCATTGTAAATGCTCTATTTATCACAATTGTTTCAAACTACGCAATTCTAAAATGTTCCTTTTCTCTAGTTAATGCTCCTTTTCAGTAGATTAATTCAAAGAGGTTGTATCTAAAAATAGCCCACGAGGGAGAGGGTTAAAGCAGGGCATAAGTCATGGAAAAAGCTCCTAGAAAGGACTCTTAGAAAGGAGCTTTCTGTATGAGTTTCGCCCTGCATTAAGCTGCCACTGATTTCCAAGACCGATATTTATGCGAAATTTTACGTCTGCTCTAGAGGGTTCTATTATGTCACGGATGCACTCGATATGCCGCTGAGAAAACATAACGTCGGACCAAATTCGAATCCGCCGCAACTTTGACTATGTGCAACTTGATCCAACTTTTGGGAAGCTACTGACCGAGTGTCAAACAGTTTAGATCCTGATGAGACTTCCAGTTACTCGGTGTCTCGTCTGGATCCAAACTGTTTGCATATGGAAGTGAGATCGTGGATAATAAGATAACGGTTAACTTGGATATGCAGAATTTGAAATTACAGTGAAAACTCGAAACTCCGAAAGTTTAGACATGAAACATTGATATCTTTTTAGGCAGGTGGCTGTTTATTAACGGGTAAAAACTGTAGCCACTTTTGAAAGTCAAGAAGCAGTTCTTTCAAATTCCATTTTCAAACAGAGCAGATCCTTATCAGACGGCTCCTATTGAAGCCGTCTGGTCTGGGTGTACTCAGTAGATTAGATTAGATAATATAGAATGACATACTTTTGAGACACTGTAGCCCCATATCACCTTTGCGAAATGGAATGATACTGTTGTAAGGTGGAATTGCAGTTATTATAGGTAGAATGGCATTCTTTTGATGCATTGTAGACCCCATATGAAGTTTTGAAAATGGAATGACACTGTTGTAAGGTGGAATGCCAGTGATTCTAGGTGGAATGACATACTTTTGAGACATTGTAGCCCCTATATGCCTTTAGAGAAATGAAATGACACTATTGTAAGGGTGAATGACAGTGATTATAGATTAATTGTTATAATAGCACATGGCCAGGGCAGAACTTGTATAATCATATCCATATTATACCATAAGTAACTCCTACATTATCCGTCTGGTTTGTGTCTACTCTGTTTGCAAAGGCGTAGACAGTTTAACCATTTCCCTCATAAACGTGTTTTCACGTATCTGCAAACAGAGTAGACCCAGATCAGACGGCTCCTAGAGGAGCCGTCTGATCAGGGTCTGCTCTGTTTGCTAATAGAATTCGATAGATCTGTTTCTTTGCTTTCTAAAATGTCTACAATGTTCCACCTTCCATATTTCTTTATAACTACTTTGTTAATGAATATTTAGTAGGTATTGAAATATGGACTAAATATAGAACAGGGAAAGGATTAAAGGGATAGCAACAGTAGATAAAACTGCTAACCCGTTACATATCTTATTGTAATGGGGTGGAACAATATTTTTATTTTATTTTTGCATAAAATGTAACGCTTGCCTTCCCCAGCCATTAGGCAGCAATTTTACTTGTATAAATCGGTAGAAAATAGGGTAGGGGCTATATGCTATATACACGAAGACTTTGTAAACTATTTTTGGCTTTCAAATAAAAAGTTAAATGTGGCGGCAAATAGGAGTTTTGCTGAGTTTATATACCTGAGAAATAGACGGAGTATATTGCTATAGTACGATGCGTTCAAAGTACATGAACAGTAATCCAAATCGGGCGTTAAATTAAGTATAGATATCAGTCTTGGAGACAGTGGCAGCTAAGTGCCGGGTTAAAGCTATGCAGAAAGCTCCTTTAGGGGCTTTCTGTGTGACTTTCACCCAGCATTAAGCATTAAGCATTAAGCAGCCACCTGACTAATGGTATCAAATTTCTTCTCTACTAGAATTCCAGTTTAGATGGCGGTACTCTCTTTGTCACCCTTCCTTTTGTTTGCCTTGCGTCTTTGTGCTTGTTGTTTGTTCATGTTGTGGAACGTTTGTCCCTGTTTCTTGTGTGTATTTTGGTGTTTTCTGTGTTCATTTCGTGTGTGTGTGTGTGTGTGTGTGTGTGTGTGTGTGTGTGTGCGTTTGGGTGTGTGGTTGTGTGTGTGTGTCATGCTGTCTATCGGTGTTTTGGTGGTGGTTGCGTCTTGCATGTGGCTTTGCCTGCTTGACTTTACTACTTTTCCATTTACTGTATACAGTAAAACCCCTCTAAACCGGAATTCTAGAAGAGAAGAATTTAGATACTTTTAGGCAGGTGGCTGCTTCATGCAGGGTGAAAGTCGTGCAGAAAGCTCCTCGAGGAGCTTTCTGCATGACTTTCACCCTGCATGAAGCTGCCACCTGTCTCCAAGACCGATATTTATACTATATTTAACGTCCGGTTTAGAGGGGTTTTACTGTATCTCTGAAATAGCATTTTACTATTTGCTGCACTAAGTCGGGTTACATCTGTAAGCGACACATACTAGCCTTCATCAATCGCCGTAGTTCCATCGAGGCAACTGATCAGGGTAAACACTGTTTGCATAAGGCGGGTGACTCCCTGAGAATGTTTACAGAGAATGTCTTGAAATAGTGGACTGGTCACATTAATATTAAATGCTTCGATACACAAACCGAGTTTCGTCGGGGAAGCAAATTCCGCTCCGCCGTTTACCTACCAGGGCTTTGTCCTGGGCCCACTGAGTGCACCCCAGATCCCTAACCTATTTATTGCATCCATATTATTCAATCCCTTAATCCGCCATATGTGTATATACAGTAATACCTCTGTATTAAAACCAGTCAAATGAGGTTTAAATCTTGGTCTTTATGACAGATTGTAGCTTAATGCTGGACCACTTACTTTTGAAGTGACCGCTATCGAGGGGGTATACAGTAAAACCCCTCTAAACCGGACGTTAAATAAAGTATAAATATCGGTCCTGGTGACAGGTGGCAGCTTAATTAATACAGGGTGAAAGTCATGCAGAAACCTCCTCCAGGAGCTTTCTGCATGACCTTCATCCTGTATTAAGCAGCCACCTGCCTGAAAGTATCTAAATTGTTCTCTACTAGAATTCCGGTTTAGAAGGGTTTTACTGTACTGTTTATATGTCTGACTGCGGGTGCCCCAGGCGATCAATACTCTTTAATTGCGGTTGATCGGTGACACTTCCTGGTAAATAATTTATTTTCTTCATCCAGTAGAACGATAAGTATAGTAATATCTCGAGGACACGTGGTTATAATTTTTCAGTATTACGTTATCTCGTGCGAACGATTTATTACGTTGGACGCTCGACATATTATCTTGTACGTACGACTTGTGTCTATCGCTCGATCTAATATCTCGTGCATATGACATATAATGTTGAGCGGTTTGCTTATTAAGCCGTTCATTCAAGTTATATTATCTCGAGCGCTGGAATCAATTCATTATTGAAATAAACATACTATAAACATGTATCAAATATAACCCTGTAGACATGCGCATTTGTACATACAGTAGAACCTGTCTTAAGCGGTCATTCATTTATAGAATATAGGAGTCTTAAAAACAGATGATTACTTAATGCAGTTTAAAAGTAAGGCAGATAACTATTACAGGAGCTTTTTGCATTACTTTTGACCTGCAATAAGCTACCACCTACCTTACATACCAATAATTAGACACCCTAAGACTCCACTGAAGTCAGGGTCTGTGCTTAGAAAGCTTTTTAGTTGAGTCTGAGATCGTTCTCAAATTTTTGATTGGTCAGATTTGAGTTCTCGAGCTTTTGATTGGCCAGAGTCAAAAATTTGAGAACGAACTCAGACTCAACTAAAAGTTTTATAAGCTATTGACCCAGATTCTACTCTAGTTTATAATCATACAGTTTATTTATTATAGTCTCATCATGGTTACAACATGGAATATAAATAACTCTTAAATAGCAATAACATCGAACCATGCCATTCTATAAAGAATTATAATAGACTTTTCACATTACATATCACCTTCTATTCGTATTTGCCACTCAAAAATTAAATGTAAGTGCAATTAAGAACTACTTACATTGCTATTTTCAAAATACATGCAGTTTAATAAATAAAATTTAAGAAATATAGTTTAAGAAATATACAACCTCTATTAATATCATGATGCAAGACTCCCACAACATTAAAAGTACAATTTGTTTTAAAAGGAAGAAAAAGGACATGAAAGTCTTAAAAGTGGCGATTTTAAATCGGATAACAAACATTTTTACAAAGTAAAATATTCTTTACCGCGACTGCGACACGTTTATAGAGGTTGTATATAAACAATAAGAGTAACAGTGCCATTATCAGCAATAAAATGGCAACCACTCATACGTCGACCTCTTAAACCTTGCCTCCATAAATACGCCCTTCTACGCCTCTGTAAAAGTCACTTTTTTTAAACCATTGTGATAAATATCTAGCATTTGCTCCATAGGAGCAAATGCTCTATTTATCGCAATGGTTTCATAACTACACAATTCTAAAATGTTCCTTTTCTCTAGTAAATGCTCCTTTTCGGTAGATTTATTCAAAGGGGTAGGATCTAAAAATAGCCTATGAGGGAAATGGTTAAAGTTTACACCCTACGTTACTCTAAGCAGTGGGACAAACAAACTAGGACAAATAGAGTAGAAAATGTATATAAAAGTGCTCGTAAAGGGGTTGTTTGGTCCGGCTCTTCACTATTTGCTACTATGTCAGTCTAAATGAAAGATATCAGCGTGGTACCAAATTGAATTATTCAGTTTTACAGACCGATGGAGAGGGACGATTGGATGCCCCAATGCTCCATAAATACGCCTTTCTCCATGAATATCTATGTAGGAAATAATGACGTCATGCATATTAATTAGATTATTTTCTTATGATAGCACAATGGACACAAGCATTTTTTGGCCATAGTAGAAACTGTAGAATCAATTCTACATTATATCATAAGCAAACAGAGCAGACCCTGATCAAACGGTTCCTATAGGAGCCATAATCTGGATATTCTCTGATTACAAAGATATAGAAAGGCGTGTACATGAAGTAAAAGGTTAAGCATTTCCCTCATATAAACGTGTTTTCATGCATTTGCAAACAGAGAAGACCCAGATCAGACGGCTCCTAGAGGAGCCGTCTGATCAGGGTCTGCTCTGTTTGCTAATAGAATTGGAAATATCTGTTTCTTTGCTTTCTAAAATGTCTTCAATGCTCCACCTTTCATATTTATTTATATCTATATTGTTAATGAATATTCAGTAGGTATTGAAATTTGGGCAAAATATAGAGCAGAGAAAAGGTTAATTCCTTGCGGACAGAGTAGACACATGTCAGACGGCTCATGTAGGAGGCGTCTGATCAGGGTCTGCTATGTTTGCTTATGGAACAGTATATATCTGATTATACAGTACGTGTAAACGTCAAGACTTCCCATATTCATATGTAACTATAATAGGTAAGTTCATTAATATGTATGACGTCATTATTTCTGACATTGATATTCATGGAGTAAAGGATTAAGGTAATATATTATTACGGGTCATATTCGCAAATGATGGCAAACGGATCTGTCATAACTTTGCTAATTATAATTGGGATCCTAAATTGGTACATATACCATATTTTTATCAAAACCGATTGAATAGGCATACAGTGGTGTCAGAGATCGACAAAGCCCTAAAAGTACATGTATGTGTCATGCAGGAAACACCGCATACAAAACACAAACCGCCCAAACAGCACCACAACGACAAACAGCAAATGTACATGTATATAAAGAGACGCACGTACATAACAAACAAATAATAGGGGGAAGATGGAAGTACCGCCTTATAACGGCCAGTGCCAAATATCACTGGGGGTTAAACCGGTTTAAGTCATGTTCGTTCAACACTGTAACGTTTGTGTAATAGATCAAGCTTGATCCGTTTAATAATATACATATAGAGTCTGCCTTCGTATGCTAGTAGCTTAAATACCGGTATATGGAAATAGTGTAGGCCCATATTAGACAGCTCCTAGAGGAGATATCTAATATGAGTCTGCACTATATGCAATTATAATTCAGTGGCTATATTTCATCTTTAGAATGATTCTCCTCATAAATATCCATAGTGGGTGGATTCACATATGAATATTTAGCTTTAGAAAGGGTAAATACCAAAACATATTGTGTTTGATAGATTAACCTTTTGCATGCAGATCTTAACCCTTTCCTCCATAAATACGCATTTCTACGCCTCTGTAATAACCACTTATTGAAACCATTGTGATAAATAGAGCATTTGCTCCTATAGGAGCAAATGCTCTATTTATCACAATGGTTTCAAGCTACAAAATTCTAAACTTTTCTTTTTCTCTAGTAAATGCTCCTTTAGGGTAGATTCATTCAAAGAGGTTGGATCTAAAATTAGCCTATGAACGAAAGGGTTAATCAGCAAATAATGTTACAATGCGTATACAGTAAAGAATTTCTAAACCGGGTGTACAATTTAATATAAATATCGGTCTTTGAGACAGGACCTGGTGGCAGCTTAATGTTTTAGGAGCTTTCTGCATGGCTTCCACCCTGCATTAAGCAGCCACCTGCCTAAAAGTATCTAAATGCCTTTCAACTAGAATTCCAGTTTAGAGGGGGTTTACTGTAGATTCGATACCAGTTAATCGGATGATGTATTTAAAAATTAACTTGAAACATAATCGGATATGGCATTAAAAAGTGGCAATCATAATCTAAACATGTAGGAACAGCTAAATGCTGTCATCTCTTTTTTAACTGTCTCCGGAAAACGGCTCATATGGTTTCTTGTAATAGGCGAATTTCGGATTACCTCTGCAAACAGTGTGGATCCAGATGAGACGCCGAAGACTATTATAAATTATTTTATTATTTCTTCTCTAAATTCTACATTGTAGTACGTATTATATTTGCCTTGTTAACCCTTCGCTTGCCATTCATGTCAATACTTAACTCTTCGCTTGCTATTCACGTCAATAATTAACCCTTCGCTTGCTATTCACGTCAATAATTAACTCTTCGCTTGCTATTCACGTCAATAATTAACCCTTCGCTTGCCATTCATGTCAATAATTAACCCTTCGCTTGCTATTCACGTCAATAATTAACCCTTCGCTTGCTATTCACGTCAATAATTAACTCTTCGCTTGCTATTCACGTCAATAATTAACCCTTCGCTTGCTATTCACGTCAATAATTAACTCTTCGCTTGCTATTCACGTCAATAATTAACTCTTCGCTTGCTATTCACGTCAATAATTAACCCTGAAGTCGCTTGCTATTCACGTCAATAATTAACCCTTCGCTTGCTATTCACGTCAATATACCTACCTGTAAATAGTGTAGACCCAGATGAAACAGCTTCTGCAGGAGCTGTTTCATCAGGGTCTGCACTATTTACAAGTTGATTGTGCAACCAGTGCACTCAACAGCAGTGATTGCACAGCGAAATGCGTATACACAGTGAAGATATATGTAATTATACAACAGGGCATGGGTAAAGAAGGAGAAATGCGTTTTAAAATTCAGCAAGCGAATGGTTAATAAATGTGATTCTTGTTGATAACCGATGTGACAAACATGTGGATCTGCTGCAATTTAGACTACTTCAGACTCGATCAATATTTTGAGAAAACTATTGAGTGTCAAACTGCTAAACATAGTAGATAGGCGTCTGATCAGGATCCACGCTATTTGACACTCTGTAAATAAAGTAAAACCTCTCTATAACAGCCACTAAATTGTGTTAATTAGTTGGAATTTAGGGCAGGCGGCTGCTTAAAGCAAGGTGAAAGCAAAAAACAGAACCCTCCTATATATTTACTTTCACCTTGCTTTAAGCAGCCACCTGCCTATAACACAAAATTCTTGATGTAATTTAGTGGCCGTTATAGAGAGGTTTTACTGTAGTTCCTAACCGCTTGAACTAAAAGGAAGTGCGTAGAAATTGCAGACTTTAACGTTATACCTTTTGACGCCTTTGTAAACAGAGTAAACCAAGATCCCAGATGAGCTGTCTGATCAGGATCTACAAGAGGAGCTACCTGATCAGGATCTACCAGAGGATCTGTCTGATCAGGATCTACTCGGATTTACTTATGGAATTATGTAGAAAAGGTTCTACATGTTATTTAACTCGTTATTAAATACATGGTACAATAAAACCCCTCTAAACCGGAATTCTAGAAGAGAAAAAATTAGCTAGTTTTAGGCAGGTGGCTGCTTAATGCAGTGTAAAAGACATGCAGAAAGCTCCTAGACGAGCTTTCTGCATGACATTCACCCAGCATTAAGCTGCCATCTGTCTCCAAGGCCGATATTTATACCAATATTAACGTCCGGTTTAGAGGGGTTTCACTGTAGCTGTTAAATGTAAGGACCACAATGGAAATAAGAGAGAGATATATTTGTTTCTCTTTTTTTGTGTGTGTCATCGTTGATATTGATGCGGCTGACATAGTTCATAATACACATAGAAAACACTGTTATTATTGTTTTTATATTGTTATAATTTTGAAATATGTAATGTGTTGTTAACTATTGTCTTGTTGCTCGATATTGCAATAAACCTATCTAAATACCTGTATGCATAATGTCATTATTCTAAGATGCATATTCAACAGGTAAAGGGTTAACCCTTTACTCCATAAATACGCCTTTGCAAACAGAGTAGATCCAGATCTGACGGCTCTTGAAGTAGCCGTCTGATCAGGACCTGATCCGTTTGTTTGTGAAATAATACAGGGTCCCTGCTTATAAAACTTTTAGTTGAGTCTGAGTTCGTTCTCAAGTTTTTGATTGGTCAGAGTTGAGCCTCTGGCTCAAATCTGACCAATCAAAAGCTTGAGAACTCAAATCTATCCAATCAAAACCTTGAGAACGAAATTCAGACTCAACTAAAAGCTTTATAAGCATGGACCCAGATATGATTCTACAGTTTCTGTTATCGCCGAAAATATATGAATTCATACACCATTATTTTCATATTAATAATTGTGATTATTCTTTCTATCTTTATATGAATATTCATCAGGTAAATTTTTAAGCAGACATCATGTTTCACAGCAGGTTAATGGCTGAGATCCAAACTAAACGACATAAGCAAGAAAAAAAACTCCAAAGATTATGGCACTGCATGCTGTCATAGAGTAAAAACCCTCTAAACCGGAATTAGTTGAGAGGAATTTAGATATTTTTATGCAGGTGACTTTTTAATGCAATGTGAAAGTCATGCAGAAAGCTCCTCTAGGAGTTTTCTGCATGGTTTCCATCCTGTATTAAGCTGTCACCTGTCTCGAAGACCGATATATACATGTATACTAGTATTAAATTGAACACCCAGTTTATAGATAGATTTGACTGTATACACATGTACGTGTAAGTTGTACTTCTCTACGAAATAAACCTTCGGTTTTGCAAACAGTGCAGAACCAGCACAGTCTACATGTTTAATCCTTTATTTCATAGATACATGTATATACGCCTTTAAAATTTTAATTATCTTTAGTAAACCTAGTAGATCAGGCGGCGCGTTCAGATGTCGTTATGATCAGGGTCTGCTCGGTTTGATTAAGAATTAATATAGATTTGATTCAAGAGTTTCTGTTAAGGCTAGATTTTCCTCTGATCATGCGTCATTATAAGAATTATTAAGATATTCATACTCTTATTATTTCGTGTATGAATATCCACGCATGAAGGATTAACTCGCTGCTTTTGATAAGGTTCTACAGTAACACACCCCCCCCCCCCCCCCCTCAACTGGACGTTAAAGTTAGAACCAAAAGCGGCATTTCATGCCGGTAACAGATTAATGCAGGCTGAAAGACGTGCAGATAGCTCCAAAAGCAGCTTTCTGCACGAATTTCACCCTGTATTAAGCAGTCACCTATACAAAATGACATGAATTGTTCTTTATTGTAATCCTTGATTGGAGTATTTGTGAATACCGTTTGTATTCCATAGCTGCCCATTCAGTTGTTTTGGTCCGGTGACAAGTAGTGTAGAAACTGATCTAACGCATAGTTACCCACTCATCACGTTAAAAGCGACCTAACCCGGATTGGCAAAAAGTTTGGATCCAGATGAGACGTTGAGTAACTCGGGATCTTATCAGGATCCTGTTTGACGCTAGGTCAACAGCTTTTCAAGCGCTTGTACGAATCAGAGGCAAGTAGAAAATACAACAGATAAGAGTTTGGGCAGACATAATTTTTTCAGCACGACAAGGGTTAAATGCGAAGACTGTCTTAAAGGCCGGTTTTCTTAAAATAGGGTTTATTAGCTACTCTTGTATAACACTTCCCCGAATATAAACGCCTTTTCGCGCATTTGCAAACAGAGTAAACCCAGATCAGACAGATCATATAGGAGCCGTCTGATCAGAGTCTGCTCTGTTTGCTAATGTAAGTCAATAGATCCGTTTGTTTAGTTTCTATATTTCATTATAACTATTTTTTTCCATAAATATTCAGTAGGTATTGTAAATTGGACTAAATATAGAATAAAAAAAGTTAGTGAAAAATAGTTTACCTGTTTAACTGATTAATGCCGTCCTTTTTGTATTCAGTTTTTTGAATACTCGTTTCGAGTTTCAGTGGCTTGTTACATTTATATTCATCTGAACGAACAGGCTTAAGCCTTACAATGGTAGTCACATTTAAAGCCGTATACGCAACACAAAATCCAAACACAAATCCAACAACAAGATCCAGTAATCTATATTTTTTCGTCGAACCGAAAAGAACGTCTTTCCTTGGTAATGGCATGTTTTCATTTAAATCCAGTCGATGGTATTTATGTACACTTGCTTTATTGACAAATGGTCTGTATGTTCCGAATGCATGTAAGTAAAGAGTTGATGGGAGGTAACTCGCTTATATAAACTCATTTCACACATTTGCAGAGTAAACCAAGAACAGACATCCCCTATAGGAGCCGACTGGCCAGGGTCTGCCCTGCTTGCTTTTAGTATATTATAGATGTGATTCTACAGTTTCTGTCTGAGCCAAAACATATTGTGTAGGCATACATATGCTATTATATCAATTCAGCTAAAATATGCATAATGTCACTATTTCTTAAATGAATATTAAACAGGGAAAGGGTTAAAGGAATATTAAACAGGGAAAGTGTTTAATGAATACATGTATTAAACAGAGCGATGTTTAAATAAATATTAAATAGGGAAATAGTTAAATGAATATTAAACAGGGAAGAGTTAAATGAATATTAAACATGGAAGAGTTAAATAAATATTAAATAGAGAAATAGTTAAATGAATATTAAACAGGGAAGAGTTAAATGAATATTAAACAGGGAAGAGTTAAATAAATATTAAACAGGGAAGAGTTAAATGAATATTAAACAGGGAAGAGTTAAATGAATATTAAACATGGAAGAGTTAAATAAATATTAAATAGAGAAATAGTTAAATGAATATTAAACAGGGAAGAGTTAAATGAATATTAAACAGGGAAGAGTTAAATAAATATTAAACAGGGAAGAGTTAAATGAATATTAAACATGGAAAGGGTTAAATGAATATTAAAGAGGGAAAAGGTTAACATTTACTCCATGAATATTTATGTAAGAAATAATGTTTTTATAAATATTACTTAGATTAATCTTAACCCTTCGCTTGCTGAATTTTAAAATACATTTCTCCTTCTTTACCCATGCCTTGTTGTATAATTACATATAGTTTCACTGCGTACAAGTATTTCGCTGTGCAATCACTGCTGTGGAGTGCACTGGTTGTACAATCAACTTGTAAATAGTGCAGACCCTGATGAGACCTCATCTGGGTCTTCACTATTTACAGGTAGGTATATTGACGTGAATAGCAAGCGAAGGGTTAACATAGGTAAACACAAGAAAGCAAGGACGCTTGTCCATGACAGAGCTGTTGGATCAGATCTATGATATTTCTGTACTACTCAGTGCACATCCTGATCAGGCGGCTCTTAAAGAAGTTGTCTGATATGGTTCTTCTCTGTTTGTAAAGGCATTAAAAGGCGTATGTGGTGCCAGAGTTGTAGTGTACACATCGTGATGTGGTTATGTATCTGTATTTTGCAGCGTTGTTTTTTTCAACGCCCCTGAAGACCAAGAGGCATTGAATCCACAAATTATTGTTGCCACGCACAACGAGAACAATACGTCCTAACTAACGGTTGAGCTAGGCCGTGACGCTTGCAATACCACGCGGTCGTTGAACTTTTATGTGCCATACCTAATCCCGATGTAGCAAGAATCTTTGTGTTTCTTTGAACGTCATAACAAGTCGTGAACGCTCCCTATCTCACATCCGGGGAAGCTTGTTGTTCTTGCAATGTTGTCGCCTGACCGGAAGCGGTTTTTTGCTAGGATGTAGTCAATCTGGCTGTGATGCTCGCTGTCTGAACTATGCCAGGTCCATCTTCTTGATGGCTTGTGTGGTGACAGAATGGTGGTCAGTACCAGTATATATGCTTATAAAACTTTTTACTCGAATCTGAGTTCGTTCACAAGCGTTTGATTGGACCAATAAAAAACTTGAGAACAAACTCAGACTCAACTAAAACGCTTTATAAGCATGGACCCTGATCATTGTAGGTTGCAAACTCAAAGGAGTCTGAGCACCCCCACTCAATGGACGTTTCATTGCAGTATGCCCACATCCACCATCCCAATTGTTCTTTGCATCGTATCCAACTTTGGCATTCAAAACACCCTGGACTAGAATGTCTTTCCTTGGGGTCTGATCAATGGACCCTTGGAGTGGTTGATAGCACTCGTCCACTGAATCATGGTCTCCAATTGTTGAAGTGCACACTTGTATTAGCATGATGTTGAAGAGAGATGCTCTAATATGTGTCGTCTGCTGTAGAAAGTTTGTACTGGCGACGTAATGCACATTTTGAGTTGTCCCGCGATCTGTATGTTTTGAACGTACAGAATAAACCCATAAACCAACCCCTCTGGTCAAAGCTAGGTTACCTTGGACGGCAAAGCTCGGACTCTCTACAGCTAGGTTCACACTGCCGATCAGATCAACTCAATCAAGCCCGATCAAATGACTGGGAACTGGTCTGGCTCGCGCGGCAGGAGTGATCGGGAGTGGTCGGGAAGTTCTGCCTTAGTCGGCATCGCTCGGTCTCCCTATCCGATTTTTTTGACATGTCCAAAACATTCGGGTAGAGATCGAGTAGCCACGCGCTCGAGAAGCGATCGGGAAGCGGTCGGGAATTGATCGAGTTGATCGGGAAACAATCGTGTATCTAGTGCGGCCGGGATGATGTCAGTTTTGTAATAAATTTTATTACAACTCCGGTTGTTATTACAATTCAGGTTGCAACAGATGTTGAGTTGGTCGGGTAGAGATCGAATAGAGGTCCAGCTGGCCGGGAAGAGATCGTATAGGAATCGTATCTGGGTCGAGATGGTCAAAGGGAGATCAGAGTGGTTGTACGGTTTACGTCGTGGAAGAGTCGTGACTAATCGCGAGGGGTCGTGTATGATCGAGCAGATGTCGAAAAGAACTTGTGTACATGTCTTCAGTCGAGCTTGGTCGGGGAATTTTGGTGATCGGGATGCTCGAGTTGATCTGATCGGCAGTTGGAACCTACCTTGAAACAGTAATGCGCTAATATAGCCAAATCACACTATTAACCATTCTCCTCATACAAGCGTCTCTGCATGCCAGCAGAGCAGGCCCAGCTCAGGCGGTTACTGCAGGAGCCGTCTGATCAGTGTATGCTCTGTTTATTACAGTAAAACCTCTCTTAACCGGCAGTTAAATTTAGTATGAATATCGGTCTTGGAGACAGGTGGCAGTTTAATGCAGGGTGAAAGTCATGCAGAAAGCTCCTCTAGGAGCTTTCTGCATGACTTTCACCCTGCATTAAACAGCCACCTGCCTAAAAGTATCTAAATTATTATCTAGTAGAATTCCGGTTAAGAGAGGTTATACTGTAGTTAAATTGTAATATTTTACATACGTTAGTAGGTCTACAGTTAAACCCATCTACAGAGCACGTTAATTTGGGTATAAATATCGGCCTTGGAGACAGGTGACAGCTCAACTCATTCCCTCATATTGACCACTTTTGACGACTCTGTAGAAGCCACTGTGTGAAACCATGCTGATAAATAGAGCTGTTGCTCCTATAGGAGTAACTGCTCTATTTATCACAATGGTTTCAAGCTAAAAATTCTAAACTTTTCCTTTTCTCTAGTTAATGCTCCTTTTCGGTATATTTATTCAAAGAGGTTGTAAAACAAATAGCCTGTGAGGTAATTGGTTAATGCAGGGTGAAAGGAAGTTTCTGCATGACTTTCACCCTGTATAAAGCAGCCACCTGCCTGAAAGTATTTAAATTCTTCTCTGCTATAATTCCGGTATAGAGTGGTTTTACTGTAATTGTTAGACTACGCATTGTCTCTCTTTAATCAGTTCCGAACAGAGAATACCCAGATTAGACGACTGTCACAGGAGCTGTCTGATCGGGGTCTGCTCTGTTTGCTTATAGAAACGATATAGGTCTGATTCTTTAGTTTTGCCGGAGCTAAAGTTTCTCATGTTCCGTAATGCCGTTATGCATATTCAGCTAATGAATATGCATACAGTCATGGTTTCTTACATGACTACTAACCAATTACCTCATAGGCTATTTTTATATACAACCTCTTTGAATTAATCTACCGAAAAGGAGCATTAATTAGAGAAAATGACAATTTTAGAATTTTGTAGTTTAAAACCATTGTGATAAAATAGAGCATTTGCTCCTATAGGAGCAAATGCTCTATTTATCACAATGGTTTCACAAAGTGACTTTTACAGAGTCGTCAAAAGTCGTCATTATTAGGGAATGGGTTAATGAAGTGACGGGTTGATTTTCAAATCGTTAATTACGCGAGGTTCGTTATCTGTCAATGTGGTATTACATGTACCACATGCAAATGAGCCATTAAACGACCCAACCCGCTATTGGTATGGATGCATTTCATTGCTGTTAACCTTGTAAACCAGTTTGAGTGCATCCAACACTACCTGTACCACTACAGGACCTTAAAACTCGACTATATAAAACGTTGCCAGATGATTTCCCTATAAACCCCCTTGTATGCGTTATTAACCAGGCAAACACTTTCATTAACATCCATATCTATGAGTTTTTAAAAAAAAAAGACCACTGCCAAACGTGACTGCTGGTGGAAGTTGCATCTAAACGTGTTGCGAGCGTGGCCTTGCTTCGTTCTTTGTCATGACTAACAGCATTTAGCAAAGTAAAGAATTTCGTTATATAGCATTTCTGTGTTTGAAGGACTCATTGTTATGTTAAATATAGAGATTTGACAGAAAAACGCAGTCAACAACAATGTTAGACAATCGGGTATAAAAAAACCTGAAAAGTCATTAACGAGGTTAGATAAATGGATGGTAAGATATGAATCTATAGTCAATAACAAGGTTAGAAAACACCAAATCAATAATGAGGTTAGAACAACCCCGCAGTCAATAACGAGGTTAGACAGACAGACGATGGGAAGAAAACCAGTCAGTAAAGAGGTTAGATGTGTGTAAAAAACATATAATTGATAATGAATTGGTAGTGGTAATATAAGAAAATCCCACAATCAATAACGAGGTTAGACAGGCAGCGATAAAGAAACCCCGTCATATATAACGATGCTGGACAGACTGTGGTAGATAGACGGTGGCTAGATAGACGGTGATAAGGAAACCTAACAATCAAAAATGAGATTAGACAGGCAGTGTAAGAAACCCCACAATCAATAACGACGTTAGATAGATAGACGATGGTAAGAAAACTTCACTGACAATTAGACAGATAGAGGTTAGACGGGTAGGTGAAAGTAAGAACGCCTCAGAGTCAATAATGAGGCTAGATAGATATAGACGGTGGTAAGAAAACCACACAGTCAAAAGCGAAGTTAGATAGACAGTGATAATAAAACTCACAGTCAATTACACAGTAACACAGACAGTGAACATAAAACCCAGTCTGTGGTAAATGCATCGCATTCAATAACGAGGTTGTAAGGCAACCCAACAATCAATAACGAGGTTAGACAGACGTTGGTAAGTAAACCTCAAAGCCAATAACGAGTTTAACCCTTTCGGTGCCAAATTTCTAATTGTTGTCTGCAATCCAGTTTTTGTTAAATCATTCGGTACAATAAGGAAATGATATAATTGATTGCAAATTTCAAAGGAATAAAGCACATATCGATATATAGAAATAGAGATTGAGACAAAAAGTTAAGTCTCTGATCAGACGCCGCCTTGATCAGACGCCGCCGCATCACAATCAAGACAAGTTTAGACAAATGATGGTAAGGAGCCCTTACAGTCAATAACGAGGTTAGAAAGATGTTTGTAAGAAAACCTCACAGTCAATAATGAGGTAAGACAAACGATGATAAGGAAACCTCACAGTAAATAACGGGGTTAGATAGATATTGGTAAGAAAGTGTCACAGACAATTAACAGATTAGATAATAAACAGTGGTAAGGAAACTTCCAATTCAATAATGAGGTAAGACAGATATTGGTAAGAAAGTCTCACGGTCAATAACGAGGTTAGACATAATACATTGGTAAGAGAGTCTCACAGTCGATATCGAAGTTAGACAAACGGTGGCAAGGGAACCTCACTGTCAATAACGAAGTTAGAAATGTAGTGGTAAGAAAGCCTCACAGTCAATAACAAAGTTACATAAACACTGATGAGGAAACCAAAGTCAATAATGAGGCTAAACAGACGTTGGTGAGACAATCGAGGTTAGACCATAAGTGATAAGGAAATGGCACAGTCAACGAGACAATGTAGACCGTAGCAAGGCAATCCTACATTCAATAACGAGGTGAGAAAAGCTGTGATCTGGGCCCTCACGGTTATAAATCAGTTTTATAACCTCGGGGCAAGAAACTCCAAAGTTACATATTATTGTAAATCTTATTAATCAGTTATAACCAAACATTTATCTGAAAAAACGCACATTGATGCATTTGCACACAGAACAGGCCCAGATCAGTCAGCCCCTAAAGTAGCCGTCTGGCCAAGGTCTGCTGTGTTTTCTTATAGAGTAATATGGATATGATTGTACAGTTTCTGCCGTGGTTAAAAAACTTCCCTTCTACGCAATGTCATTATAGATATTGAGCAAATTAGTATTAAGAGCATTATTTGTTACATGACTAATCACTACGCAAAGGGTTAACCCTTTACCTGTAGTAAAACTTTGAAAATCTTCTTCTCTGAAACTGGAAGGTTCTCAGCTTTCATATTTGGCACATAACATCATGTTCAGGTCCTCTTCAAAAGTTATATAAATTATGCCCCTGGGGTCAAAATTGGCTACACCCAGGGTGGCCAGTTTTCTAGCAAACTTGAAGCTGACTGCACTTTTAAGCATCTTATCTTTACTCATAAAGGCCATCAGGTCAAGCAGTAGAGAGGGGATGACCAGTGGCTATTTTAGTGCACCTGTATTGCTGGTTGTAGCTGTTAGTGGGTCAGTGTCTTAACCCTTTGCCTGTTCTGTGTTTATTATTAATTTGAACAAAATAGTTAAAATGAAATATGGAAGGTGGAACATTGTAGCCATTTTTTCCAAATTTCACAACCTACTGAATATTCATAGACAAAAGTGTTATGATGAAATATAGTAGGTAGAACATTGTAGCCATTTTAGAAACTAAAGGAACAGATCTATCAAATTCCATTAACAAACAGAGCAGACCCTGATCAGATGGCTCCTATAGGAGGCATCTGATCTGGGTCTACTCATTTTTCAAATGTGTGAAAACACGTTTATATGAGGGAAGGGTTAATTAATAATAGTGATTGGCATTATGACCATATTATAACCTGCCGTGCAGTTCAGAAGAAGGGTAAATCATGTAAAGGCTCCAGAATGCCAAATTAAAGATTTTAAGTAAATTATGAAATTGTATTACTTGAAAATATTAAGTTCAACTTCTGAATATGAACTTATTATGTAATAATTTATAATAATATTCAAATGCAAAAAATTAGTTTGGAATGCTAGGGTACACATACCTTTTCAGAGGAACAGTTGATTATTTGAGAGGTCAGTTGATCGTCTTTAGTCAGAACGCTTAATTAAAATTCTTACAATTAACTCTCTTGTACAAACCACATATGAAGTTACATATGTGTCAGATCAGAATCTAAACTGTGTGCTAGTTTCAGTCAAATTATGCTCAGCAGTGATAGGGTTTCTGTCATCTGTAATCTGTTTGTCTGAAAAATTAACACTTTTCAATGGCCCTTTTGTCTATAGAAACATATAGTGAAAATCTTTTTTTCTGAATCTACAGGGTTCTCAGCTTTCCTGCTTGGCACATAGCACCATTTTCCGGTCTTCTACAAAAGTTAAATAAATTATGCCCCTGGGGTCAAAATAGGCCCCACCCCAGGAGTGGTCAGTTTTCAATAGAAAAATATAATGCAAACTTTGAAAATCTTCTCTGGAATGTTCCCAGATTTCATATTTGGCACATAGCTTCATATTTAGGTCATCTACACTTTAAGTTATATAAATAGTGTCCCAGGGGTCAAAATTGGCACTGCCTCAGGGACGGTCAGTTTTCAATAGAAACATATCTGATTGTCTGGTGAGCGATGTCAGGGCCATTCTGGCCCTCTTGTTCATATTTTCTTGTCATGACAATAACACTTTATCTAATGGTTCAATTGATTTGAAATTTAACATATGGAACAGGCATGATGAAAATGTCTTGCACAAGGGCCATAACTCTAGCATCAATATTTTGGAGTTACCCATTTTCATATTGTTTTTCTTATGGTTTTTACAAATACCATTCAGGTTGGTCATGTATATACCATGGTCAACTACACCATGGGTGGGTGGATGTTTCAAAGGAGGGTTTTTTTTTAATCCGGTGGGGACTCATGTATTGCATAGCAATACAACATTAACTTGTTCTACTTGTAAGACTTAAATTACATGAATGTGTTTCAAATCAAATTATATATATTTTGCATATGATTCTTACATATTTGTTGATTCTCCCATGTTGTTTAGAAAAACGGTATTTAGACAAAAACATCCGACCATTAGTGGCCATGTTCAAAGGATCATATCTTGGGAAAAAGCACGGTGATCCTTAGTTTAGTGACATTTCAATGGGTAAACCATAAAGAAAAAAATGTGATATACGCCCCTAAATCACATTTATATATCACTTAAATTAGAAATACAAAGAGGAACGTGGGTTTTTTTTTAACTTTAAGCCAGAAAATAGAATATATAAATTGTGTTTTCAAATGATGTTGATGATGAGATCCAGGAGCAAACAGGATATACCCTGATCAGGCAGCTCCTACATACAGAAGCTGTCAGATCTGGGTCTAATGTGTTTGCACAGGAGTTGAAAGGAGAATTTACGAAGTAACGGGTTAATCCTATACTCGGGGTTAAACCTTTATTAGATAAATATGCCGTTCTACACCTTTTCAGACGGAGAAGACCCAATCAGACCGCTCCTGTGGGGTCTGCTCTGCTTGTTTTAAAAATATAGATATGATTCTGCAGTTTCTTTGCTGGCCAACCTGGGACTGGGGCACTTTCCCTGTTAAATATTATTCATGTACGAAATAATGACATCATTTATATTTATTAACTTAATTTTAAATAATTGCAGTTGTACACATGGATATTGATGCACATTAAAAGTAATTAAAGTCATACATGTGCTTTAAATTAAATTTCAGTTGAGGGAAATCCTGAGGAAGAAAGAGAGGGACAAAGTAAATATTGTTTTGGTTGTTTGGGTTATTTTGTCAACACACATTGAGCAGTACATTGCAGTTAAAGTATTTCCTCTTCTTACAACACCTCCCTTGATCGGTTCCCGCGCAGATGTACAGGTATATAAGGATCTTTTGAATTTCATATGTAAACAGAGCTGTCTGATCTAGGTCTGTCCTGCATCTATGGAGGAAAGTGTTAAGTGGACTTTCTTCATTTTAACTGCTCGTTGGTTTTAGCAAGCTGATGAAATACTTGTTTCGTCAGTCCGTCCCAAAGTTCATGTCCCTTCTATAACTGTTTTAACTGAATGGATTTCAAAATAACCTGGCACAAATGTTCACCACACAAAGACGATGTGTCGCATTCAACTCCCTGGTCCATGGGTCAAAGGTCATGGTTATCCTTCAGGTTCAAAGGTCGGGGCATCGTGTTTCACAAACACATCTTGTTTGACTTGGTACAGTAACAGCTTCTAGTTCTTGTGCAAGGTTAGGATATCTTCATTTAGTTTTGAGAATCATTTTCTAAAGATATTGCGAAAATAAAAATCGGTAGATCTATGAATTACATGTATATCATTGTAATTAACAATTTGTTGTAATTGTTATAGTTGATATCAATATTGATTGGTAGTGTCGCTAGTGCGTAAATAGATCAAGTAGAGATTTAAGAACAACATAAGATTTTATACATGTACATGCATGAATTTGCTTTTCAGACACTTCTTGTAGTTCAATGCATAGAACACTTACCATCCCAGTGATGGCAAGAGGTCTGGGTTAAAGTCCCAGCAAGAGTATTAAAGCAAAATGTGTATGCATGTTTGTGTACCAAGTGAATCAGATTCATACTCTATCTGTCTGCAATAATCTAGTCAGCTGTAAATTAACAAAACTGACAATAATTTCACATGTTTCTCTCTACAGTAAACCTAGACCCCATCCAAACATTCTATTTCTTTTTAGCTCACCAGAATATTCTCAGGTGAGATTTTGTGATTGTTGGTGTCTGTCCGTCCGTCAACAACTGTTTTAAACATCTCAGAAACCACAAAGCAGACGTTTAACCAATTATTATACGCCCGTTTAAAAAACGGGACGTATTATGGAATGACGCTGTCTGTCCGTCTGGCTGTCTGTCCGTCTGTAACATCTCTAACTCAAGTTCCGCTAGGTGGATCCTTCTCGAATTTAATCACAATGTTTATCTAGACATGCTACAGTGGCCTGCCAAGTCCCGGTTTGTTTATCCAAGGCCAAGGTCACACAATTGGACTTAGAATTTGCGTTTAGCAAAAATGTTAACCGGTCTGTCTTTCTGTCTGTCTGTCTGTAACATCTCTAACTCAAGTTCCGCTTGGTGGATCCTTCCCAAATTTAACCACAATGTTTATCTAGACATACTACAGTAGCCTGCCAAGTCCCTGCTCGTTTATTCAAGGTCAAGGTCGCTTAATTGGACTTAGAATTTGCGATTAGCATTTGCGTTAAGCAAAAATAATAACCTCAATTTATGTGGAACAAGCCCACTTATTTACATAACACTTTGTGATAAAGCTTTGAAACTTGGAAATTTTGTTCACCGTCACAACCTTCACCTGTAGGCAAGAGTAAATAACTCTGTCAAGCATTTTGACTGAATTATGCCCCTTTTTAACTTAGAATTTTTGGTTAAGGCTTTGTTAAAGTCCATTTATTTACATAACCCTTTCAGATAAAGCTTTGAAACTTGGAACACTTGTTCACCGTCACAACCTTCACCTGTAGGCAAGAGAAAATAACTCTGTCAAGCATTTTGACCGAATTATGCCCCTTTTTTAACTTAGAATTTTTGGCTAAGGCTGTGTTAAAGTCCATTTATTTACATAACCCTTTGAGATAAAGCTTTTAACCTTGGAACACTTGTTCAGCATCACAAGCTTCACCTGTAGGCAAACGTACATAACTCTGTCTAACATTTTGACATAATTATGACGCTTTTTAGCTTGGAATGTTTGGTTAAGGGTTTGTTAAAGTCCATTTATTTACATAACCCTTTGAGATAAAGCTTTTAACCTTGGAAAACTTGTTCACCATCACAAGCTTTACCTGAAGGGAAGAGTACATAACTCTGTCCAACATTTTGACAGAATTATGCCCCCTTTTAACTTAGACATTTTGGTTAAGGTTTTGGTAAAAGTCCACTTATTTACTTAACCCTTTCAGATTAAGCTTTTAAACTTGGAACACTTGTTCACCATCACAAGCTTCACCTGTAGGCAAGAGTACATAACTCTGTCTAACATTTTGACATAATTATGATGCTTTTTAGCTTGGGAATTTTGGTTAAGGTTTTGGTTAAAGTCCACTTATTTACATAACCCTTTCAGATAAAGCTTTTAAACTTGAACCATTTGTTCACCATCACAAGCTTCACCTGTAGGCAAATGTACATAACTCTGTCTAACATTTTGACATAATTATGACGCTTTTTAGCTTGGAATTTTTGGTTAAGGTTTTGGTTAAAGTCCACTTATTTACATAATCCTTTCAGATAAAGCTTTTAAACTTGAAACATTTGTTCACCATCAGAAGCTTCATCTTCATCTCAAGCATTTAGACACAATTATGGCACTTTTTAATATCGAATTTTTGTTTAAGGTTTTTTGTTAAAGTATGCCTATTTACAACCTTGAAACTTGGTCTCAAATTGGACTTAGAATTTGAATTTAGCAAATACGTTAACCTAGCAAATACGCTAACCCCAGTTTATGTTGAACAAAACCTCGACGGGCGTATATTGTGCCCACTGGCACTCTTGTTTTTATGATACTCTATCAAAATTACTAAAAAAATCTGGATCCATGTTAAATTCTGGTTGCTATGGCAACCAAAAGAAAATCTTTAAATATTCTTTCCAAAACCAGTGGTCAGAAATGAATGACATATGATAGGAAGAGTATTCTCTCCCAATGATGCTAAAGTCATGGTAATACCTCAAAAACATAGCCACTAAGGGCAGGGCTAGATTTCCTTGCGTAACTATATAGAAAATCTTTTAAAAACCTTCTTTTCCAAAACTGGTGTTCCAATTTGAATGGAATTTGGTAGGAAAAAATGCCTGGTAACCTTTATCAAAATTGCTAAATCCATGTTGATATCTCAAAAATCATGGCCTCCAAGGTGGAGCTAGATTTCCTTATTAACCCTTTCCTCCAAAAATATGCCTTTCTATGCCTCTGTAAAAGTCACTGTGAAACCATTGTGAAAAATAGAGCATTATCACAATGGTTTCCAAACTACAAAATTCTACAAAAAAGGTCAAAGGTCAACGCCACCATGACCTTAAGATACAAAATGGCGGAAAACAAAATGGCCCCAATGAGCACTATTCCCAGGAAAACAAGGATACACTACACTGAAAATCTGGGTGAAGCATTAAAGTGTCCTGTTAAAATGTACAAACGACCAATGGACGACACTTTTTAAAGGCTTAATTTCTTTGTATTGCATTCTAAATGATATCCAAAGGTTTAACCCAAAATGGCGTTAAAACAAAATGGCCGCCAGTAAACAATGTTTGCAGCCAAACAATTATAAACGTTCTTTATATCAGTACAATCGACATTGTTTAAAGACTGGCTTTAAGTAATAGAAAATAATTTAGGTTTATAAACGTTGGCCGCCTGCCAAGCTGTATGGTAAACATATAACTATAATGGGAATATGGTGGAACACGAAATGGCCGCATATGAACAATAATTAACAAACACGTAGGAAATTTTTACTGATATGTTTTATTAAACGGAAATACATCTGATTAAAATATCTATTCAGTGGAACACAGAACAAGTCCCCCATACAAGCACACACACAGGCACGCATGCGTGCGTGCAAGCACATATACAGAGAGCGAGAGACATACACGTAATAATCATCAGGACGTGTTTCTATTCTAGGACAAAATTAATGCTAGTCTCGTGCTGGCATCGCCTGTTTCTTTGTACATGGAAAACATGCATAATTTTGCACTGATGCTTAGGTTGTCTGGCCTTTTTGGGACAAATACATTGAAATAATTCCTTAAATAAACATGTATACAATATTCAAAAAACATATAAATACGATTGCATATACAAATGCGCAAACTCACGTCATCACAACTAAACTTGTCAAATTGTATACATTTTGCCCAACAACCTGAATATCTCACAAAATTTTATACTTGTGACTCATATTATCCAATACGGGCATTCCTGCATTTGCAACGTGCAAACATGCACCCTGTGGTATACTTGTAGGAGATAAGTTCCATGCAAGATCCAGGAACTGCCTATAGCTTCAATAAAAAAAACAATTCAATTTCAACCTCTGGAACAGGTGGTTTGACCCCTTCTTCTTCACTGAACCAACCCAAGCAATAATAATGTGCACACAGAATAAGATGTTGGGGCAGAAATCTTGCAGGATCAGGTTTGAGCTAAGAAATTGTCCCATCTGCTTGGTAGAGAAACATCCCCGTTTTCAGCCGGTCTATTGACGATTTGTACTCCCGTAAAATCTGTACTCCCCAGTCCATATTCGACGTAGAAAAGTTACTCCCTGGTCCATATTCTACATAGAATATGGACTCTCCTCCCGTAGAATATGGGCTCCTGTCATAGATTATGTACCACCCTGGGGAGTTTTTTACCAGGCAATTATTTTCTGTATGAAGGCAGTACTCCGTTTCAAGGCAGTACTAGTACTCTCATAATTCTCCTAGCAAATGTTTGTCTCTGTTTTTGTGTGTGAAATTCTTCGGTGTTATAGCCAGGCGCATAGGCAAGTTTTGAAGTTTGGAGCCGCAGAGACGCAGTGTTGTGGGTACAAGAGGGGCGTACCCTCCAATGCTGATTTGTTTTAAATTGGTACTTTCTTATATGCTGTTTAGATGCACTCTAAAACGATTTAAGGACTCTTGTACATCTAGCACTTATTATTCAAACAATAAAACATCATTATGTTTGTCAATGTACCGTATCAGTTCTACCTAGCGACCTCAAATCTGAAAAAAGAGTGTCAACTACTTTTTTTTTTTAATGTTAATAACGCCATATCGTCGTCCGAGTGGAACGATGCTCCATCTACCATTTTCAGCTTTGGAGAAAACAGCTCGCAAAGTTTTAAATTTAACGGATCATGCATTAATCATTTCTCATTATTAACTCTTTCGGTGCCTGCATTGTCGTCTGCTGGGCATAGTTTCGTTTATTTTTAATGTAAGTGTGTGCACTTCTTCCATTTTCTTTATAAAACAGTAAACAGAGTGTCAAACAGTTTGGATCGTGATGAGACGCCGAGTTACTCGGCGTCTCATCTGGATCCAAACTGCTTGCATGTGATATCATAAACCTCTCATTGTGGCACGGAAGGGGTTAATTAATATGTATGTTCGTACTGAAAAACAGTATTTGGAAATGTAAAAATATAAATATACATTTGTATTTTATGTCAGAGTATTAATTTTTCGCAATATTAACTTTGGAGATAGAGCATTTTTGTGAAAAAAAGCTGAAAAGTTTTTTAAATGTGTAATGCTGTATTGGGAAATGGAACAAACTGACACAAGGCAATCTAATACTATTCAATAGATATATTATCAGAAATTTATATGTCACCTTCGTAAGTCTTTGTTACAAAAAGCAAAGAAGAAAAACAATTTCGTATAATACAAGCGGCGATAATTTGTAACTGCAAAATAGTAATATAAACTTAGCTACTGAAATAGAAGGTAATACATGTAGTGTCGGTCATTAAATTATATAAATAAATGGAACAATTTGCACTATAGAGATATTAACGTGGCAATGAAGCAACCAAATCTGTCATAGAAATAATACCATAACAGTATGTGCTTTCAACAACCTGATTTTTTACGGAAAATAATAACTTAACAATTGCAGAAGTAAAGTGACTAGTAGTGTGGACCTAGGATCAGACCCACCATTTATGGCGTTTAATCTGGATTCAAACTGCATGAACGCACTGCAGGTAATCAGAGAGAATCCAAAGAGTTATTCATTTCCCTGTAGAGCATCCATGTAGGATATAATGACATCATGAATATTTATTACCTGAATTTGTATAATGGCATACCTTATGTGTATTGGTAGAAACTGTAGAGCCAGATCTCTTATAATTTCATAAGCAAACAGAGCAAACCCTGATCAGATGACTCCTACATTAGGTGTCTGATCTCGGTCTACTCTGTTTGCAAAAGCGTGAAAAAGATTTTATGAGTTTTATTGCTCTGCATTATAGTATATGGATTAATTTAATCTATTCCCGGAAACAAGCTGCTACCAGTCACAAGATTGCTTTCCATTAATATTTAGTGTATATGATTCAAACAGATCGGCTTATTGGAGTTTTATTCCTCAACAGTATAGTATATAAGTTAATTAAATATATTTCAGGAATAGTAATACTACCAGTAACAACATTTCTCTCCATTTATGTTTATGTATATGATTCTAACAGATGGGTTTATTTGATTTTTATTGCGATTACTGAATATGAAGATGATGATGATGAAGCTATTGTAAATTTCTATTTCTCGGTCCGGATTTCTAAATAAAGATGCCTTCTGCTTTTCCCGGCACACTCAATATCGCTCGAAAACATAGCCTGTTTCGGATTTGATTAATATAAACAAAATATGAAGTATTGTTAAGAAATAAACATCCTAGTTCCATTTATCTGTCTAAATCAGTTTTCAATACAAATATATTTACATTTTTTTATTATAGTTAACGCATTTAAATGTAGTTCCATCACTTTCTTACATGTTTTGTTTTAATTGGCGATGGCCAGCAATGTGCTTGAGGAGGGATGGTCTAATTTACCGACACTATTTGAATGTCAGTGTAGGGAGATAAACAACTAGCTAAAAACTATTTTTTCCGCAGTCAAAGTGCAATTAGTGTTGAATCAAAAATATATAAGAAGAAAATGACTATGCGTTTATAAAACACATTTCTGCATTAAGAGTTTTGGGCGGCCATTTTGTTTTCCGCCATTTTAGCTTAACCCTCGGGATACAACTTTGAATGCACTAAAGGATATTCGGCTTTAATAAAGTGTCTTCCATTGGTGGTTTGTACATTTGAACAGAACATTTTAGTGTTACGCCAAGATTTTCGATGTAGTGTATCCTTGTGTGGCTGGAAATAGTGTTCGTTGGCGACCATTTTGTTTTCAGCCATTTTGTACCTTAAATACGGAATATACAGCTTGGCAAACGGCATATTCGGATTTTGCACATTCAAATTACGTAAAAACAACTGTTTGCTAACTTTTAACACGAAATGCCTAGTGGTGTCAGAATTTTCCGAATTCCGCCTAGCTAGTCTAGTCGGATTTCTAGAAATTGTGAAAAATGAAAGAGCAGTAGGCATTTCGTGTTAAAAGTTGGCAAACAATTGTTTTTACATAATATGGGTGTGCTGAATCCGAATATGCTGTTTGCCAAGCTATATCTTCCGTATTCAACTGGTGAAATGGTTTGCGATCAATAACTGCTCAAGGGTTTGGCTTAGGATCTTAGGATCTTCAAACTTGCTGTGGTGATTAGTCATGACCACTAAATGACCCCTATTGGTTTTGAGGTCACTAGATCAAAGGACAGTGTCACATTGACCTTAACTGGTGAAATGGTTTCCGATGAATTACTTCTCAATGGTTCGGCTTAGGATCTTCAAACTTGCTGCGGTTATTAGTCATGACCACTAGATAACTCCTATTGTTTTTAGGTCAAAGGTCAAGGTCGGCATTACCTTTACTGGTAAAATGGCTTCAGATCAATAACTGATGAAGGGTTTGGCTTAGGATCTTCAAACTTGCTGTGGTGATTAGTCGTGACCACTAGATGTCCACTATTGTATTTTAGGTCACAAGGTCAAAGGTCAAGGTCACTATGACCTTAATTGTGAAATGGGTTCCTTAACTTCAATAACTACTCAAGAGTTTGGCTTAGGAGCTTTAAACTTGCTGTGATTATTAGTCATGACCACTAGATGACGCCTATTGTTTTTGAGGTCACTAGATCAAAGGTCAAGGTCACCATGACCTTAACTGGTGAAATGAATTCGGATCAATACCTGCTCAAGGGTTTGGCTTAGGATCTGCAAACTTGCTGTGGTGATTAGTCATGAACAATAGATGACCCCTATTGGTTTTAGGTCACTAGATCAAATGTCAAAGCCACCATGACCGTAAGTGGTGAAATGGTTTCCGATCAATAATTGCTCAATGGTTTGACTGCGGTTATTAGTCATGACCACTAGATAATTCCTATTGTCTATTAGGTCACTAGGTCAGAGGTCAAGGTCACCAAGACCATAACTGTGATATGGTTTCCGTTCAATAACTGCTCAAGGGTAAGGCTTAGGATCTTTAAGCTTGCAGTGATTATTAGTCATGACCACATGATGACTCCTATTGTTTTGTGAGGTCACTAGATCATGGGATCTGGGGGTATACATGTTTTACAATTATCTCTTGTTCTCGTTTAAATTGAAATAAACTAAGGAAAACGAAAGAGAAAGAACGTTAGAGTCGAATGGCGCGGAGGGACCAAACCCCGCTCCTATGGCTGGGTTTCCGCCGAACCTGATGACAAAACCAGCGAGTTAAAGGAAGCGCGCATTTCTAGTCTTGTCAAAGTTGTCCACCAGCTGCAGAAAAATTTGAATATAATTTAGAATATAAGTTACCCCTTTAACGCACCATGACACGAGTGACTTCGCGAATACTTTTGGCAGCAGTTTGGATCTGGATGATGCGTAGGGCAGCACGATTTGACATTACGATTGTTCTTTTGTGTAGGAAGAGAAAAAAATATACATATACATATTTATTAAATACGGTGGATGACCGTTCGCTCAAAGTACTTTGAATAAGTTCAGTAACACACAATTGCGTGGAATCTGTAACCTAAACAAAGTGGCTGGAGAAAACTATCCCTGAACTTGTCGAGTTATATGCTGACAAATATCGCCTGTTGCGTAGTCTATTCCGGGATTCGCGCTTCTATATTCGTAATTGAGTTAACCCTTTCCTTCATATTTATAAACGCCTTTTCACGCATCAGCAAACAGAGTAGACCCAGATCAGGGTCTGCTCTGTTTGCTAATATAATTTGATATATATGTTCCTGTAGTTTCTAAAATGACCACAATGTTTCATATTCCACATTACATACATTTCATTATTTTATTATATTTGTTATTCAAGAATTAACTTAAGTAACATCCGCAATGGGCGGATTCAAGCGTGAATATTTATCAGGTAAAGTGTTAAATCATTGCTAAATGAATGGTGCAAATGACTTAATGTCCAGACAAGCTGTGTAAATTTAAACATTTTCAGGAATACCTCCTTCATCTCTCCACCAAACTCTATACTGTGGCCACTCTTCGAGACGATTCTAAAGAGTGGCCACAGTAGGCCTATAGGGATCGGTGAAGAACTGGCGATTTTAGTACTTGGGTACCTTTATCTGTAGCTCTGAAATTTATTATTGATGTGTAAGCCGAATGAATTAATCCTTCCCAATTTCGCCAATCGCAGAGAATGTTTTACAAGGTTTGCAATCATAACGACATCTGAGCTGTATACAAAAGAAGCGTAAAAATCTCATTGCTGCAACTCATTAGAATCGCATCTCCGAAGCAATTCTAATGAGTTGCAACAAGAAATAATTTTACTGAGAAATAAGAGTTTTCAGTAGATCGGTACGGTACGTACCTTGTCTATAGTCCATACACACTTTTAGTTTACCTGCGTTATTTTAACCTTTTCCCTCATATAAACACCTTCATTTTCCCGTTCCGGTTCACTTCTGTGCAGTGCCGGTTGATTCGTATGTATTATACCTGTATATCCATTTTGTTACATTCGGCGTCACAAATAATTTGGATCATGGTGAGACGTCGAATAACTCGTTGTCTCACTAAACTACACCCAAACTACTTGCAGCGTTCTAAAACGGCCATAAGAGATTTTGACTGGATTCGGTCCCGTTTCGGTTCTGTGGTCAATTTGATTAAGTTTAGTACTCCGCATCTGTATAAAATATGCCTGCAACAGCACACCGTGAGTGTTTGTATTAAACGAACTCATGTAAAGTCACCAAATTAATCTTCAAAAGAGGAGCAGTGTGAACCCTTATCCAACTATGAAAGTCTGCGCATGGGCAAACTCTCGTATTCTTCATTTTAAAGCTCCACAAAATGACTTTTTTTATAGAACTAACAAAAGAGTGACTGGGTGTCAAACAGCTTTGAGTCGGGCGAGACGCCGAGTCACTCGGTGCGTCATCAGGGTCCACGCTGTTTGCATATGGCATATTGGCAGGGTAAGGGTTAATATCCGATCGCTATGCAGTGCAGCAAACCCCACGTATTTCGGTTTATATTTACATGTACTTGATTCCTGGAAGTTTCACATTTCTTGTTGTGTTCTTACAATAAATATACTTTTCAGGTTTGTTTGAGTAGGGTTTGATATCGATTCTACGTGTGTTCGGTTACCGATACGTCGCGATTGTTTGAGTTTGATGTTTTTGTCTACATTGTCTACGATCATCGTACGATTATTTGTGTATACTGATCGCGGCTTATCCGTACGGTGACTGAGCAGCGACCGTGCAGTCATCGTGCGGTCTCCGCTTGGATAAGGCAATCGTACGGAGTCCGTGCGGAGCCCATACGGAGCCAGCGGGGTTGTTAATGCAGGAAGTGTAAAATAAATATGTACCCATCAGAAATCTCAAAGCGCCACACGGCCATCGTGCGGTCGCCGTGAGGTTGCCGCAGGACGACCGTGCGATGTCCGTACGATTCAGGTTGCAACAGATGTTGAGTTGGTCGGGAAGAGATCGAATAGAGGTCCAGCTGGTCGGTAAGAGATCGTATAGGAATCGTATTTGGGTCGAGATGGCCAAAAGGAGATCGGAGTGGTTGTTGAGTTGACGTCGTGGAGGAGTCGTGACTAATCGCGAGGGGGTCGTGTATGATCGAGCAGAGGTCGAGAAGAACTTGTGTACATGTCTTCAGTCGAGCTTGGTCGGGCAATTAGGGTGATCGGGGTGCTCGAGTTGATCTGATCGGCAGTTGGAACCTACCTTGAAACAGTAATGCGCTAATATAGCCAAATTACACTATTAACCATTCTCCTCATACAAACGTCTGTGCATGCCAACAGAGCAGGCCCAGCTCAGGCGGTTACTGCAGGAGCCGTCTGGTCGGTGTATGCTCTGTTTATCAGTTAAATTGTAATATTTTACATACGTTAGTAGGTCTACAGTTAAACCCTTCTACACCGTACGTTAATTTGGGTATAAATATCGGCCTTGGAGACAGGTGACAGCTTAACTCATTCCCTCATATGGACGACTTTTGATGACTCTGTAAAAGTCACTTTGTGCAACCATTGTGATAAATAGAGCAGTTGTTCCTATAGGAGTAACTGCTCTATTTATCACAATGGTTTCAAGCTAAAAAATATATATAATTTTCCTTTTCTCTAGTTAACCCTTCGCTTGCTATTCACGTCAATATACCTACCTGTAAATAGTGAAGACCAAGATGCGACAGCTCCTGCAGGATCTGTCTCATCAGGGTCTGCACTATTTACAAGTTGATTGTGCAACCAATGCACTCCACAGCCGTGATTGCACAGCGAAATAATTGTAGACAGTGAAGATATATGTAAATATACCACAATGCGTGGGTAAAGAAGAAGAAATGCATTTTAAAATTCAGCAAGCGAAGGGTTAATGCTCCTTTTCGGTAGATTTATTCAAAGAGGTTGTAAAACAAATAGCCTATGAGGTAATGGGTTAATGCAGGATGAAAGGAAGTTTCTGCATGACTTTCACCCTGTATAAAGCAGCCACCTGCCTGAAAGTATTTAAATTCTTCTCTGCTATAATTCCGGTATAGAGTGGTTTTACTGTAATTGTTAGACTACGCATTATCTCTCTTTAATTAGTTCCGAACAGAGAAGACCCAGATTAGACGTCTGTCACAGGAGCTGTCTGATCAGGGTCTGTTCTGTTTGCTTATAGAAACGATATAGGTCTGATTCTTTAGTTTTGCCGGAGATAAAGTTTCTCATGTTTCGTAATGCCATTATGCACATTCAGCTAATGAATATGCATACAGTCATGATTGCTTACATGACTACTAACCAATTACCTCATTGGCTATTTTTATATACAACCTCTCTGAATTAATCTACCGAAAAGGAGCATTAATTAGAGAAAAGGACAATTTTAGAGTTTTGTAGTTTGAAACCATTGTGATAAATAGAGCATTTGCTCCTATAGGAGCAAATGCTCTATTTATCACAATGGTTTCACAAAGTGACTTTTACAGAGTCGTCAAAGGTCATTATTATTAGGGAATGGGTTAATGAAGTGACGGGTTGATTTTCAAATCGTTAATTACGAGAGGTTCGTTATCTGTCAATGTGGTATTACATGTACCACATGCAAATGAGCCATTAAATGACCCAACCCGCTATTGGTGTGGATGTATTTCATTTCTGTTAACCTTGTAAACTAGTTTGAGTGCATGAAACACTACCTGTACCACTACAGGACCTTAAAGCTCGACTGTATAAAACGTTGCCAGATGACTTCCCTATAAACCCCCTTGTATGCGTTTTTAACCATGCAAACACTTTCATTAACATCCATATCTATGAGTTTTTAAAAAAAAGACCACTGCCAAACGTGACTGCTGGTGGAAGTTGCATCTAAACGTGTTGCGAGCGTGGCCTTGCTTCGTTCTTTGTCATGACTAACATCATTTAGCAAAGTAAAGAATTTCGTTATATAGCATTTCTGTGTTTGAAGGACTCATTGTTATGTTAAATATAGAGATTTGACAGAAAAACGCAGTCAACAACAATGTTAGACAATCGGGAATAAAAAAACTGAAAAGTCATTAACGAGGTTAGATAAATGAATGGTAAGATATGACTCTATAGTCAATAACAAGGTTAGAAAACACCAAATCAATAATGAGGTTAGAACAACCCCGCAGTCAATAACGAGGTTAGACAGACAGACGATGGGAAGAAAACCAGTCAGTAAAGAGGTTAGATGTGTGTAAGAAACATATAATTAATAATGAATTGGTAGTGCTAATATAAGAAAATCCCACAATCAATAATGAGGTTAGACAGACAGCGATAAAGAAACCTCGTCATCAATAACGATGCTAGACAGACTGTGGTAAGAAAATCTCACAGTAATTAATGAGATCAGACAGATAGACGGTGATAAGGAAACCTAACAATCAAAAATGAGATTAGACAGGCAGTGTAAGTAACCCCACAATCAATAACGACGTTAGGTAGATAGACGACGGTAAGAAAACTTCACTGACAATTAGACGGATAGAGGTTAGACGGGTAGGTGGAAGTAAGAACACCTCACAGTCAATAATGAGGCTAGATAGATATAGACGGTGGTAAGAAAACCACACGAAGTTAGATAGACAGTGTTAGATAGACAGTGATAATAAAACTCACAGTCAATAACACAGTTAGACAGACATTGAACATAAAACCCAGTCTGTGGTAAATGCATCGCATTCAATAACGAGGTTGTAAGGCAACCCAACAATCAATAACGAGGTTAGACAGACGTTGGTAAGTAAACCTCAAAGCCAATAATAGTCAGGGAGCCAGTAATGCCTACCGTGCACCCCCCCCCCCCCCCCTCCCTTAGACTTTTTTTCATGGGTACCAAAATGTTCAGAAAAGTGTCCTGAATCAGAATCGCGAATGTACTCAAACTTAAATTATTTTAGGCTATGTGTATTTTAACCGTTTCCATGGCAACCCCCCAGTTTTCGTAATGATGACCCATACCTACAAATTCGCCCATATAACAGCCAGTTTTTGTCCTAAAACTATAAAAACTGGTACTAAATGAAATATAAGACATTGTGCTTTTATTTCTAACTTCTAACTGTTTTTTTAAATTACCTTATTTGCATACTCGTGAATATTAATGAGAACATTAAAAATAGTAAAAAAGTATAGAAATAACCTAAACCTTTCATTTTTTTATCCTACAAATATCAGAAAATAACTTCAAATGCAGTTTAACATGATGACGAAACCCCCAGGAAACAAAATATCCAATTTGAGGACCACAGCATTAATTTTAAGCACCATTTTCACCGTTTCCATGGCAACACCCTAGTTTTCGTAATGATGGTCCGTACCTGCAAAATCGTCCATATCACAATTATCGCCAAAGTAGGCCGCAATATCTATGTATGTTACAGGTATGTAAACACTCTGTAATATGAACAATGAAGTTAGAGTGGTTGCCTAGGAAACAAATATATCACCATCAGTGCTATATAATTTGTCCCAAATTTATTTATCTAACAATCTTGGTGATATTCAGTGATCGGTTACCATGGAAACCGTTACAATCTTTCTTACAGTTCATTGTTTGGGTATCAATTAAGATGATTAGCTTTCTGAGTATTTTGTCATCATTTTAAACTACATTTGAAGTTGTTATCTGATATTTGTAGGAAAAAATTGAGAGGTTTACGTTATTTCTGTATTTTCTTGGTATTTTTTTAATTATTCTAATTAATATTCATGTGTATGCAAATAAGGTAATTCCTAATTATAGCTTTTAAACCAAACCACACTATCTTAGCTTTAATTTGGTACCAGTTTTATGCAGTTAGCACACATACTTCCTGTGATATGGAAGATTTTTGCAGGTAGGTGTCGACTAACAAAACGGTGTGAACAGAGTGAAATGAATGGTTACTATGGAAACAGTTAAAAAGTTACTTAGAGTTAAAAAAATTTTGGTCCTCAAATTTGATATTTTGTTTTCTGAGGATTTTTTCATCAGGTTAAACTGCATTTGAAATTGTTTTCTGATATTTGTAGGATAAAATGTGAATAGTTATTTACGTTATTTCTATATTGATTTTACTATTTTTAATGTTCTCATTAATATTCATGAGTATGCAAAATAAGGTAATTTAACAAAACAAAAGCACAATGTCCTATCTCCAATTTGGTACCAGTTTTATGGGTTTTGGACAAAAACTGGCTGTGATATGGACGATTTTGCAGGTACGGACCATCATTACGAAAACTTGGGTGTTGCCATGGAAACGGTGAAAATGGTGCTTAAAATTAATGCTATGGTCCTCAAATTGGATATTTTGTTTGCTGGGGGTTTCGTCGTCATGTTAAATTGCATTTGAAGTTATTTTCTGATATTTGTAGGATAAAAAATGAAAGGTTTAGGTTATTTCTATACTTTTTTTACTAATTTTAATGTTCTCATTAATATTCATGAGTATGCAAATAAGGTAAATAAAATAACAAGTTATAAATAAAAGCACAATGTCTTATCTTCCAATTGGTACCAGTTTTATAGTTTTATGACAAAAACTGGCTGTGATATGGGCGAATTTGTAGGTATGGGTCATCATTACGAAAACTGGGGGGTTGCCATGGAGACGGTTAAAATACACATAGCCTTAAAGAATTTAAGTTTGATTACATTCGCGATTCTGATTCAGGACACTTTTCTGAACATTTTGGTACCCATGAAAAAAAGTCTAAGGGGGGGGGGGGGTGCACGATAGCACTACTGGGTCCCTGAGTATAACGAGGTTAACCCTTTCGGCGCCAAATTTCTAATTGTTGTCTGCAATCCAGTTTTTGTTAAATCATTCGGTACAATAAGGAAATGAGATAATTGATTGCAAATTTCAAAGGTATAAAGCACATAATTATATAGAAATAGAGATTGAGACAAAAAGTGAAGTCCCTGATCAGACGCCGCCTTGAAAAGTCGGCGTCTGATCTGGGACTGCACCATTTGTCTTGGTGCATTTATGCGACATTGGCGGTTAAAGGGTTAAACAGATATATAGTGGTATGACAGCCTCGTAGTCAATAACGAAAGCATCACAATCAAGACAAGTTTAGACAAATGATGGTAAGGAGTCCTTACAGTCAATAACGAGGTTAGAAAGATGTTTGTAAGAAAATCTCACAGTCAATAATGAGGTAAGATAAACGATGATAAGGAAACCTCACAGTAAATAACGGGGTTAGATAGATATTGGTAAGAAAGTGTCACCGACAATAAACAGACTAGATAAACAGTGGTAAGGAAACTTCCAAGTCAATAATGAGGTAAGACAGATATTGGTAAGAAAGTCTCACGGTCAATAACGAGGTTAGACATAATACATTGGTAAGAGAGTCTCACAGTCGATATCGAAGTTAGACAAACGGTGGCAAGGGAACCTCACTGTCAATAACGAAGTTAGAAATGTAGTGGTAAGAAAGCCTCACAGTCAATAACAAAGTTACATAAACACTGACTGATGAGGAAACGCCAGTCTATAATGAGGCTAAACAGACGTTGGTGAGACAATCGAGGTTAGACCATAAGTGATAAGGAAATGGCACAGTCAACGAGACAATGTAGACCGTAGCAAGGCAATCCTACATTCAATAACGAGGTGAGAAAAGCTGTGATCTGGGCCCTCAAGGTTATAAATCAGTTTTATAACCTCGGGGCAAGAAACTCCAAAGTTACATATTATTGTAAATCTTATTAATCAGTTATAACCAAACATTTATCTGATAAAAAAGCACATTGATGCATTTGCACACAGAACAGGCCCAGGTCAGTCAGCCCCTAAAGTAGCCGTCTGGCCAAGGTCTGCTGTGTTTTCTTATGGAGTAATATGGATATGATAGTACAGTTTCTGCCGTGGTTTAAAAACTTCCCTTCTACGCAATGTCATTATTGATATTGAGCAAATTAGTATTAAGAGCATTATTTGTTACATGACTAATCACTACGCAAAGGGTTAACTCTTTAACTCATAAATATCCATATAAGGAATAATGGCACCGCGGATATTCATTAGATATTATTCAGTAACGGCATATAAACACAGGAATTGATGGCCATGACCGAAACTGAGGAATTAGATCTTCATTATTTCATAAGCAAACAGAGCAGATCCTGATCAGACGGCTCCTACAGGAGCCGTTTGATCTGGGTCTACTCTGTTTGCAAATGCGCTATTTAAAAGGCGTGTCTATCAGTTAAAGGGTTGACGGGGTACACATAATTATAATCCCCATTATCAGTGATGAGTAATATCACATAGTAAATGCAAGATGACAATTATTCATCGATACTTGGGATTGAGTGTCTTCTTCCGGTTATATATTAACCCTTTGAATGTGGGATCCGAGATAATTTGCATTTGCAAACAGTGTAGATCCAGATCAGAGTGCTCCTACAGGAGCCCTCTGATCAGGGTCAGCACTGTTTTTGATGATTTAAATTCGTATCAGTACTATTTATTCTTTCATACGGAACTTACTTTACTATAAATAAAGATGGAACATTCCTTTTTTAAAATTCGGTAATCAAAGGTTGAAATCAAAGATTGTTACATTTAGCAAGTTTACCAAATTACCATAGGATGAGATTATGGTTTAATTTATTAAACACATAACGTTATATTCAGTATTTTCACAAACAAAAAGCCACTGTGTCAAACAGTTTGGATCCAGATGAGACACCGACTTCCTTGGCGTCTCATCTGGATCCAAACTATTTGCAAAGATTGTCACAAACTCGCAAGCAGTAACAACAAGGTTAACGTCCTGGTTGCATTTATAAAGGAATAATTGGGCGGTACTTGATAACTGTCATTAGAATTAGACCAGTTCTGTATCTATGTAGTGAAACATTGCTGAGGACAATATGAACAAGTTCCTTTTAGTAACATGTGCTATTTTGGCAGGTACGTTGTTTTTTCTCTTAACCCATTCCCTCCTATATAGTACTGGCGCCTTTTGGCGCCTCTGTAAAAGTCATTTTGAAACCGTTGTGATAAACAGAGCATTTGCATCTTTGCAGGGACATTGATTTTTCACTTAACCCTTTACTCCATGAATATTCATAGCAGACTCTACTCATAATGAATATTAATTAGCTAAATATTGTGCTATTATCTTAACTCAACGAATATTCACGTAAGAAATAATGACATCGTGAATTATAAATAAATTAATATTTAAAATGGCATATTAACATACGCAATTTTTGCCAAGGCAGAAACTGTGTAATCATGGCTATGCTATTCTATAAGCAAACAGAGCAGACTCTGATCAGATGGATCCTATAGGAGCCGTCTCATCTGGGTCTACTCTGTTTGCAAAAGTTGTAGAAAGACGTATATTTGTATGAGGTAAGGGTTAAACAAAGGAATACATGCATGTAGGTATGTCAAATAGTATAGAATAAGATCTAATATATTCAGAGCAGGCCCTGGTTATGCGTCTCCTGGAGGCACAGCCTTATCCGGATATTCTCTCTTTGCAAAAACGTCGAAATACGTCGTCTCCGTGGAGTAAAGCTTTGGCTCTTAACCCTTTCCCTGTCCTGTATTTAGGCCATATTTCAACACCTACTGAATATTCATTAACAAAATAGTTATAAAGAAATATGGAAGGTGGGACATTGTAGACAGTTTAGAAAGTAAAGAAACAGATCTATTAAATTATATTAGCAAACAGAGCAGACCCTGATCAGACGGCTCCTCTAGGAGCCGTCTGATCTGGGTCTACTCTGTTTGCAAATGCGTGAAAACACGTTTATATGAGGGAAAGGGTTAATACTCTCCTACTATAACAGTGCCTTCTAAAACTAAAGTCTGGACAAAATGACGTTTTCATTGGAGCCAGCGGCTAATGTTAAATGCCCTAGACACATAGTTTGGATACAGGCGAGAGGCCGAGTACGAGTAATTGCGTGTCTAACCGGGACCCAAACAGTTTGACATTCTGACTGTATATACAGTAAAACCTCTCTATAACGGCCACTAAATTGTGTTAATTAGTTGGTTTATAAGGGCAGGTGACTGCTTAAAGCAAGTTGAAAGTAAAACAGAACGCTCCTATAGGAGCGTTCTGTTTTACTTTCACCTTGCTTTTAGCAACCACCTGCCTTTAACACAAAATACTTGATGTACTTTAGTGGCCGTTATAGAGAGGTTTTACTGTATGAGGAGCAATGGAAGGATATTCGCTCTGAGCTCTGTATAAACGACAAGTGTGCAGATGTAATATAAACCGCAAGGAATGTGAATAAGGTTACCGTCCCCGTTTACTATTATATACAGTAGAACCTGTCTTAAGCGGTCATAAAAAGAGGTCTACTTGTGGGTCTGTAAGGCAGAAGGTAGCTTAATGCAAGTCAAAAGTAATGCAGAAAGCTCCGATAGGATTACGTTTGCCTTGCATTAAACAACATCCTGCTTTTAAGGCGCCTGTAATAAATGATTGAATGACCGCTTAGGACAGATTCTACTGTAGTTGGTATTTGATGATTTTGATCAGTGTCATTAGGTCTGTTCCTACAATTGGTATTTGATCAGTGTCATTAGGTCTGTTCCTACAGGTTCTACAGTAGTTAGTTGGTATTTGATCAGTGTCATTAGGTCTGTTCCTATAATTGGTATTTGATCAGTGTCATTAGGTCTGTTCCTACAGGTTCTACAGTAGTTAGTTGGTATTTGATGAGTGTCATTAGGTCTGTTCCTACAATTGGTATTTGATCAGTGTCATTAGGTCTGTTCCTACAGGTTCTACAGTAGTTAGTTGGTATTTGATCAGTGTCATTAGGTCTGTTCCTACAATTGGTATTTGATCAGTGTCATTAGGTCTGTTCCTACAATTGGTATTTGATGAGTGTCATTAGGTCTGTTCCTACAATTGGTATTTGATCAGTGTCATTAGGTCTGTTCCTACAATTGGTATTTGATCAGTGTCATTAGGTCTGTTCCTACAATTGGTATTTGATCAGTGTCATTAGGTCTGTTCCTACAATTGGTATTTGATCAGTGTCATTAGGTCTGTTCCTACAATAGGTATTTGATCCGTGTCATTAGGTCTGTTCCTACAATTGGTATTTGATCAGTGTCATTAGGTCTGTTCCTACAATAGGTATTTGATCCGTGTCATTAGGTCTATTCCTACAATTGGTATTTGATCCGTGTCATTAGGTCTGTTCCTACAATAGGTATTTGATCCGTGTCATTAGGTCTGTTCCTACAATAGGTATTTGATCCGTGTCATTAGGTCTGTTCCTACAATAGGTATTTGATCCGTGTCATTAGGTCTGTTCCTACAATAGGTATTTGATCCGTGTCATTAGGTCTGTTCCTACAATTGGTATTTGATCAGTGTCATTAGGTCTGTTCCTACAATAGGTATTTGATCCGTGTCATTAGGTCTGTTCCTACAATAGGTATTTGATCCGTGTCATTAGGTCTGTTCCTACAATAGGTATTTGATCCGTGTCATTAGGTCTGTTCCTACAATAGGTATTTGATCCGTGTCATTAGGTCTGTTCCTACAATATGTATTTGATCAGTGTCATTAGGTCTGTTCCTACAATAGGTATTTGATCCGTGTCATTAGGTCTGTTCCTACAATAGGTATTTGATCCGTGTCATTAGGTCTGTTCCTACAATAGGTATTTGATCCGTGTCATTAGGTCTGTTCCTACAGGTTCTACTGTAGTTAGCTGGTATTTGATCCGTGTCATTAGGTCTGTTCTTACAATTGGTATTTGATCAGTGTCATTAGGTCTGTTCCTACAGGTTCTACTGTAGTTAGTTGGTATTTGATGAGTGTCATTAGGTCTGTTCCTACAGGTTCTACTGTAGTTAGTTGGTATTTGATCAGTGTCATTAGGTCTGTTCCTACAGGTTCTACTGTAGTTAGTTGGTATTTGATCATTGTCATTAGATCTGTTCCTACAGGTTCTACTGTTGTTAGTTGGTATTTGATGAGTGTCATTAGGTCTGTTCCTACAGGTTCTACTGTAGTTAGTTGGTATTTGATCAGTGTCATTAGGTCTGTTCCTACAGGTTCTACTGTAGTTAGTTGGTATTTGATCAGTGTCATTAGGTCTGTTCCTACAGGTTCTACTGTAGTTAGTTGGTATTTGATCAGTGTCATTAGGTCTGTTCCTACAGGTTCTACTGTAGTTAGTTGGTATTTGATCAGTGTCATTAGGTCTGTTCCTACAGGTTCTACTGTAGTTAGTTGGTATTTGATCAGTGTCATTAGGTCTGTTCCTACAATTGGTATTTGATCAGTGTCATTAGGTCTGTTCCTACAATTGGTATTTGATCAGTGTCATTAGGTCTGTTCCTACAGGTTCTACTGTAGTTAGTTGGTATTTGATCAGTGTCATTAGGCCTGTTCCTACAGGTTCTACTGTGGTTAGTTGGTATTTGATCAGTGTCATTAGGTCTGTTCCTACAGGTTCTACTGTAGTTAGTTGGTATTTGATCAGTGTCATTAGGTCTGTTCCTACAGGTTATACTGTAGTTAATTGGTATTTGATCAGTGTCATTAGGTATGTTCCTACAATTGGTATTTGATCCGTGTCATTAGGTCTGTTCCTACAATTGGTATTTGATCCGTGTCATTAGGTCTGTTCCTACAATTGGTATTTGATCAGTGTCATTAGGTCTGTTCCTATAGGTTCTACTGTAGTTAGTTGGTATTTGATCCGTGTCATTAGGTCTGTTCCTACAATTGGTATTTGATCAGTGTCATTAGGTCTGTTCCTATAGGTTCTACTGTAGTTAGTTGGTATTTGATCCGTGTCATTAGGTCTGTTCCTACAATTGGTATTTGATCAGTGTCATTAGGTCTGTTCCTACAGGTTCTACTGTAGTTAGTTGGTATTTGATGAGTGTCATTAGGTATGTTCCTACAGGTTCTACTGTAGTTAGTTGGTATTTGATCAGTGTCATTAGATCTGTTCCTACAGGTTCTACTGTAGTTAGTTGGTATTTGATCAGTGTCATTAGGTATGTTCCTACAGGTTCTACTGTAGTTAGTTGGTATTTGATCAGTGTCATTAGGTATGTTCCTACAGGTTCTACTGTAGTTAGTTGGTATTTGATCAGTGTCATTAGGTATGTTCCTACAGGTTCTACTGTAGTTAGTTGGTATTTGATCAGTGTCATTAGGTATGTTCCTACAGGTTCTACTGTAGTTAGTTGGTATTTGATCAGTGTCATTAGGTATGTTCCTACAGGTTCTACAGTAGCTAGTTGGTATTTGATCAGTGTCATTAGGTATGTTCCTACAGGTTCTACTGTAGCTAGTTGGTATTTGATCAGTGTCATTAGGTATGTTCCTACAGGTTCTACTGTAGTTAGTTGGTATTTGATCAGTGTCATTAGGTATGTTCCTACAGGTTCTACTGTAGCTAGTTGGTATTTGATCAGTGTCATTAGGTATGTTCCTACAGGTTCTACTGTAGTTAGTTGGTATTTGATCAGTGTCATTAGGTATGTTCCTACAGGTTCTACTGTAGTTAGTTGGTATTTGATCAGTGTCATTAGGTATGTTCCTACAGGTTCTACTGTAGTTAGTTGGTATTTGATCAGTGTCATTAGGTCTGTTCCTACAGGTTCTACAGTAGCTAGTTGGTATTTGATCAGTGTCATTAGGTATGTTCCTACAGGTTCTACTGTAGTTAGTTGGTATTTGATCAGTGTCATTAGGTATGTTCCTACAGGTTCTACTGTAGTTAGTTTGTATTTGATCAGTGTCATTAGGTATGTTCCTACAATTGGTATTTGATCCGTGTCATTAGGTCTGTTCCTACAATAGGTATTTGATCCGTGTCATTAGGTCTGTTCCTACAATAGGTATTTGATCCGTGTCATTAGGTCTGTTCCTACAATAGGTATTTGATCCGTGTCATTAGGTCTGTTCCTACAATAGGTATTTGATCCGTGTCATTAGGTCTGTTCCTACATGTTCTACTGTAGTTAGTTGGTATTTGATCCGTGTCATTAGGTCTGTTCCTACAATTGGTATTTGATGAGTGTCATTAGGTCTGTTCCTACAGGTTCTACTGTAGTTAGTTGGTATTTGATGAGTGTCATTAGGTCTGTTCCTACAGGTTCTACTGTAGTTAGTTGGTATTTGATCAGTGTCATTAGGTCTGTTCCTACAGGTTCTACTGTAGTTAGTTGGTATTTGATCATTGTCATTAGATCTGTTCCTACAGGTTCTACTGTTGTTAGTTGGTATTTGATGAGTGTCATTAGGTCTGTTCCTACAGGTTCTACTGTAGTTAGTTGGTATTTGATCAGTGTCATTAGGTCTGTTCCTACAGGTTCTACTGTAGTTAGTTGGTATTTGATCAGTGTCATTAGGTCTGTTCCTACAGGTTCTACTGTAGTTAGTTGGTATTTGATCAGTGTCATTAGGTCTGTTCCTACAGGTTCTACTGTAGTTAGTTGGTATTTGATCAGTGTCATTAGGTCTGTTCCTACAGGTTCTACTGTAGTTAGTTGGTATTTGATCAGTGTCATTAGGTCTGTTCCTACAATTGGTATTTGATCAGTGTCATTAGGTCTGTTCCTACAATTGGTATTTGATCAGTGTCATTAGGTCTGTTCCTACAGGTTCTACTGTAGTTAGTTGGTATTTGATCAGTTTCATTAGGCCTGTTCCTACAGGTTCTACTGTAGTTAGTTGGTATTTGATCAGTGTCATTAGGCCTGTTCCTACAGGTTCTACTGTAGTTAGTTGGTATTTGATCAGTGTCATTAGGTCTGTTCCTACAGGTTCTACTGTAGTTAGTTGGTATTTGATCAGTGTCATTAGGCATGTTCCTACAGGTTCTACTGTAGTTAGTTGGTATTTGATCAGTGTCATTAGGTCTGTTCCTACAGGTTCTGCTGTAGTTAGTTGGTATTTGATCAGTGTCATTAGATCTGTTCCTACAGGTTCTACTGTAGTTAGTTGGTATTTGATCAGTGTCATTAGGTCTGTTCCTACAGGTTCTACTGTAGTTAGTTGGTATTTGATCAGTGTCATTAGGTATGTTCCTACAGGTTCTACTGTAGTTAGTTGGTATTTGATCAGTGTCATTAGGTATGTTCCTACAGGTTCTACTGTAGTTAGTTGGTATTTGATCAGTGTCATTAGGTATGTTCCTACAGGTTCTACTGTAGTTAGTTGGTATTTGATCAGTGTCATTAGGTATGTTCCTACAGGTTATACTGTAGTTAGTTGGTATTTGATCAGTGTCATTAGGTATGTTCCTACAGGTTATACTGTAGTTAGTTGGTATTTGATCAGTGTCATTAGGTATGTTCCTACAGGTTATACTGTAGTTACTTGGTATTTGATCAGTGTCATTAGGTCTGTTCCTACAGGTTATACTGTAGTTAGTTGGTATTTGATCAGTGTCATTAGGTATGTTCCTACAGGTTCTACTGTAGTTAGTTGGTATTTGATCAGTGTCATTAGGTCTGTTCCTACAGGTTATACTGTAGTTAATTGGTATTTGATCAGTGTCATTAGGTATGTTCCTACAATTGGTATTTGATCCGTGTCATTAGGTCTGTTCCTACAATTGGTATTTGATCCGTGTCATTAGGTCTGTTCCTACAATTGGTATTTGATCAGTGTCATTAGGTCTGTTCCTATAGGTTCTACTGTAGTTAGTTGGTATTTGATCCGTGTCATTAGGTCTGTTCCTACAATTGGTATTTGATCAGTGTCATTAGGTCTGTTCCTATAGGTTCTACTGTAGTTAGTTGGTATTTGATCCGTGTCATTAGGTCTGTTCCTACAATTGGTATTTGATCAGTGTCATTAGGTCTGTTCCTACAGGTTCTACTGTAGTTAGTTGGTATTTGATGAGTGTCATTAGGTATGTTCCTACAGGTTCTACTGTAGTTAGTTGGTATTTGATCAGTGTCATTAGATCTGTTCCTACAGGTTCTACTGTAGTTAGTTGGTATTTGATCAGTGTCATTAGGTATGTTCCTACAGGTTCTACTGTAGTTAGTTGGTATTTGATCAGTGTCATTAGGTATGTTCCTACAGGTTCTACTGTAGTTAGTTGGTATTTGATCAGTGTCATTAGGTATGTTCCTACAGGTTCTACTGTAGTTAGTTGGTATTTGATCAGTGTCATTAGGTATGTTCCTACAGGTTCTACTGTAGTTAGTTGGTATTTGATCAGTGTCAGGTATGTTCCTACAGGTTCTACTGTAGTTAGTTGGTATTTGATCAGTGTCATTAGGTATGTTCCTACAGGTTCTACTGTAGTTAGTTGGTATTTGATCAGTGTCATTAGGTATGTTCCTACAGGTTCTACTGTAGTTAGTTGGTATTTGATCAGTGTCATTAGGTATGTTCCTACAGGTTCTACTGTAGTTAGTTGGTATTTGATCAGTGTCATTAGGTATGTTCCTACAGGTTCTACAGTAGCTAGTTGGTATTTGATCAGTGTCATTAGGTATGTTCCTACAGGTTCTACTGTAGCTAGTTGGTATTTGATCAGTGTCATTAGGTATGTTCCTACAGGTTCTACTGTAGTTAGTTGGTATTTGATCAGTGTCATTTGGTATGTTCCTACAGGTTCTACTGTAGTTAGTTGGTATTTGATCAGTGTCATTAGGTATGTTCCTACAGGTTCTACTGTAGTTAGTTGGTATTTGATCAGTGTCATTAGGTATGTTCCTACAGGTTCTACTGTAGTTAGTTGGTATTTGATCAGTGTCATTAGGTATGTTCCTACAGGTTCTACAGTAGCTAGTTGGTATTTGATCAGTGTCATTAGGTATGTTCCTACAGGTTCTACTGTAGTTAGTTGGTATTTGATCAGTGTCATTAGGTATGTTCCTACAGGTTCTACTGTAGTTAGTTTGTATTTGATCAGTGTCATTAGGTATGTTCCTACAATTGGTATTTGATCCGTGTCATTAGGTCTGTTCCTACAATTGGTATTTGATCCGTGTCATTAGGTCTGTTCCTACAATTGGTATTTGATCAGTGTCATTAGGTCGGTTCCTATAGGTTCTACTGTAGTTAGTTGGTATTTGATCCGTGTCATTAGGTCTGTTCCTACAATTGGTATTTGATCAGTGTCATTAGGTCTGTTCCTATAGGTTCTACTGTAGTTAGTTGGTATTTGATCCGTGTCATTAAGTCTGTTCCTACAATTGGTATTTGATCAGTGTCATTAGGTCTGTTCCTACAGGTTCTACTGTAGTTAGTTGGTATTTGATGAGTGTCATTAGGTATGTTCCTACAGGTTCTACTGTAGTTAGTTGGTATTTGATCAGTGTCATTAGATCTGTTCCTACAGGTTCTACTGTAGTTAGTTGGTATTTGATCAGTGTCATTAGGTCTGTTCCTACAGGTTCTACTGTAGTTAGTTGGTATTTGATCAGTGTCATTAGGTATGTTCCTACAGGTTCTACTGTAGTTAGTTGGTATTTGATCAGTGTCATTAGGTATGTTCCTACAGGTTCTACTGTAGTTAGTTGGTATTTGATCAGTGTCAGGTATGTTCCTACAGGTTCTACTGTAGTTAGTTGGTATTTGATCAGTGTCATTAGGTATGTTCCTACAGGTTCTACTGTAGTTAGTTGGTATTTGATCAGTGTCATTAGGTATGTTCCTACAGGTTCTACTGTAGTTAGTTGGTATTTGATCAGTGTCATTAGGTATGTTCCTACAGGTTCTACTGTAGTTAGTTGGTATTTGATCAGTGTCATTAGGTATGTTCCTACAGGTTCTACAGTAGCTAGTTGGTATTTGATCAGTGTCATTAGGTATGTTCCTACAGGTTCTACTGTAGCTAGTTGGTATTTGATCAGTGTCATTAGGTATGTTCCTACAGGTTCTACTGTAGTTAGTTGGTATTTGATCAGTGTCATTAGGTATGTTCCTACAGGTTCTACTGTAGCTAGTTGGTATTTGATCAGTGTCATTAGGTATGTTCCTACAGGTTCTACTGTAGTTAGTTGGTATTTGATCAGTGTCATTAGGTATGTTCCTACAGGTTCTACTGTAGTTAGTTGGTATTTGATCAGTGTCATTAGGTATGTTCCTACAGGTTCTACTGTAGTTAGTTGGTATTTGATCAGTGTCATTAGGTATGTTCCTACAGGTTCTACAGTAGCTAGTTGGTATTTGATCAGTGTCATTAGGTATGTTCCTACAGGTTCTACTGTAGTTAGTTGGTATTTGATCAGTGTCATTAGGTATGTTCCTACAGGTTCTACTGTAGTTAGTTTGTATTTGATCAGTGTCATTAGGTATGTTCCTACAATTGGTATTTGATCCGTGTCATTAGGTCTGTTCCTACAATTGGTATTTGATCCGTGTCATTAGGTCTGTTCCTACAGGTTATACTGTAGTTAGTTGGTATTTGATCAGTGTCATTAGGTATGTTCCTACAGGTTCTACTGTAGTTAGTTGGTATTTGATCAGTGTCATTAGGTCTGTTCCTACAGGTTATACTGTAGTTAATTGGTATTTGATCAGTGTCATTAGGTATGTTCCTACAATTGGTATTTGATCCGTGTCATTAGGTCTGTTCCTACAATTGGTATTTGATCCGTGTCATTAGGTCTGTTCCTACAATTGGTATTTGATCAGTGTCATTAGGTCTGTTCCTATAGGTTCTACTGTAGTTAGTTGGTATTTGATCCGTGTCATTAGGTCTGTTCCTACAATTGGTATTTGATCAGTGTCATTAGGTCTGTTCCTATAGGTTCTACTGTAGTTAGTTGGTATTTGATCCGTGTCATTAGGTCTGTTCCTACAATTGGTATTTGATCAGTGTCATTAGGTCTGTTCCTACAGGTTCTACTGTAGTTAGTTGGTATTTGATGAGTGTCATTAGGTATGTTCCTACAGGTTCTACTGTAGTTAGTTGGTATTTGATCAGTGTCATTAGATCTGTTCCTACAGGTTCTACTGTAGTTAGTTGGTATTTGATCAGTGTCATTAGGTATGTTCCTACAGGTTCTACTGTAGTTAGTTGGTATTTGATCAGTGTCATTAGGTATGTTCCTACAGGTTCTACTGTAGTTAGTTGGTATTTGATCAGTGTCATTAGGTATGTTCCTACAGGTTCTACTGTAGTTAGTTGGTATTTGATCAGTGTCATTAGGTATGTTCCTACAGGTTCTACTGTAGTTAGTTGGTATTTGATCAGTGTCAGGTATGTTCCTACAGGTTCTACTGTAGTTAGTTGGTATTTGATCAGTGTCATTAGGTATGTTCCTACAGGTTCTACTGTAGTTAGTTGGTATTTGATCAGTGTCATTAGGTATGTTCCTACAGGTTCTACTGTAGTTAGTTGGTATTTGATCAGTGTCATTAGGTATGTTCCTACAGGTTCTACTGTAGTTAGTTGGTATTTGATCAGTGTCATTAGGTATGTTCCTACAGGTTCTACTGTAGTTAGTTGGTATTTGATCAGTGTCATTAGGTATGTTCCTACAGGTTCTACTGTAGTTAGTTGGTATTTGATCAGTGTCATTAGGTATGTTCCTACAGGTTCTACAGTAGCTAGTTGGTATTTGATCAGTGTCATTAGGTATGTTCCTACAGGTTCTACTGTAGTTAGTTGGTATTTGATCAGTGTCATTAGGTATGTTCCTACAGGTTCTACTGTAGTTAGTTTGTATTTGATCAGTGTCATTAGGTATGTTCCTACAATTGGTATTTGATCTGTGTCATTAGGTCTGTTCCTACAATTGGTATTTGATCCGTGTCATTAGGTCTGTTCCTACAGGTTATACTGTAGTTAGTTGGTATTTGATCAGTGTCATTAGGTATGTTCCTACAGGTTCTACTGTAGTTAGTTGGTATTTGATCAGTGTCATTAGGTCTGTTCCTACAGGTTATACTGTAGTTAATTGGTATTTGATCAGTGTCATTAGGTATGTTCCTACAATTGGTATTTGATCCGTGTCATTAGGTCTGTTCCTACAATTGGTATTTGATCCGTGTCATTAGGTCTGTTCCTACAATTGGTATTTGATCAGTGTCATTAGGTCTGTTCCTATAGGTTCTACTGTAGTTAGTTGGTATTTGATCCGTGTCATTAGGTCTGTTCCTACAATTGGTATTTGATCAGTGTCATTAGGTCTGTTCCTATAGGTTCTACTGTAGTTAGTTGGTATTTGATCCGTGTCATTAGGTCTGTTCCTACAATTGGTATTTGATCAGTGTCATTAGGTCTGTTCCTACAGGTTCTACTGTAGTTAGTTGGTATTTGATGAGTGTCATTAGGTATGTTCCTACAGGTTCTACTGTAGTTAGTTGGTATTTGATCAGTGTCATTAGATCTGTTCCTACAGGTTCTACTGTAGTTAGTTGGTATTTGATCAGTGTCATTAGGTATGTTCCTACAGGTTCTACTGTAGTTAGTTGGTATTTGATCAGTGTCATTAGGTATGTTCCTACAGGTTCTACTGTAGTTAATTGGTATTTGATCAGTGTCATTAGGTATGTTCCTACAGGTTCTACTGTAGTTAGTTGGTATTTGATCAGTGTCATTAGGTATGTTCCTACAGGTTCTACTGTAGTTAGTTGGTATTTGATCAGTGTCAGGTATGTTCCTACAGGTTCTACTGTAGTTAGTTGGTATTTGATCAGTGTCATTAGGTATGTTCCTACAGGTTCTACTGTAGTTAGTTGGTATTTGATCAGTGTCATTAGGTATGTTCCTACAGGTTCTACTGTAGTTAGTTGGTATTTGATCAGTGTCATTAGGTATGTTCCTACAGGTTCTACTGTAGTTAGTTGGTATTTGATCAGTGTCATTAGGTATGTTCCTACAGGTTCTACAGTAGCTAGTTGGTATTTGATCAGTGTCATTAGGTATGTTCCTACAGGTTCTACTGTAGCTAGTTGGTATTTGATCAGTGTCATTAGGTATGTTCCTACAGGTTCTACTGTAGTTAGTTGGTATTTGATCAGTGTCATTTGGTATGTTCCTACAGGTTCTACTGTAGTTAGTTGGTATTTGATCAGTGTCATTAGGTATGTTCCTACAGGTTCTACTGTAGTTAGTTGGTATTTGATCAGTGTCATTAGGTATGTTCCTACAGGTTCTACTGTAGTTAGTTGGTATTTGATCAGTGTCATTAGGTATGTTCCTACAGGTTCTACAGTAGCTAGTTGGTATTTGATCAGTGTCATTAGGTATGTTCCTACAGGTTCTACTGTAGTTAGTTGGTATTTGATCAGTGTCATTAGGTATGTTCCTACAGGTTCTACTGTAGTTAGTTTGTATTTGATCAGTGTCATTAGGTATGTTCCTACAATTGGTATTTGATCCGTGTCATTAGGTCTGTTCCTACAATTGGTATTTGATCCGTGTCATTAGGTCTGTTCCTACAATTGGTATTTGATCAGTGTCATTAGGTCGGTTCCTATAGGTTCTACTGTAGTTAGTTGGTATTTGATCCGTGTCATTAGGTCTGTTCCTACAATTGGTATTTGATCAGTGTCATTAGGTCTGTTCCTATAGGTTCTACTGTAGTTAGTTGGTATTTGATCCGTGTCATTAAGTCTGTTCCTACAATTGGTATTTGATCAGTGTCATTAGGTCTGTTCCTACAGGTTCTACTGTAGTTAGTTGGTATTTGATGAGTGTCATTAGGTATGTTCCTACAGGTTCTACTGTAGTTAGTTGGTATTTGATCAGTGTCATTAGATCTGTTCCTACAGGTTCTACTGTAGTTAGTTGGTATTTGATCAGTGTCATTAGGTCTGTTCCTACAGGTTCTACTGTAGTTAGTTGGTATTTGATCAGTGTCATTAGGTATGTTCCTACAGGTTCTACTGTAGTTAGTTGGTATTTGATCAGTGTCATTAGGTATGTTCCTACAGGTTCTACTGTAGTTAGTTGGTATTTGATCAGTGTCAGGTATGTTCCTACAGGTTCTACTGTAGTTAGTTGGTATTTGATCAGTGTCATTAGGTATGTTCCTACAGGTTCTACTGTAGTTAGTTGGTATTTGATCAGTGTCATTAGGTATGTTCCTACAGGTTCTACTGTAGTTAGTTGGTATTTGATCAGTGTCATTAGGTATGTTCCTACAGGTTCTACTGTAGTTAGTTGGTATTTGATCAGTGTCATTAGGTATGTTCCTACAGGTTCTACAGTAGCTAGTTGGTATTTGATCAGTGTCATTAGGTATGTTCCTACAGGTTCTACTGTAGCTAGTTGGTATTTGATCAGTGTCATTAGGTATGTTCCTACAGGTTCTACTGTAGTTAGTTGGTATTTGATCAGTGTCATTAGGTATGTTCCTACAGGTTCTACTGTAGCTAGTTGGTATTTGATCAGTGTCATTAGGTATGTTCCTACAGGTTCTACTGTAGTTAGTTGGTATTTGATCAGTGTCATTAGGTATGTTCCTACAGGTTCTACTGTAGTTAGTTGGTATTTGATCAGTGTCATTAGGTATGTTCCTACAGGTTCTACTGTAGTTAGTTGGTATTTGATCAGTGTCATTAGGTATGTTCCTACAGGTTCTACAGTAGCTAGTTGGTATTTGATCAGTGTCATTAGGTATGTTCCTACAGGTTCTACTGTAGTTAGTTGGTATTTGATCAGTGTCATTAGGTATGTTCCTACAGGTTCTACTGTAGTTAGTTTGTATTTGATCAGTGTCATTAGGTATGTTCCTACAATTGGTATTTGATCCGTGTCATTAGGTCTGTTCCTACAATTGGTATTTGATCCGTGTCATTAGGTCTGTTCCTACAATTGGTATTTGATCAGTGTCATTAGGTCTGTTCCTATAGGTTCTACTGTAGTTAGTTGGTATTTGATCCGTGTCATTAGGTCTGTTCCTACAATTGGTATTTGATCAGTGTCATTAGGTCTGTTCCTATAGGTTCTACTGTAGTTAGTTGGTATTTGATCCGTGTCATTAAGTCTGTTCCTACAATTGGTATTTGATCAGTGTCATTAGGTCTGTTCCTACAGGTTCTACTGTAGTTAGTTGGTATTTGATGAGTGTCATTAGGTATGCTACAGGTTCTACTGTAGTTAGTTGGTATTTGATCAGTGTCATTAGATCTGTTCCTACAGGTTCTACTGTAGTTAGTTGGTATTTGATCAGTGTCATTAGGTCTGTTCCTACAGGTTCTACTGTAGTAAGTTGGTATTTGATCAGTGTCATTAGGTATGTTCCTACAGGTTCTACTGTAGTTAGTTGGTATTTGATCAGTGTCATTAGGTATGTTCCTACAGGTTCTACTGTAGTTAGTTGGTATTTGATCAGTGTCATTAGGTATGTTCCTACAGGTTCTACTGTAGTTAGTTGGTATTTGATCAGTGTCAGGTATGTTCCTACAGGTTCTACAGTAGCTAGTTGGTATTTGATCAGTGTCATTAGGTATGTTCCTACAGGTTCTACTGTAGTTAGTTGGTATTTGATCAGTGTCATTAGGTATGTTCCTACAGGTTCTACTGTAGTTAGTTGGTATTTGATCAGTGTCATTATGTATGTTCCTACAGGTTCTACTGTAGCTAGTTGGTATTTGATCAGTGTCATTAGGTATGTTCCTACAGGTTCTACTGTAGTTAGTTGGTATTTGATCAGTGTCATTAGGTATGTTCCTACAGGTTCTACTGTAGTTAGTTGGTATTTGATCAGTGTCATTAGGTATGTTCCTACAGGTTCTACTGTAGTTAGTTGGTATTTGATCAGTGTCATTAGGTATGTTCCTACAGTTTCTACAGTAGCTAGTTGGTATTTGATCAGTGTCATTAGGTATGTTCCTACAGGTTCTACTGTAGTTAGTTGGTATTTGATCAGTGTCATTAGGTATGTTCCTACAGGTTCTACTGTAGTTAGTTGGTATTTGATCAGTGTCATTAGGTATGTTCCTACAGGTTCTACTGTAGTTAGTTGGTATTTGATCAGTGTCATTAGGTATGTTCCTACAGGTTCTACTGTAGTTAGTTGGTATTTGATCAGTGTCATTAGGTATGTTCCTACAGGTTCTACAGTAGCTAGTTGGTATTTGATCAGTGTCATTAGGTCTGTTCCTACAGGTTCTACTGTAGTTAGTTGGTATTTGATCAGTGTCATTAGGTATGTTCCTACAGGTTCTACTGTAGTTAGTTGGTATTTGATCAGTGTCATTAGGTATGTTCCTACAGGTTCTACTGTAGTTAGTTGGTATTTGATCAGTGTCATTAGGTATGTTCCTACATGTTCTACTGTAGTTAGTTGGTATTTGATCAGTGTCATTAGGTATGTTCCTACAGGTTCTACTGTAGTTAGTTGGTATTTGATCAGTGTCATTAGGTATGTTCCTACAGGTTCTACTGTAGTTAGTTGGTATTTGATCAGTGTCATTAGGTATGTTCCTACAGGTTCTACTGTAGTTAGTTGGTATTTGATCAGTGTCATTAGGTATGTTCCTACAGGTTCTACTGTAGTTAGTTGGTATTTGATCAGTGTCATTAGGTATGTTCCTACAGGTTCTACAGTAGCTAGTTGGTATTTGATCAGTGTCATTAGGTATGTTCCTACAGGTTCTACTGTAGTTAGTTGGTATTTGATCAGTGTCATTAGGTATGTTCCTACAGGTTCTACTGTAGTTAGTTGGTATTTGATCAGTGTCATTAGGTATGTTCCTACAGGTTCTACTGTAGTTAGTTGGTATTTGATCAGTGTCATTAGGTATGTTCCTACAGGTTCTACTGTAGTTAGTTGGTATTTGATCAGTGTCATTAGGTATGTTCCTACAGGTTCTACAGTAGCTAGTTGGTATTTGATCAGTGTCATTAGGTCTGTTCCTACAGGTTCTACTGTAGTTAGTTGGTATTTGATCAGTGTCATTAGGTATGTTCCTACAGGTTCTACTGTAGTTAGTTGGTATTTGATCAGTGTCATTAGGTATGTTCCTACAGGTTCTACTGTAGTTAGTTGGTATTTGATCAGTGTCATTAGGTATGTTCCTACATGTTCTACTGTAGTTAGTTGGTATTTGATCAGTGTCATTAGGTATGTTCCTACAGGTTCTACTGTAGTTAGTTGGTATTTGATCAGTGTCATTAGGTATGTTCCTACAGGTTCTACTGTAGTTAGTTGGTATTTGATCAGTGTCATTAGGTATGTTCCTACAGGTTCTACTGTAGTTAGTTGGTATTTGATCAGTGTCATTAGGTATGTTCCTACAGGTTCTACTGTAGTTAGTTGGTATTTGATCAGTGTCATTAGGTATGTTCCTACAGGTTCTACAGTAGCTAGTTGGTATTTGATCAGTGTCATTAGGTATGTTCCTACAGGTTCTACTGTAGCTAGTTGGTATTTGATCAGTGTCATTAGGTATGTTCCTACAGGTTCTACTGTAGTTAGTTGGTATTTGATCAGTGTCATTAGGTATGTTCCTACAATTGGTATTTGATCCGTGTCATTAGGTCTGTTCCTACAATTGGTAGTTGATCCGTGTCATTAGGTCTGTTCCTACAATTGGTATTTGATCAGTGTCATTAGGTCTGTTCCTATAGGTTCTACTGTAGTTAGTTGGTATTTGATCCGTGTCATTAGGTCTGTTCCTACAATTGGTATTTGATCAGTGTCATTAGGTCTGTTCCTATAGGTTCTACTGTAGTTAGTTGGTATTTGATCCGTGTCATTAAGTCTGTTCCTACAATTGGTATTTGATCAGTGTCATTAGGTCTGTTCCTACAGGTTCTACTGTAGTTAGTTGGTATTTGATGAGTGTCATTAGGTATGTTCCTACAGGTTCTACTGTAGTTAGTTGGTATTTGATCAGTGTCATTAGGTCTGTTCCTACAGGTTCTACTGTAGTTAGTTGGTATTTGATCAGTGTCAGGTATGTTCCTACAGGTTCTACAGTAGCTAGTTGGTATTTGATCAGTGTCATTAGGTATGTTCCTACAGGTTCTACTGTAGTTAGTTGGTATTTGATCAGTGTCATTAGGTATGTTCCTACAGGTTCTACTGTAGTTAGTTGGTATTTGATCAGTGTCATTATGTATGTTCCTACAGGTTCTACTGTAGCTAGTTGGTATTTGATCAGTGTCATTAGGTATGTTCCTACAGGTTCTACTGTAGTTAGTTGGTATTTGATCAGTGTCATTAGGTATGTTCCTACAGGTTCTACTGTAGTTAGTTGGTATTTGATCAGTGTCATTAGGTATGTTCCTACAGGTTCTACTGTAGTTAGTTGGTATTTGATCAGTGTCATTAGGTATGTTCCTACAGTTTCTACAGTAGCTAGTTGGTATTTGATCAGTGTCATTAGGTATGTTCCTACAGGTTCTACTGTAGTTAGTTGGTATTTGATCAGTGTCATTAGGTATGTTCCTACAGGTTCTACTGTAGTTAGTTGGTATTTGATCAGTGTCATTAGGTATGTTCCTACAGGTTCTACTGTAGTTAGTTGGTATTTGATCAGTGTCATTAGGTATGTTCCTACAGGTTCTACTGTAGTTAGTTGGTATTTGATCAGTGTCATTAGGTATGTTCCTACAGGTTCTACAGTAGCTAGTTGGTATTTGATCAGTGTCATTAGGTCTGTTCCTACAGGTTCTACTGTAGTTAGTTGGTATTTGATCAGTGTCATTAGGTATGTTCCTACAGGTTCTACTGTAGTTAGTTGGTATTTGATCAGTGTCATTAGGTATGTTCCTACAGGTTCTACTGTAGTTAGTTGGTATTTGATCAGTGTCATTAGGTATGTTCCTACATGTTCTACTGTAGTTAGTTGGTATTTGATCAGTGTCATTAGGTATGTTCCTACAGGTTCTACTGTAGTTAGTTGGTATTTGATCAGTGTCATTAGGTATGTTCCTACAGGTTCTACTGTAGTTAGTTGGTATTTGATCAGTGTCATTAGGTATGTTCCTACAGGTTCTACTGTAGTTAGTTGGTATTTGATCAGTGTCATTAGGTATGTTCCTACAGGTTCTACTGTAGTTAGTTGGTATTTGATCAGTGTCATTAGGTATGTTCCTACAGGTTCTACAGTAGCTAGTTGGTATTTGATCAGTGTCATTAGGTATGTTCCTACAGGTTCTACTGTAGCTAGTTGGTATTTGATCAGTGTCATTAGGTATGTTCCTACAGGTTCTACTGTAGTTAGTTGGTATTTGATCAGTGTCATTAGGTATGTTCCTACAGGTTCTACTGTAGCTAGTTGGTATTTGATCAGTGTCATTAGGTATGTTCCTACAGGTTCTACTGTAGTTAGTTGGTATTTGATCAGTGTCATTAGGTATGTTCCTACAGGTTCTACTGTAGTTAGTTGGTATTTGATCAGTGTCATTAGGTATGTTCCTACAGGTTCTACTGTAGTTAGTTGGTATTTGATCAGTGTCATTAGGTATGTTCCTACAGGTTCTACAGTAGCTAGTTGGTATTTGATCAGTGTCATTAGGTATGTTCCTACAGGTTCTACTGTAGTTAGTTGGTATTTGATCAGTGTCATTAGGTATGTTCCTACAGGTTCTACTGTAGTTAGTTTGTATTTGATCAGTGTCATTAGGTATGTTCCTACAATTGGTATTTGATCCGTGTCATTAGGTCTGTTCCTACAATTGGTATTTGATCCGTGTCATTAGGTCTGTTCCTACAATTGGTATTTGATCAGTGTCATTAGGTCTGTTCCTATAGGTTCTACTGTAGTTAGTTGGTATTTGATCCGTGTCATTAGGTCTGTTCCTACAATTGGTATTTGATCAGTGTCATTAGGTCTGTTCCTATAGGTTCTACTGTAGTTAGTTGGTATTTTATCCGTGTCATTAAGTCTGTTCCTACAATTGGTATTTGATCAGTGTCATTAGGTCTGTTCCTACAGGTTCTACTGTAGTTAGTTGGTATTTGATGAGTGTCATTAGGTATGTTCCTACAGGTTCTACTGTAGTTAGTTGGTATTTGATCAGTGTCATTAGATCTGTTCCTACAGGTTCTACTGTAGTTAGTTGGTATTTGATCAGTGTCATTAGGTCTGTTCCTACAGGTTCTACTGTAGTTAGTTGGTATTTGATCAGTGTCATTAGGTATGTTCCTACAGGTTCTACTGTAGTTAGTTGGTATTTGATCAGTGTCATTAGGTATGTTCCTACAGGTTCTACTGTAGTTAGTTGGTATTTGATCAGTGTCATTAGGTATGTTCCTACAGGTTCTACTGTAGTTAGTTGGTATTTGATCAGTGTCAGGTATGTTCCTACAGGTTCTACAGTAGCTAGTTGGTATTTGATCAGTGTCATTAGGTATGTTCCTACAGGTTCTACTGTAGTTAGTTGGTATTTGATCAGTGTCATTAGGTATGTTCCTACAGGTTCTACTGTAGTTAGTTGGTATTTGATCAGTGTCATTATGTATGTTCCTACAGGTTCTACTGTAGCTAGTTGGTATTTGATCAGTGTCATTAGGTATGTTCCTACAGGTTCTACTGTAGTTAGTTGGTATTTGATCAGTGTCATTAGGTATGTTCCTACAGGTTCTACTGTAGTTAGTTGGTATTTGATCAGTGTCATTAGGTATGTTCCTACAGGTTCTACTGTAGTTAGTTGGTATTTGATCAGTGTCATTAGGTATGTTCCTACAGTTTCTACAGTAGCTAGTTGGTATTTGATCAGTGTCATTAGGTATGTTCCTACAGGTTCTACTGTAGTTAGTTGGTATTTGATCAGTGTCATTAGGTATGTTCCTACAGGTTCTACTGTAGTTAGTTGGTATTTGATCAGTGTCATTAGGTATGTTCCTACAGGTTCTACTGTAGTTAGTTGGTATTTGATCAGTGTCATTAGGTATGTTCCTACAGGTTCTACTGTAGTTAGTTGGTATTTGATCAGTGTCATTAGGTATGTTCCTACAGGTTCTACAGTAGCTAGTTGGTATTTGATCAGTGTCATTAGGTCTGTTCCTACAGGTTCTACTGTAGTTAGTTGGTATTTGATCAGTGTCATTAGGTATGTTCCTACAGGTTCTACTGTAGTTAGTTGGTATTTGATCAGTGTCATTAGGTATGTTCCTACAGGTTCTACTGTAGTTAGTTGGTATTTGATCAGTGTCATTAGGTATGTTCCTACATGTTCTACTGTAGTTAGTTGGTATTTGATCAGTGTCATTAGGTATGTTCCTACAGGTTCTACTGTAGTTAGTTGGTATTTGATCAGTGTCATTAGGTATGTTCCTACAGGTTCTACTGTAGTTAGTTGGTATTTGATCAGTGTCATTAGGTATGTTCCTACAGGTTCTACTGTAGTTAGTTGGTATTTGATCAGTGTCATTAGGTATGTTCCTACAGGTTCTACTGTAGTTAGTTGGTATTTGATCAGTGTCATTAGGTATGTTCCTACAGGTTCTACTGTAGCTAGTTGGTATTTGATCAGTGTCATTAGGTATGTTCCTACATGTTCTACTGTAGTTAGTTGGTATTTGATCAGTGTCATTAGGTATGTTCCTACAGGTTCTACTGTAGTTAGTTGGTATTTGATCAGTGTCATTAGGTATGTTCCTACAGGTTCTACTGTAGTTAGTTGGTATTTGATCAGTGTCATTAGGTATGTTCCCACAGGTTCTACAGTAGCTAGTTGGTATTTGATCAGTGTCATTAGGTATGTTCCTACAGGTTCTACTGTAGTTAGTTGGTATTTGATCAGTGTCATTAGGTATGTTCCTACAGGTTCTACTGTAGTTAGTTGGTATTTGATCAGTGTCATTAGGTATGTTCCTACAGGTTCTACTGTAGTTAGTTGGTATTTGATCAGTGTCATTAGGTATGTTCCTACAGGTTCTACTGTAGTTAGTTGGTATTTGATCAGTGTCATTAGGTATGTTCCTACAGGTTCTACAGTAGCTAGTTGGTATTTGATCAGTGTCATTAGGTATGTTCCTACAGGTTCTACTGTAGCTAGTTGGTATTTGATCAGTGTCATTAGGTATGTTCCTACAGGTTCTACAGTAGCTAGTTGGTATTTGATCAGTGTCATTAGGTATGTTCCTACAGGTTCTACTGTAGCTAGTTGGTATTTGATCAGTGTCATTAGGTATGTTCCTACAGGTTCTACTGTAGTTAGTTGGTATTTGATCAGTGTCATTAGGTATGTTCCTACAGGTTCTACTGTAGTTAGTTGGTATTTGATCAGTGTCATTAGGTATGTTCCTACAGGTTCTACTGTAGTTAGTTGGTATTTGATCAGTGTCATTAGGTATGTTCCTACAGGTTCTACAGTAGCTAGTTGGTATTTGATCAGTGTCATTAGGTATGTTCCTACAGGTTCTACTGTAGTTAGTTGGTATTTGATCAGTGTCATTAGGTATGTTCCTACAGGTTCTACTGTAGTTAGTTTGTATTTGATCAGTGTCATTAGGTATGTTCCTACAATTGGTATTTGATCCGTGTCATTAGGTCTGTTCCTACAATTGGTATTTGATCCGTGTCATTAGGTCTGTTCCTACAATTGGTATTAGATCAGTGTCATTAGGTCTGTTCCTATAGGTTCTACTGTAGTTAGTTGGTATTTGATCCGTGTCATTAGGTCTGTTCCTACAATTGGTATTTGATCAGTGTCATTAGGTCTGTTCCTATAGGTTCTACTGTAGTTAGTTGGTATTTGATCCGTGTCATTAAGTCTGTTCCTACAATTGGTATTTGATCAGTGTCATTAGGTCTGTTCCTACAGGTTCTACTGTAGTTAGTTGGTATTTGATGAGTGTCATTAGGTATGTTCCTACAGGTTCTACTGTAGTTAGTTGGTATTTGATCAGTGTCATTAGATCTGTTCCTACAGGTTCTACTGTAGTTAGTTGGTATTTGATCAGTGTCATTAGGTCTGTTCCTACAGGTTCTACTGTAGTTAGTTGGTATTTGATCAGTGTCATTAGGTATGTTCCTACAGGTTCTACTGTAGTTAGTTGGTATTTGATCAGTGTCATTAGGTATGTTCCTACAGGTTCTACTGTAGTTAGTTGGTATTTGATCAGTGTCATTAGGTATGTTCCTACAGGTTCTACTGTAGTTAGTTGGTATTTGATCAGTGTCAGGTATGTTCCTACAGGTTCTACAGTAGCTAGTTGGTATTTGATCAGTGTCATTAGGTATGTTCCTACAGGTTCTACTGTAGTTAGTTGGTATTTGATCAGTGTCATTAGGTATGTTCCTACAGGTTCTACTGTAGTTAGTTGGTATTTGATCAGTGTCATTATGTATGTTCCTACAGGTTCTACTGTAGCTAGTTGGTATTTGATCAGTGTCATTAGGTATGTTCCTACAGGTTCTACTGTAGTTAGTTGGTATTTGATCAGTGTCATTAGGTATGTTCCTACAGGTTCTACTGTAGTTAGTTGGTATTTGATCAGTGTCATTAGGTATGTTCCTACAGGTTCTACTGTAGTTAGTTGGTATTTGATCAGTGTCATTAGGTATGTTCCTACAGTTTCTACAGTAGCTAGTTGGTATTTGATCAGTGTCATTAGGTATGTTCCTACAGGTTCTACTGTAGTTAGTTGGTATTTGATCAGTGTCATTAGGTATGTTCCTACAGGTTCTACTGTAGTTAGTTGGTATTTGATCAGTGTCATTAGGTATGTTCCTACAGGTTCTACTGTAGTTAGTTGGTATTTGATCAGTGTCATTAGGTATGTTCCTACAGGTTCTACTGTAGTTAGTTGGTATTTGATCAGTGTCATTAGGTATGTTCCTACAGGTTCTACAGTAGCTAGTTGGTATTTGATCAGTGTCATTAGGTCTGTTCCTACAGGTTCTACTGTAGTTAGTTGGTATTTGATCAGTGTCATTAGGTATGTTCCTACAGGTTCTACTGTAGTTAGTTGGTATTTGATCAGTGTCATTAGGTATGTTCCTACAGGTTCTACTGTAGTTAGTTGGTATTTGATCAGTGTCATTAGGTATGTTCCTACAGGTTCTACTGTAGTTAGTTGGTATTTGATCAGTGTCATTAGGTATGTTCCTACAGGTTCTACTGTAGTTCGTTGGTATTTGATCAGTGTCATTAGGTATGTTCCTACAGGTTCTACTGTAGTTAGTTGGTATTTGATCAGTGTCATTAGGTATGTTCCTACAGGTTCTACAGTAGCTAGTTGGTATTTGATCAGTGTCATTAGGTATGTTCCTACAGGTTCTACTGTAGTTAGTTGGTATTTGATCAGTGTCATTAGGTATGTTCCTACAGGTTCTACTGTAGTTAGTTGGTATTTGATCAGTGTCATTAGGTATGTTCCTACAGGTTCTACAGTAGCTAGTTGGTATTTGATCAGTGTCATTAGGTATGTTCCTACAGGTTCTACTGTAGTTAGTTGGTATTTGATCAGTGTCATTAGGTATGTTCCTACAGGTTCTACTGTAGTTAGTTGGTATTTGATCAGTGTCATTAGGTCTGTTCCTACAGGTTCTACTGTAGTTAGTTGGTATTTGATCAGTGTCATTAGATCTGTTCCTACAGGTTCTACTGTAGTTAGTTGGTATTTGATCAGTGTCATTAGGTATGTTCCTACAGGTTCTACTGTAGTTAGTTGGTATTTGATCAGTGTCATTAGGTATGTTCCTACAGGTTCTACAGTAGCTAGTTGGTATTTGATCAGTGTCATTAGGTCTGTTCCTTGGTTACATTGTCAAACATTGCTTTGACGAAGGCAGCATCAGGGGCGGGGTGGCTTATCGTTACATGTATGTTCATCTGGATCCAAACTGTTTGCAAAATAAATAATTAGGTAGCACTTATCAAGCAAAATACGGTACTATCTCTAATAAATGCTCCCGGAGGAGTAACATTTTTTTAAAGTAGCTTCCTGCATTTTGTACACAGGTAGTCGCTTAATGCAGAATGAAAGCAATGCAGAAAGTTATTGCTTTCAGTCTGCATCAAGCTACCACCTGTATTTTGAAAACCCTATTTTTTCTTTATTTGATGGTTATTATACAGGATATTAGTTTTTAATTAATTGTAAGATTCCTCAAGCGGTAGGTAGTGTTTATTAGAGTTGGATGCATTAGATAGAATGCGGTAAGAAGAAAACCCATATATGGAGAACTTTGGCGGATAAAACGCATAGAGACATACGTCCATATGCCATTATATATTTCAAGCTAATTAATATCCATGCAAACCTTTATCCATGCTTATAAAACTTTTTAGTTGAGTCTGAGTTCGTTCTCAAGCTTTTGATTGGTCAGATTTGAGTTCTCAAGCTTTTGATTGGTCAGATTTGAGCCAAAGGCTCAAATCTGACCAATCAAAAACTTGAGAACGAGCTCAGACTCAACTAAAAGTTTTATAAGCATTGACCCAGATTTCTCATATGAATAGTCACGGAGTAAAGGGTTAAAGACCCTGAATAAGACAGCATTTCAATGATTTTCAAGACAGGTTTCCAATAAACTTTTATTGTTAATATCTTTCAGCAATATTGGTTGGCCCTCGTATGTTACATGAATACAGTTGTACCCTTTACCCATTGAACATTAATGAATGACGTAATCACCATATGACTACAGTAAAACCCCTCTAATGCGACCACTTAAAAGAGGTATAATTCTGGGTGGTAGAGGCAGGTGGTAGCTTAATACAGGACGAAAGTAATGCAGAAAACTCATAGATAAGCTACCACCTGCTTATAACGGCACACATGGTTATTCATTAAGTGGTCGCATTAGAGGGGTTCTACTGTATTAATTAGATGGACAAAGTTTTATAATAGTATATAAAAACAGAATACCATATGTATTTGGTCATGTCACATACTGTAGAATCTGGTCAATATACAGTAAAACCTCTCTATAACGGCCACTAAATTACATCAATTATTTTGTGTTAAAGGCAGGTGGCTGCTTAAAGCAAGGTGAAAGTAAAACAGAACGCTCCTATAGGAGCGTTCTGTTTTACTTTCATCTTGCTTTAAGCGGCAACCTGCCCTACATACCAAATAATTAACACAAATTAGTGTCCGTTATAGAGAGGTTTTACTGTAGTGCCACGGGCAAGCAGGGCAGACCCTGATCAGATAGCTCCTGCTGAAGCCGTCTGATCTGGGTCTACTGTGTTCGCAAAAGCGTAAAAAGGCATGAATACATACAAGGAGTAAAAGTTGATCAATTAAACATTAACTATGCAGTATACAGTTACAAATGGAGAGTCGCGATATTTTATCGACTAGGACTGTCCGCGGTCTACTTTTTTTACCTTAAATCTGCGAGAACAAAGTATATTTATTAAGAACATTTCCAGCAGTGTCTGATGGAGCCCTTTGATCAGAGACTGCAGTTGGTTACATATGTCATTTTCCGCAGTGATTTTTTGTTTTTTGTTATTTATTTTATATTTAGAAATTAAGAACTCAGTGTAATTAGTCAGCAGATTAGGGGTTAAAATTCTAAATTAATTGTAAACTTGTATCATATATCCACAGGGTCCATTTCACTGTGTTCGGGCCTTAAATGCTACCATTGCAACTCGACTGCCTATCAAGAAAAGTGTGGGAGCGACTTCCAGTTTACGGCAACAAACGGAAGTCACGTGAAAGAAGGGTGTGACAGTTGTACTCGTATCGAGCGTGACATGCAAGGGTCAAAAGGTTAGAACAAACCTCTTTCGCTGCCAAATATTGTCGTCATTAAACGTCTGAAACTTGATTGCCTGGTTCAACTTCTTTTTTTTTCCTTTTTAATCCATTACCTCATAGGCTATTTTAGATACAACCACTTTGAATAAATCTACCGAAAAGGAGCATTAACTGGAGGAAAGGATTTTTTTTTTAAAAATTGTAGTTTGAAACCATTGTGATAAACAGAGCATTTGCTCCTATAGGAGTAAATGCTCTATTTATCACAATGGTTTCATAAAGTGTCTTTTACAGAGTCGTCAAAAATCGTCAATATGAGGGAATGGGTTAAAAAATACAGTAACAAACAGTTTGGATCCCGATGACACGCCCATAACCCGGACTGTTTGCACAGGTAATCACCTATCCACCAATGGCAGTGAAGAGTTAATATTGTCTTTAACCATATACTCCATGAATATTCATGTAAGAAATAATGACATGGTGGATATTAATTAGAATAACTGTTATAATATCACATGGACACAGAATGTTTTGGCCATGGCAGAAACGGTAGAATCGTAAAAGCAAACAGAGCAGACCCTGATCAGACGGATCCTACAGGAGCTGTCTGAGCTGGGTATACTCTGTTTGCAAAGGCGTATTTATGGAATAAAGGGATGGGATAAAGAACTTTTACTTCTAGGAGCTTTCTGCGTGGCTTTCACTCTGCATTAATCTGCCACACCTCTGAAACCTTTACTCCACGAATACACCTTTGTAAACAGAGTAGACCCAGATCAGACGACTCCTATAGGAGCCGTCTGATCAGGATCTGCTGTTTGCTCATGATATAGGTCTGATTCTACAGCTTCCACCATGGCCAAAAGGTCATGTGTTCATGTGCCATTACAAAAATTAAACTAATTAATATTCATGGTGTCATTATTTCTTACTTGAATATTCATGGAGGAAATGGTCAGAGACCGATAATGATACTTGGTTTAGTCTTCCAATTTATCGGGGTTTTACAGTAGTCTTCTTACAATTTCTTGAATATTCCCCATATATGCAGCTCCGACGTATTTGCCCTTAGCCCTCGATTTAGTGGTCTCTTACTATACACTCAGGACTGCACGCCGGTGATCATTGTGTCCCCTTTGTTCTCAAGTGGAACCCTCAACCACTTGTCATTATTTAGGAGATACGTTGAGCTAATTTTCGACGGTCGAAAATGTCGTCCACCTCAGTTGTTGTTAAATCTGCGTTATCGTGCTTACGCCTTTAATAATCTTTTACGCCGTAAATATACATGTATGAAGTAATGGAATCATAAATATTAATTAATTTAATCGTCCTAATAGCACGTGTAGACATGAATAGTTAGCCATGGCAGAAACTGTATAATCATATCGATATTATTTCATAAGCAAAAAAGAGCAGACCCTAGTCAGACGGCTCCTTAAGGAGCCGTCTGATCTGGGTCTACTCTGTTTGCAAAGGCATAGAAAGGTGCATTTATGGAGTAAAGGGTTAAAGTGTCAGACTGGTCCTCATGAGACGTCCGGTTACTAATCTGGATCCAAACTGTTTGCATTTAGGTTGTCACAGATTCATTTGTCGATTTAAAGTAAGATGTTTTCCTCCAAAATTAATCTTATGTTTAATTAATTGTCAATTACGCACAAAGTGTCAATATGATGATCAGGAATGCACTAGTCATTTGATAGTCTGTTCGTACTTAAAACGGAAATTCTTTTGTAAAGGAGGAAGAAAAAAACAACGACCGTGACCTATTGGTACATCTAAATTAACTTATTTTGTTGAAGATTGGTGGTAGTTTTAGGAGTTGTCAATAAAAAAAATGCTCGATCAATATTTTAAAAAATAATTGGCCGAGTGTCAAACAGCTCGAGAACTTTTAAGGTAGGTGGCTGCTTTATGAAAGTCAATCAGAAAGCTCCAAAGGAGCTTTTTGCATGACTTTCAACCTTCGTTAACACATTACCCCCTAGTGACGCATTTTTGCGCCTCTATAAAATACTCATTTTGAAACCATTGTGATAAATAGAGCATTTGCTCCATAGGAGCAAATGCTCTATTTATCGCAATGGTTTCAAGACTACACATTTCTAAAACTCTCCTTTTCTATAGTTAATGCTCCTTTTCGGTAGATTTATTCAAAGAGGTTTGGTCTAAAATAGCCTTGGGGAGCAGGAGTTAAGCTGTAACCTGTCTTACAAACGGGCACTGATACTAATTTAAGGCCCGGTTTAGAGAGGTTTTACTGCAGTACACAATTATATCTACTAACAATTTACCTTCCAATTTTTGCAGACGATAATTTAGCATAGAGCGTGGTACTACGGTACCATGGTGACTGTCTCAACCCTTTACTCCATAATACGCTTTTCTATGCATTTATATAGAAAACCCGGATCAGATGGCCCGTTTTGAAGCTGTCTGGTCAAGGTCTGCTCCGTTTGCTCATGAAATAATATAGATAGATATGATTCTACAGTTTCTATCGTGGCCAAACATTCCTTTGTTCATGTGTCATTATAAAAAAATAAACTAATTTATATTTAGGATATTATTATTACTTACATGAATATGCGTGCATAGATTAAAGGATTAAATCGTGTACATTCAACAAAATTCCTCAGACAGATTCAAACTCTCTAAAATCAATGAGTTGCCATTATTATTGTACAGCAGAACCTGTCTCAAGTGGCCATTTATGTTTTGGACATGGGAGTCTTAGAAAGCAGCTGGTTGTTTAATGCTGGACAAAGGTAATGTAGAAAGCTCCTGTAGGAACTTTCTGTATTACTTTTGACCTTCATTAAGCTACAGCCTGCCTTACAGACCTATAATTAGACGTCCCTTTTTGATGACCGCTTAAGACAGGACGTGCTGTACTAAAGTCATTTAAAATATGTGTCAATATTTCAGTGTATATCAGAGGCTGCTTCAAGTCTGCACCCAATGCAGTTTCGTTCCGTAGTGGCTGCTCAAAGAGGACTGAGAAAGAAACAAAACTCGAGGAGTGCTTCTGTAATGACGATCTTTGTAACAGAGCCGGACAAGAAACTACAAACTTCTTAATGGTTGTCATAAGCCTCAGTGCGGTGTTATACTGTGTACATTAGAACATGTCTTAGGCGGCTATTCACAAGTTTATTAATCACAGGAATCTTAAAACAGGAGCCGCGTGCGGCGCCAACGCCCGTCTGATTTTGTGCTTGTCCAGCAAAATAAAAAAAATGAAAAAAGGGCCATAACTCCAAAATTCTGAAACCAAGAGTTATTGTTCTTGTGCAGGGGCCTTCCCTTAAATGAGATCTACTAACCTATGAAGTTTCATGTTGATACCTCTTATACTTTTTGAGTAATGAGCTCCATTAAAGTTTTGCACGACGCCGACGACAACGACAAGTCCAACGACGACTACGACCCAGTGATCACAACAGTTCGACTTTTCTTCGAAGCAGACGAGCTAAAAAGCAGGTGGCTGCTTTATGCAGGGCAAAAGTAATGCAGAAATCTCCTATAGGAACTTTCTGTATTGCTTCTGACCTGCATTAAGCTACCGCCTGCCTCACAACCCATAGTTACACCCCCTTTTGATGGCCGCTTAAGACAGGTTCTACTGTACTTTGTGCTCAGATGAAATGTAACTAAATAAAATTCTACCCTAAGTATTCGTAGTACATGTATAGCCTAAATAGTATAGAACCCAGATCAAACTGCTCCTTCAAGAGCGATTTGATTTGGATCTGCACTGTTTGTTACTCCGTCAGTCCAATACAAATAATTTAATTCCAATTTGACATATTTACCTTTACAAACTGGTGTAGATTGGATATTTGTTGTCCGGATACTTAGGGCAGTTAGAGTACCGTACTCTTCGACATGTATCAACATCCTCTAAATTAAAGTGAATCAATCGTCTTAACCTTTCTCTTGATGAATTTTAAAATACATGTTTCCTTCTTTACCCATGCCCTGTTGTATAATTACATATATCTTCACTGTGTACAAGTACTTCGCTGTGCAATCACTGCTGTGGAGCGCACTGGTTGCACAATCAACTTATAAATAGTGCAGACCCTGATGAGACAGTTCCTGCAGGAGCTGTCTCATCTGGGTCTTCACTATTTACAGGTACGTGTATTGACGTGAATAGCAAGCGAATGGTTAATGCGGAAAGTGGCTTTGTGGTTTTCAAACAGTGCAGATCCACTGGCCAGATCAAACTGCTCCTTCGGGGGCATACTATTTGCTACTGTGTCAGTTCAATATAATTATTTCGCTGTCATTGGCGCTTCTGTGATTACCCTATATGCAAACAATTTGGATCTAGATGAGTCGCCGAGTCACTCGGAGTCTCATCGGGATCCAAACCGTATGTTACTGTGACTGTTTTTTAATCAACTAATTAACATAATTTAGTAGGGTTAAATGACCATAGGTATCTTTTAAAATTGAAAGTCTAAAGAACGTCAAAAAAGGTCAGAAGAATTGAAAATATAGTTATTTCTATAAGCATTTTTAATAATTTCAACTCACTAATACAAAGAAGGCATTTAAATTGAAGATTGTAAAGAAATTTATTTGAGTCATAGAATGAATATGATAGAAAATATACATAACATGACTAGATGAATAAAAGAATGAAAACAAAAAACATGCCTTAACTCTTTCACTGCCAATGCCACATCTGTGATTACCTATACAAACAGTTTGGATCCAGTTGTGACACTTGGTAACTCGGTGTCTCATCAGAAACCAGACTATTTATTTCTGTGACTGTTCTTTTAACATTTTTTAAATAAAAAAACACAAGAGGGCTAAGATGGCCCTTAATCGATCACCTGATTACCATGTAATTAAGATTATAGCTGGGTAGTCCCGTCCCAGGATGGGGCCAATATTGACATAAGGGAACAATGTTGATAGTGAATCATGAACAGTGGTCCTGGAGAACAAGTTCAAAGATTTAGAATATTGATTTTATCAAGACAATCATTCTGACAAATGAAGATTGGGCTAAAAATGTGACCTCTAGAAGGTTTTTTTTTTATAAGAATTAACCTAGTGACCTGCTTTTTGATCCCGTCCGACCATGATCAAACCCAACCTTCATATTACCAAAACAAACATTCTGAAAGAGTTTGGGGAAGATTTGGTTTAAAATGTAGTCGCTGGAGTGTAAAGAAGATTTTTCTAAGATATGACCTAAAAGCCTACTTTTTGGTCCCACTTAACCCAAATTCAAACTCTTCCCAAGATTTTTTCAGTACAATCATTCTGACTAAGTAATGAAGACTGGGCTTAACATGTGACCTCCAGCTTGTTCACAAGGTTTTCCAACCATTTGACCTAGTTTGTTACCCAACATGGCCCACTTTGAAAGTCGTCCGAGATTTTATCAAGACAATCATTATGACTAAGTTTCCTGAAGATTGAACAAACAATGTGACCTCAAGAGTGTTTGCAAGTTTTTTTACTATTTGACCTAGTGATCTAGTTTTTTACCTAACATGACCCATTTTCATTCTCATCTAAGATTCTATCAGGACAATCATTCCGACTATATTTCATGAAAATTGGACAAAAAATGTGACCACTAGGTTGTTCATAAGATTTTTGTTTGGCCTAGTGACCTAGTTTTTGACCTCACATGACCCAGTTTCAAACGTGTCTAATATTCTATCAAGACATTCATACTGATTCAATTTCATGAAGATTGGAAAAAAAAACTGTGACCAATAGAGTATTCATAAGGTTTTTCTACTGTTTGACCTAGTGACCTTGTTTTTGTCCCCACTTGACACACCTTCAATCTTCTTTGAGATTTTATCAAAACAATCATTCTGATAAAGTTTCATGAAGATTGGGCTGGACATGTGACATCTACAGTGATCACAAGGTTATTCTACTTTTGATCTGGTGACCTAGTTTTTCACCCAACATGACCCACTTTCGACCTCGTCCGAGATTTTATCAGGACAATAATTCTGACAAAGTTTTAAGAAAAGTAGGCTGAAAATGTGACCTCTTGAGTGTTCACAAGGTTATTCTACTATTAGACCTGATGGCCTAGTTTTTGACCCCCAGATTTTATCAAGACAATCATTCTGGTCAAGTTGAATGAAGATTGGACTAAAATTATGACCACTAGCGTGTTCACAATCAAATTTTTGACAAAGCATGATGCACACCGGTCATTCAAGTCTCCCGTAATAGCTCACCCTGAGCTTTGCTCAGGTGAGCTAAAAAAATGAACTTTTTTTGCAGACAACAAAGTTTGTGGAAACGACAAAATTTGGTAGCAAAAGAGTTAATGATGAAACCATGTCAATAACATATACAAAGGATATCACAAAGAAGAGAAACAAATCTTTCCTTTTTTTATCTTTCGTGACCATTAAACTCGATTGTTCAACGCTAATACTGACTTATTTCCCTCTGAAACTTGAGCTGTTGAAAGGGTTAACATTCTCAGTACAAATGCCTTCCAAATATAACAATCATACATGTAGCCACTTTACACAAAAGCACTTCACCCCTTCCTTCATATAACCACCTTTTCACACATCTGCAAATAGAGTAGACCCAGCTCAGACGGCTCCTAGAGAAGCTGTCTGATCGGGGTCTGCTCTGTTTGCATGAGGAATTTGATAGATTCTTTTTACTTTCTAACATGGCTACAAGGTTTCAATATTTCATTCAAACTTGTTTGTCCATGAATATCCAGTATGTAATGAAATTTGGAATAAACACAGAGAAATCACATTTATTGTACTAAGTCTATTTTCGAACAAGTTTACTACATCTTCCTCCAAAATGTCACTGAATCTCAACATTTTCACAGCTAGTGCTCTACCGTTTCCGGAAAACGATCAGTGTTAGCAGAGCGCTTGCATGTTTATGTTCTGCACTTTGTTCGAAGCTCGGGCACGATCTTGGTTATCAGTGTAAAACTGGCTCAAAATCAGTTCAATTAGATAAAAAATAATATAATCAAGAAAACAAAAGATCACAGCATTAATTTCCATAAAAAAATACTTCAAAATAAGCATCTGAAAAGCAACCTGTGCCTGGAAACCTTATGAATATGCCTCACATTTCTGCACACCCGTTTCGCAGAAGTTTTATGCGCATCTGTTTCGTGTATCAAACATTTCATCCAAGAGGTGAATCAGTTAAAACTACATGTTTCCACCCCTCCATGAGCTGTGATCATATTGATCGAGGACATTATATAGAGCATTTGGTAATAAAAACGTAAAAATCAAACACAAGGTATGTATTCATAGGACAAAACATCTGTAAAAGTGTATTTATGAAACCATTGTGATAAATAGAGCATTTGCTCCATAGGAGCAAATGCTCTGTTTATCACAATGATTTCAAAACTACACAATTCTATCATTTTCCTTTTCTCTAGTAAATGATCCTTTTCTGTAAGAGGTTGGGTCTAAAAATAGCCTATGGAGGAAAGTGTTAACGCTTAATTACCTGTTCCATATTCATGTATGAAATATTGACATCATGAATATTTAATATCTGATTTTTATAATAGCTCATGTGCAAAGGACTATTTGATATTGGTAGAAGCTGCAGAGTCGGGTCTATTATAATTTTATAAGCAAACAGGGCAGACACTAATCAGATGGCTCCTCTAGGAACCAGCTGATCTTGTTCTACTCGGTTTGCAAAGGTGTGAAAAAAAATGAAGGAAAGGTTAAAGCTGCCTGTAGTAGCTGGTCATTATTCATTTCCCTAGCAAGCATAAGATATCAGAATGTTATCCCTTCAGTCCAAAGTTACAAAAATAAGAGATATCGGAATAAACCCTTTCCCTGTTCTATGTTAATTCCAAATTTCAATACCTACTGAATATTCATGGACAAAATAGTTACAATAACATTTGGAATGTGGATCATAGTAGCCATTTTAGAAAGTAAAGAAACAAGGCTATCATATATTGCAATTGCAAACAGAGCAAACAGATGGCTCCTATTGGAGCCATCTGATCTGGGGCTACTCTGTTTGCAAATGCGTGAAAACATGATAAATATGAAGGAAAGGATTAACTATCTTCATTATTTTTACAGGCTTTCTTATATTACTCATCTAATATTAACCCATTAACTGATGGTTATTCACACAAGACTCCTGGGTCTTCCAATTTTGAATATCAATTATTTAAACCTTTTTTAGATCCAACCTTTTTGAATAAATCTACTTAAAAGGAGCATTTACTAGAAACAGGAGGGCCATGATGGCCCCGATATCCCTCACAAGACAATCAGAAGAGAAGATTTTCAAAGTTTTCACTACGTTTCTATAGAAAACTTGCCACCTCTGGGGTAGGGCTTCATTTGAACCCTAGGGCATAATTCATATAACTTTTATAGAGGACTTCAAGATGATACTATGTGCCAAATATGAAATCTGAGAATCTTCCAGTTTAAGAAGAGAAGATTTTCAAAGTTGTCACAATACCTTTCTATATAAAACATGGCAAAAACTCCAAAATCTACTACATCTTGACTTACTGAATCCCCCCCCCCCCCCCCTGTTCTATGTTTATTCAAAATTTCAATACTTACTGAATATTCATGGACAAAAATAGTTATAATGAAATATAGAAGGGAAGAAGTCATTTTAGAAAACTGGTAAAGAAACATATTTCAAATTCCACTGACAAACAGAGCAGACCCTGATCAGACAGCTGCTATAGGAGCCGTTTGATCTGGGTCTGCTCTATTTGCAAATGTGTGAAAAGGCGTTTATATAAGGGAAAGTTAACATTATAACTTTCAATTGATGAATATTCATGATGCAATTGCAATTTTACAAGAATATTGAACAGGGAAAGGGTTCAACCTTCCCTGTTCAATATTCATGTAAGAAATAATGACCTCATGAATATTTATTAGCTGAATCTTTATACAGTAAGACCTCTCTATGGCGGCCACTTAATTACATCAAGCATTTTTTGTTAAAGGCAGGTGGCTGCTTTAAGCAAGGTGAAAGTCAAACAGAAAGCTGCAATAGGAGCGTTCTGTTTTACTTTCGACTTGCTTTAAGCAGCCACCTGCCCTTAAAACCAACTAATTAACACAATTTAGTTGCCGTTACAGAGAGGTTTTACTATAATGTAACTTTTCAAGGAAATGTTTTGCCTTGACAACAAGAGTGCCAGTGGGCACAATATACGCCCGTCGGGGTCATCATAAACTGGGGTTAACGTATTTGCTGAACTCAAATTCTAAGCCAAATTTTGCGACCAAGTTTCAAGGTTGTAAATAGGCATACTTTAACAAAACACCTTAACCAAAAATTCTAAATTAAAAAGTGATAAAGTGCCATAATTGTGTCTAAATGCTTGACAGAGTTACATTGTATGTACTCTTGCCTACAGGTGAAGCTTGTGATGGTGAACAAGTGCTCCAAGTTTAAAAGCTTTATCTCAAAGGGTTATGTAAATAAGTGGACTTTAACCAAAACCTTAACCAAAAATTCTAAGTTAAAAAGGGGCATAATTCGGTCAAAATGCTTGACAGAGTTATGTACTCTTGTCTACAGGTGAAGAGTGTGATGGTGAACAAGTGTTCCAAGTTTAAAAGCTTTATCTCAAAGGGTTATGTAAATAAATGGACTTTAACTAAGCCTTAACCAAAAATTCTAAGTAAAAAAGGGGCATAATTCGGTAAAAATGCTTGACAGAGTTATTTACTCTTGCCTATAGGTGAAGGTTGTGACGGTGAAAAAGTGTTCCAAGTTTCAAAGCTTTATCAAAAAGTGTTATGTAAATAAGAGGACTTGTTCTACATAAATTGAGGTTAACATTTTTGCTTAACGCAAATGCTAAATGCAAATTCCAAGTCCAATTAAGCAACCTTGACCTTGGATAAACGAACCGGGACTTGGCAGACTACTGTAGCATGTCTAGATAAACATTGTGGTTAAATTTGGGAAGGATCCACCATGCGGAACTTGAGTTAGAGATGTTACAGACAGACAGACAGACCGGTTAACATTTTTGCTAAACGCAAATTCTAAGTCCAATTGTGTGACCTTGACCTTGGATAAACAAACCGGGACATGGCAGGCTACTGTAGGATGTCTAGACAAACATTGTATTAAAATTTGAGAAGGATCCACCAAGCGGAACTTGAGTTAGAGATGTTACAGACGGACAGACAGCGCTATTCCATAATACAAAACTGTATAAAAACTGTAGAATTAAATCTGTATCATGTCAAGAGCAAACACAGCAGACCCTAATCAGATGGCTCCTATAGCGGCCGTCTGATCGGAGTCTACTCTGTAAAGGTGTTAAAAGGCATATATATGAGGGAATGGTTTTAACTCTCCATGAGCCACTGCACTGCTACTCTGTTTGCAAATGCGTGAAAAGGTGTGTATATATGAGGGAAAGGGTTAATAGAAAAAGTGAAACGGAATCAGGCACCGCTTTCACTATTGATTTTATTTGAGTAAAATCTCACTTTTTGAGCACGAGTCGGAGTTTGAGACGCTTAGTGAAAGGGGGACCAGATCTGTAATATTTAAGCAAACAGAGTAGACTCTGATCCAATTGCTCCTACAGGAGCTATCTGATCTGGGTCTACTCTGTTTGCATAAAAAGATTATCAAGTACACAAACCTGTCACTGACCCAACATCAGGGTCTAAGGTTATAAAACTTCTGAGTCTGAGATCATTCTCAAGTATCTGATTGGTCAGCAAGCTCAGAATCTGACAGATCAGATGCTTGAGAATGAGCTCAAACTCAAGCAAATCATTCTATAACCTAGGACCCGAAGTTTCTGTAATAAAAATCTCAGGTTACATACAAATATGTATCAAACGTATTAGTAGCACAACTAATCATGTACTATAGTGATATATACACATGTATTATATAAATGAGTTTTAATTCCACACAAGTATTTAACCCTTTCCCTCATATAAACGTGTTTTCACGCATTTGCAAACAGAGTAGACCCAGATCAGACGTCTCCTAGAGGAGCAGTCTGATCAGTGTCTGCTCTGTTTGCTAATAGACTTTGAAAGATCTGTTTCTTTGCTTTCTAAAATGTCTACAATGGTCCACCTTTCATATTTATTTATAACTACATGTATTTTGTTAATGAATATTCAGTAGGTATTGAAATTAGGGCTAAATATAGAACAGGGAAAGGGTTAAAACAATAACACAATTTTGATTCAACACCAACACTGAAAACAATAACAAAATATAAGTACATCAGAACATTCATTGAACATAGGAGTATTAAAACCCAGGTGGTTGCTTAATGCAGGGCAAAAGTAATGCACAAAGCTTTCATACGAGTGTTCTGCATTATTTTTTACCTTTATTAAGCTACCACCTACCTTACAGTCCCACAATTAGACCTTTTTTCTGATGGCTCCTTAACCCTTTCCTCCATGAATACGCCTCTGTAATAGTCACTTCTTGAAACCATTGTGATAAATATTTGCTCCTATGGAGCAAATGCCCTGTTTAGCACAATGGTTTCTGTACTTAACAATTATAACATTTTCCTTTTCTCTAGTGAATGCTCCTTTACGGTAGATCTTTCAAAGAGGTTGGGTCTAAAAATAGCCTATGGAGGAATGGGTTAATGTGAAGTTTCAAATCAATGAGGGCCTTTTGTCGTTTATCTGCCCCTGTCCAACCAGGTGGCGCTGCCACCGAGTAGGTCCTTTCTGATACATACATGTATATGTCTCTAGTCCTTTGTTACACTTTTGTTATCCATTATTGACGGTTTTCACTTTGATTACACAAGTTTTTTTAATCGAGAATAAGGAAGCATGTGGAAATATATTGTTTGCATATTGAAGTTTTTATTTTTGTTTTATTTTGCACGTTTCTTTTTAAAAAATGCGGATAAATGATACGTTTACCCTAAACCTAAGAAACCGACAGAAATACATGGCTACATTTCAGACTGCTAGTTAAATGTTAAAATGTCTTTATTATAATATGCCTTTTAATGCCTTTGTTAACAGAGTTGACCCCGACCAGACAGATCCTCTAGGAACTGTCTAATCAGGATCTGCTGGGTTTGCTTATGATAAATATAGATATGATTCCACAGTTTCTGCTATGCCCCGAAATTCCTGTGTTAATATATCATTACAAAAATAGTTAAATTGATATTCACGATCACATTATTTCTTACATTTATATTTATAGAGTGAAGGGTTAATAAAATCGAAAAGTTATAAACTTTTTTGGGAGGGAAGGGGACGTTCAGTATTGTTTGTGTAACAGTCTAGCAGTGGCATGGGCCGCCAGTGTCATAGATACCGGTGTGCGGTAAAAATGCCACAGGTAAAAATGCCTTAGGTAAATATGCCATAGGTAAAAATGCCTTAGGTAAAAATGCCACAGGTAAAGTGGTAAAAATGCCTTAGGTAATAATGCCTTAGGTAAAAATGCCATAGGTAAAAATGCCACAGTATAAAAAAAAAAAAAAAAAAAATATTTTTGAATTTATAAATGGAAAACTGTATAATTTGAAAATATGTTATTAATTTTTTTTATATATATACCTCTGGCATTTGAGGGAAGGTGTCTGGGTCAACTCTGTTTTGTAGGAAAAATCATAAGAAACAGGTAGGTAGGATTTCAATATCTATAAAATTCCAGTAACAAACAGAGCAGATCTTGATCAGACGGCTCCTATATAATCTAGGTCTACTCTGTTTCTGCATTACTTTTGATTTGCATTAATTTGTTTTATCTTTAGTATGTAGCAATACATAATACTATCTTTTGAAACAATAATGAAACAGATCTATCAAATTCGGGTAACAAACAGAGCAGATCCTGATCAGACGGCTCCTATAGGAGCCTTCTAATCTGGGTCTACTCTGTTTTGCATTACTTGTGAGTTGTTGTTTTTTCATCTGTAGTATGTTGCAATACATAATACTATCTTTTGAAACAATAATGAAGCATATCTATCAAATTCCAGATCCTGATCAGACGGCTCCTATATAATCTGGATCTACTCTATTTTTGCATTACTTGTGATTTGCAACAATGATGAAACAGATCTATCAAATTCCAGTAACAAACAGAGCAGATCCTGATCAGACAGCTCCTATAGGAGCATTCTAATCTGGGTCTACTCTGTTTTGCATTACTTGTGAGTTGTTTTTTTTATCTGTAGTATGTTATGCTATCTTTTGAAACAATAATGAAACCTTTTATAAATTGAAAAATGTGTTATTATTTTTTTTTATACCTGTGGCATTTTTACCTGTGGCATTTTTACCTAAGGCATTATTACCTAAGGCATTTTTACCACTTTACCTGTGGCATTTTTACCTAAGGCATTTTTACCTATGGCATATTTACCTAAGGCATTTTTACCTGTGGCATTTTTACCTACATTCATTATCACCATATAGCACACCCTGCTGAGACCCTTTTGTGTCATAACCTCCAAATTTAATTAGGAAGGTCTTGTTTATTATGCAATCACGAGAATAAAGGGGCTAAACCGGAAATCCAATCAATCAGGGAACAGTAGTATCTACATGTACTTGACATATATCACAATTAAAAAAAACAACACTTTAGCTTTATTAATATTTCGTTTTACTTATGCAATTAAAGTTTGATTGTCCGATTTAAGCAAACAAAAAAAACACACACAAAAAGAAGAAACAAACAATGCATATTGGATACTGATCAGAAACTGTTATATAAATGAGTGTCACTAGTAAGATTACTAATCGTCTGTCCTGTTTTTAATAAAGAAACGTCTTATCGGGGTCCATACCGTTTTATTCAGTCACTGAAATTTGTAAGAGAAGTTCAATGTCTTGAAGGCTTAATTTTTAACTGAAGTTGTCAAATATCTGACTGAAAGAGTTTAATTTTAACCTACAGTGGTGCATTATTTATTTCTTTATTTCTGTCTCTTCTTTGTACAACAAAGTAGCATTACAATTCATGTAAATCACAGTTTTACATATATGTACAAAGTCATTCATAATTGAATTATAAGAGACTATCACATCTATTCATCTTAAATTGCACTATCAAAAGCATTATATACAGCAGGTAAAATGCACACAGCACCCTTTAATACCACACACCTAACCGTCAAAGATTAAGCGTCCAGTGTGTCTAAAACAAGGATAAAGGCAATCCAGTAAGATCTGACGACAAAAAAACAAAACCGGCCAAAAAGCCACCCTACGAATCAATTCTAAAATACCAAATATTACCTCAAGTCAGACTTGAAGTAAACTGATTAAAGGATGCTGCCTACAAGAATTAAAGGAAACAATTGAAATGGTCTAACCTCACGACAAGATTATATACAATAAAAGTATTACTTCAACAATATAATAAAACATGACTATATATAAAAAAAATCTAAGAGGTATACAAAAGGCTTGAGCGCCTTCTTAGAATTAACAAGAGTGCCAGTAGACACAATATACGCCCGTCGGGGTCTTGTTCAACATAAACTGGGGTTAACGTATTTGCTGAACTCAAATTCTAAGCCCAATTTTGCGACCAAGTTTCAAGGTTGTAAATAGGCATACTTTAACAAAAAACCTTAACCAAAAATTCTAAATTGAAAAGTGCCATAATTGTGTCTAAATGCTTGACAGAGTTGCATTGTATTTACTCTTGCCTACAGATGAAGCTTCTGATGGTGAACAAATGTTTCAAGTTTAAAAGCTTTATCTGAAAGGGTTATGTAAATAAGTGGACTTTAACCAAAACCTTAACCAAAAATTCCAAGCTAAAAAGCGTCATAATCATGTCAAAATGTTAGACAGAGTTATGTACTCTTGCCTACAGGTGAAGCTTGTGATGGTTGCCTACAGGTAAAGGTAGTGAGGGTGAACAAGTGTTCCAAGTTTAAAACCTTTATCTCAAAGGGTAATGTAAATAAATGGACTTTATCAAAGCCTTAACCAAAAATTCTAAGTTAAAAAGGGGCATAATTCAGTCAAAATGCTTGACAGAGTTATTTACTCTTGTCTACAGGTGAAGGTTGTGATGGTGAACAAGTGTTCCAAGTTTAAAAGCTTTATCTCAAAGGGTTATGTAAATAAATGGACTTTAACAAAGCCTTAACCAAAAATTCTAAGTTAAAAAGGGGCATAATTCGGTAAAAATGCTTGACAGAGTTATTTACTCTTGCCTACAGGTGAAGGTTGTGACGGTGAACAAGTGTTCCAAGTTTCAAAGCTTTATCTCAAAGTGTTATGTAGATAAGTGGACTTGTTCCACATAAATTGAGGTTAACATTTTTGCTTAACGCAAATGCTAAACGCAAATTCTAAGTCCAATTAAGTGACCTTGACCTTGGATAAACGAGCCGGGACTTGGCAGGCTACTGTAGCATGTCTAGATATACATTATGATTAAATTTGGGAAGGATCCACCAAGCGGAACTTGAGTTAGAGATGTTACAGACAGACAGACCGGTTTAATTTTTTGCTAAACGCAAATTCTAAGTCCAATTGTGTGACCTTGACCTTGGATAAACAAACCGGGACTTGGCAGGCAACTGTAGAATGTCTAGATAAACATTGTGTTAAAATTTGAGAAGGATCCACCAAGCGGAACTTGAGTTAGAGATGTTACAGACGGACAGACGGACAGACGGACAGACACACAGACAGCGCTATTCCATAATACGTCCCGTTTTTTCAAACGGGCGTATAAAAAGCAGGATTTGGCAGCAATACGCACTATGACTGGACATGCAAATATGAACACGAGTTTATCAGCGCAACTTTTAGACTGGAAATCTGCATCGATCTCAGATGCTCTGCTATAAAGAATATCTATAATATTCGGTGCAACCAAATGATGTTTGCAAAAATAAAATAAAACATTGCAGACGCTGATGAGAAAACCTCTAAAAATCAAACACTCGTCACTGTCATTACAATTAGCTGATGTCTTATAGACTGGTTTCCTACATTTTGTAAGGGTTAAATATTTTAATTTTATTTGATATCTGAGGTGATTTCTGATATAAGTAAAAACTATACTCGGAACACAACAAAAGCGCAGTGTTCGGTCAAAATGTGTGAATTCTAATCAGTTATTAAACTTATTTTTACATTTTGATCTGGATCAAACTGCTTGAACGTGTTAACCATTTACTCCATGTCATGTAAGAAATGGTGGCATCGTGAATATTAATTAGATAAAAAAAAATAAATGGTAGATTAACACATGAATGTTTTGCGAAAGTAGGAACTATAGAACTATGGAGCAGACCCTGATCAGAAAGCCCCTACACTGTACAGGAGCCATCTGATCTAGGTCTACCCTGTATGCAAAGGCAAACTTTTACTTGCAATAATTAAAGTAAGAATGGACTCTCAAATGAAATAAAAGGAAGAAATATTAAAATTAAAACTATATCGAACAAACAACTGTCAAGGGCATATACACAATATCATTGAAGTTAGAGTTTACATTATGACAGGGGACGTGTAATGACCGGTCCTGAAAGTGTAATGTCTCCCCACCCCCCCTTTCTTTGTTTGTGCAAAATGGTTGAAAGAACAATATTTATGTCCAAAATGTAAGGAATTTTCATTTCATCTACATAATTTTAATCATTTATTTATCAATCTTATCATGAATAAATTCAGTAAGCAAATACAATGGCGATCGATAAAATCAGAAGTTATCCAGATGAGGGACCTACTCGGTGCGAGCGCCACCTATAAATTGAATTTGGGGAGATAACCCACAAAAGACACCCATTGAACCCACAGGGGGCCAGAGCGTAGGGCATAAATTGACCAAAAAACCCAAAAAAATGACCCCCGAAAAAAAAAATATATATGAGTATATATTATAGACAAGGGTTCGAACTGTCAACAATGCCATTTCACTACCTCCCGTAATAAACACGTCATATTTTTTCACGTATTGATCAAATCGACTAGATCCAACTTTTCCAAATACCTAAATAGTCACACTAATGATAACCATTAACACTTATCGTGTATTTTTTCTTGATCTCGAAAACGAAATGTTGCTCATTTTACTAGGTTGTCAAAGTTCGTGCAATCGTCAATTTCAAGACTGAACAGCAACATAACGCCATGCAGGGGAGAAACGGCAGCATGCAACCAATAAACGAACATATAATATGTAACTTGCCAGCATTAATCACCCGCGAATCGCTCTCGGGTCCACCGATTTCGCAATCTTTCTGTTCAAACCGTCAAATTTCAAGCTGGCTTTCCATGTTGAATCACGTGACTGCAGATGTAAGAGCGTTTGTAAGCTGCCGTTTCATTGGATGTCATGTGGACCCGGCCAATGAAATGACAGCTTACATATGTAGTCACGTGATTCAAAATGGAAAGCCAGCTTGAAATTTGAAGGTTTGAACAGAATGATTGCGAAATCGGTGGACCCAAGAGTGATTCGCGGGTGATTAATGCTGGCAAGTTACATATTATATGTTCGTTTATTGGTTGCATGCTGCCGTTTCTCCCCTGCATGGCGTTATGTTGCTGTTTAGTCTTGAAATTGACGATTGCACGAACTTTGACAACCTAGTAAAATGAGCAACATTTTGCTCGGATTTTTATTTCGTTTTCGAGATCAAGAAAAATACACGATAAGTGTTAATGGTTATCATTAGTGTGACTATTTAGGTATTTGGAAAAGTTTGATCTAGTCGATTTGATCAATACGTGAACAAAATATGACGTGTTTATTACGGGAGGTAGTGAAATGGCATTGTTGACAGTTCGAACCCTTGTCTATAATATATACTCATATATTTTTTTTTTTCGGAGGTCATTTTTTTGGGTTTTTTTGGTCAATTTATGCCCTACGCTCTGGCCCCCTGTGATTGAACCAGTAGATAAAGCTAAAGTCCTGATATGGATCAGATCAAAAACATAACAAGAGCAAATGTAAATTTACCCTCACCTCCACAAGAGGGATATTAAATTAGTAACATAATTTTTTATCACGTATAAAGAATTAACATTTTTTTCATCGAAGTATAACATTTAATAATACATTTGTTCAAATAACGTAGTTCTATTTTAATTACCGTATTAATCCATTCTCTTATATTGATGCCTTTTGACCCCTCTGTTAAAGTCACTTTTTGAAACCATTGCGATAAATAGAGCATTTGCTCCATAGGAGCAAATGCTCTATTTATCACAATGGTTTCAAAACTACACAATTCTAAAAGTTTCCTTTTCTCTAGTAATTGCTCCTTTTCGGTAGATCTATCCATATAAGTTGGATCTAAAAATTGCCTATGAGGTAATGGGTCTAAAATAGTATTTTATCAAAAAAGGGTTAGTCATTCAAGCCCCCCAAATCTCAATAACAAGGAAAATCAATGTATTAATTTCATTGGTCCATATAAAAGTTTCAGTCTGTACGAAGCTAAAACCCTTGTACAAATTGCGATATAATGCGTGGAGCTGCTGCATCAAAGCCAACAATGTCCAGCATGTTGGAATCATCTGGTTCAGCAATGGTGAACTCTGTAGCAGACATACCACAAACTACCAGCTTTACATCGGGATTGCTACTGAATTCTCTGTACTGTCTCAAAGCCTCACCAGCATGTACATTACCACTTCTGAAATAGATTTAACCCTTTACTCCATAAATACGCCTTTGCAAACAGTGTAGAGCCATAATTTTAATTTTATTAGCAAACAGAGCAGACCCTGATCAGACAGCTCCTACAGGATCTGTCTGATCTGGGTCTAATCTGTTTGGAAAGGCGTGAAGAAACGTTTACATATGAATATGTGCAAAATTGCCATTTCCTTCAATTTCCAAAGCCAATTTTTCTTCCATTTCTTTTCAACCAAAACATTCAGTGTCAAGAGTTTATCCTTAATGAGTAAATGAATTACTTGGCATCTCATCTGAATGAAAATAAATAGAATTGGATATCATGTGTTGTTACAGCTGTTTTTGTCCTATGAACCTACACTTGTGACATCTTTTAATGCTTAAGCAAAGAGAGTAGACCCAGATCAGATGATTCCTGTAGGACCCGAGTGATCTAGGTCTGCAGTTTGCTTCTGATCTCAATACAGTTTCTACCATGCCAAAAAATCCCTGTGTTAATATGCAGCTATAAAAGTTAACCAATTCCCGCATATTGACGCCTTTTGACGCTCCTGTAAAAGTCACTTTGTGAAACCATTGTGATAAATAGAGCATTTGCTCCTACAGGAGCAAATGCTCTATTTATCACAATGGTTTCAATCTACAAAATTTAAAAATTTTCCTTTTCTCTAGTTTATGCTCCTTTTTGGTAGATTTATTCAAAGAGGTTGGGTCTAAAAATAGCTTAAGTGGGAATGGGTTAATAAATATTAATGATATCTTGAATATTTATTATATGAATGTTCATCAGATAAAAGGGTTAAAACCTTCATAATGTACTTACACAGTCTCGCTGTCTGTGTATAGAACAAACACGTCAATGTCTCTCATCCCTTGTTCAATGGCATGCTTCATTGGCAGAGAACAGTCAGAACCCCCATGAGCCACTGGGAAAGATTTCTTGATGACAGTGTCAAGGTCATCATCATCGTTGATGTGAAGATCGAAAATCTGATCGCTGAGTCCTGGTAAAAATGTATTTGTAAAAAAAACCTAGATAATAAGATTGTCTCAGATAACAATGGGTAGCAAAATGCCCCAACACTCGTCAAATAAGAGTAGGTGAAGGAACATGTATGTCACATTTCTGATACAAAAGTACTGCATACGGATGCCTATGCTCATCTGTTATAAACACCAAAAATGCATGGTAGAATAATGGCCCCTTCCCAGATTGTAGCCCTTGTGTGATAATGATGTAAAAGGGATAGAGAGTAATGACCCCTTCCCAGATTGTAGCCCCTGTGTGACGGTGATGTGAAAGGGATAGAGTAATGGCCCCTTCCCAAATTGTAAAAAAATATCAATCATGCAAGATTCTCATGACTAACCTTTTCCCGTTGATTTGTTTGTTAGTAACAGGTTTTACATCTCTTTAAAAGAAGTTCAGTGATATCGTGATGCCCAGCTAATTACAAGTGGTGAAAGATGCCAAATGTTTTTCCATGTACAGAACAAGTTGCATTGGTCAACAACCGGGACCGACCTACCGTAAGCCAGCTGGAAGGCTTCCTTATATGAATGCCATAAGTACATAGGAATTTTTGGTATTGGCAGAAACTGTACAGTCTGGGTCCATGCTTATAAAGCTTTTAGTTGAGTCTGAGTTTCGTTCTCAAGCTTTTGATTGGTCAGATTTGAGTTCTCAAGCTTTTGATTGGTCAGATTTGAGCCAAAGGCTCAAATCTGACTAATCAAATGCTTGAGAACATTCTCAGACTCAACTAAAAGTTTTATAAGCATGGGCCCAGATCTTTTATCTTAAGTCCTACAGGAGCTGTCTGATCTGAGTCTGATCTGTTTGTAATGGCATGTAAAATGGTTTATATGAAGGAAAGGTTTATTTCTATTCATTTATCGTATAATAAAAATAGAAAATTTATTGCCATTTTAAGCAGAAGAGAATCAGACCTGGGGCGCATTTAATCAACATTCGTAAAATTAAAGAACTTAAGTTCATAAGAGATTCTTCTGAAAATCAAACTCGTCCAAGCTTTCATTCATGACAATTCTTCAAATGAATTTGAAAAACATTGATCAAGAAATAAAGTGCTAGATGAGCAACAATGTATTATGATACACGAACAGACTGGCAGATGGACGGACGGGTCAAAAACTATATACGTGGGGTATAGTTACAATGGTCCTAGTTTACTATTTAATCAGAGCTGGGTAATTAAAAAATGTATTTGTAATTAATTACATGTTTTCAATGTAATTGAAGTAATGTGTAATTGAGTGCTATTTTAATTACATGTAATTGTAATGTAATTAATTACAGTAACAAAAAAGATTAGGTGTAATGAACAATTACTTTTCAATTACTTCTCAATTACTTTGGTTATTTACACTATAAAACATAGCCATTCAGTGATTTTAATATATTAAATGTTTTAAATACTGAATCAGAATAATAGATTTAATTTTTAAACACTGAATCCATGGAGAAAGTGATTAAATAACAAATGTTATTTCAGTGTACATGTATTATATTGTTTAGTACACAGACAAGTTCAAATAACATATATTCAATTGAATGGGATCCCATATTTTGCAAATTATTAATCTGCTTCAATCAGGGTTTTATAATTATACCCGCTGAATAATTAAACACAACAACTCATGAAAATGGTAAAATTGTAATATTCATTCTTCCATTATGAGCAAAAGAGAGCAGACATTACCGGTACATAAGTCTACATTGCTATCAGTACATACCCTACTGCGACAGCTAATACAGAAGGCATCTCATCTCAGTCTACATTGTTTTCTTAAATTTACTTTGTCATGTAACATATCAAAACTATATCAAAACGGATTTAATCTGCATTTAATTTCTGTGTTATATGTAATGTGTTCATTGTGTTGTATTTTTGGACTTAGAACAAAACCTACAGTAATATTTCAAACAGTGCAGATCCTTTTCAAAGGGCTCCTATAGCATCGCTTTGATCTGGGTATATACTGTTTTCAATTGTCATCAGTGCAATATGAACAAGTATATTGTGTTAGAAGAGTTATTTAAAGTTTGGCGGACTACAAGTATCCAGAATGACAATTGAATACCTACATGTACAGCCAAAAGAGGTTTGCATTGACACCTTTACCTGTGATAAATATGCTATTGACAATAGACACTGTGACACCTGACTGATCACAGAAAGCAAAATGCAGAAACCATACATTGTATAACCCTTTGCCTGCTAACAAATGACGCAAGCTAAATTCTATATCTGCTGTTTCATATTAATCAAAAAATGAGGAAAATTTTGAACTTACAGTATCTAGACTAAAATAGGTATTAAAGTATGTAAAGTTGAGCTTCAAAATAATTAAATGATGGGTTTGTTGTCTGAACTCTTTATAACAAGTTGCAAGATAGTTTTATTGGATAAAAAACGTTTTCCCCCAGTCCTGATATTTACTGGTATGGCAGATCTGCAGTATTCCAGATTATGTATGAAAAGTTAGAATCAGTGTAGACCCTGATCAGACATCTGTGAATAACATGTTTATGACAGCTTTCTGATGAAGATTTACTCTTTTGTATATTGGTATGTATATCCAGTGAGCACTTAAAGCTGTTTATAAAAAAAATACTTCTGATACATGAACAGAATGACTGTAAATATGTTACTGGTCATTTACATGCATACTTACATGTACATGTACTAGTTGTGTTACTTAATAAACTTGTTTTCTAAAACATTTCTTGTTGCCAGCCTTTTGAAAGTAATTGAGATGTAATTAATTACATTTGACAAAGTAATTGTAATTTAATTAATTACATTAATAAAACTCATATAATTGTAATTGACCCTTTTTATGAATGTAATTGTAATTTAATTAATTACATTGCCATGTAATTAACCCCAGGTCTGTATTTCATTTACAATTTCAAAATCCCATTTCATCAATCAGATAGTTTCAAGAAACCCCACTGTCTTAGAAATGCATTCTTATGACAAAAGTTTTGTTCTCTGTCAGAAAGATTTGTATATGAAACATACTTTTCATTGAACAAACAACTTACAATGATCATAATTTATGAATAGTAGAACAAAGCTCCTACAGAAGCTGTCTGATCTAAATAAGATAAGATAATCTTTATTTATAGTCGATCTACATCAACAAATAAACATTAGCTTTGAAGCTATTGTCCAACATAATCAGATTATCCCGGAGATTTGCATACATTGGCATATCATTTGCGGATTTATTTTCCTTCGTTTGCGCACAAAAAAAGGTTTCATATGCACACAAGTTTTTACTATCAAATGCGCACGTGTATCTATTCCGTTAGCCTATGTTAAACACTGTCAGATGTTAACATTGTTTCCCCTTGCTTACCATGGGGAGGTGGAAGTAGGACTTTAAAATGTCACAGTGTATATATACAGTATAAAACATGTGTCGTAGATAACGCACTTTTCCCCTTCGTTTGTTTTAGAAATTGTAAAATACATCAGCTTTGTCACACAATACAAATAAATTAAACAATACAATAAATAGATTTTGTTTGGGCCACGTGAGTGACTACATTTCAGACGTCAAAAATGCTGTGCGCTTTTGATATGCTGAACTGTTATATTTTCGTTCGCAAATGATATGAGGTTTTCGTCCGCTTTTGATATGCAATTATTTTTCGGTTTGTGCGCAAATGCAATTCGCCCGATTATCCAGTAACAATACAAACAAACAATCTATAAAAAGAAACCTGTAAAAATAGAAAGTCTGTGAAATAAAAAGTATATCACATATACACGTAGTTTCCTTAAATAGCAAAAGATAATCTATAATCTATGCAATAGTTTAACCCTTTACTCCATAAATGCACCTTTTTATACCTTTGCAAACAGAGAAGACCCAGATCATACAGCTCCTAAAGGTGTTGTTTGATCAGGGTCTGCTCTGTTTGCTTATAATATAATACAGATATGATTGTACAGTTTCTGCCATGGACAAAAATTCCTGTGCTCATGAGTCATTATATAATCAAAACTAATTAAGATTCATGATGTTACTATTTCCTTCATAAATATTGATGGTATCATATAATAAATGTCTTACAGACAGACAGTAACTGCTACATAACTCAGATATGTGTTGTGGCAAAAAAAGAGAATATAAATATTAATCCTTTACTCCATGAATAATAAAGTAAGAAATAATGACATATTGACAAGAAATGATTACATTAATATTTGTTCTACAATTGCTCTATTTATCACAATGGTTTAAAAACTACACATTTCTCTTTTTTTTTCCCTTTCTCAAGTAAATGCTCCTCTAAGTAGATTAATTTTATTCAAATAGACTGGGTCTAAAAATAGCATATGAGAGAATGTGTTAAAACATCATGGTACATATATTGTAATCCAAACAGTGTAAAATAGCCAAGCACATGCTTACCCTTGACAATAACATCATCCTCTGTCCTAACTGTGACCATCATCATAGTAGCAGCTGCGTGGGTGTAGTCAAAGGGTCTAAAATTGTCAGAGTATGGCAATAAAATTAGAATGTTGAACGGTGGCTTCATGACTGAATACGTAAACACAGCCTGGAGAATTTATTCATTTTGCCTTTCCTCCATAAATATGCCTTTGCAAACAGAGTACACTAAGACCAGACAGCTCCTATAGGATATGCTCCTACAGGGTCTGCTCTGTTTACTTATGATATAATATATAACAAAGATATTATTCTACGGTCTCTGCCATTTCCCTGATAGAGACATCTTTTTGAACCTTTTGCAAACAGAGTAGACACAGATCTGATGACTGAGCCCTCTGATCAGGGTCTGATCTGCTTGCTTAACCCTTTCCCTCACATAAACGTGTTTTCACGCATTTGCAAACAGAGTAGACCCAGATCAGAAGGCAAATTTTAGAATTTTGTAGTTTGAAACCATTGTGATAAAAAGAGCATTTGCTCCTATAGGAGCAACTGCTCTATTTATCACAATGGTTTCATAAAATGCCTTTTACAGAGGCATAGAAAGGCATATTTATGGAGGAAAGGGTTTCCCTGTTTAATATTCATTTAACAAATACTGACACCATGAATATTTATTAATTGAATTTTCATAACGGCATATGTATACAGGATATTTTTGCTCTGGTAGAAACTGTAGAATCAGATCTATATTATCATAAGCAAACAGAGTAGACCCTCCTCTAGGAGCCGTCTGATCTGGGTCTACTGTTTGCAAATGTGTGAAAAGGCATTTATATGAGGGAAAGGGTTAACTGTATATTTGTTGCAGTCAACTATGTCCTTTAAAGCCCTTTTAACAATTGTTGTACAATATGTTTGTTAAGGTGCCACAGTATGTTAGAAACACAAAAAAATCATTTTTCATATTTTTGCATTAATGAACAGACACTAGTCTCTTTTATCCATTGCATTAAAGAAATACCATAAAATATACCACAAAAGCCGTATAAACGCCTTTTACTTTATTACCATCGATCTTTTCTCCGACTTTGCCAGTCAGCCATTTACGAGGAAGGCTTATCAGGGGCACTTATTCTTAATGATTTTCCTATGAAAAACTGATAAGCCCTTGGACAGGGCCATTTTTGGCCCAGGGGTCATAATTTGAACAATTTTTGTAGAGGACCATAAGATCATGCTACTTACCAACTATCAAAGGTCTAGGCCTTACAGTTTCAGAGAAGAAGATTTTTAAAGATTTTCCTATGAAAAACTGATAAGCCCATGGGCGGGGCCATTTTTGGCCTGGGGGTCATAATTTGAACAATCTTTGTTGAGGACCATAAGATCATGCTACATACCAAATACCAAAGGTCTAGGCCTTACAGTTTCAGAGAAGAAGATTTTTAAAGATTTTCCTATCAAAAACTGATAAGCCCTTGGGCGGGGCCATTTTTGGCCCAGGGGTCATAATGTGAACAATCATTGTAGAGGACCATAAGATCATGCTACATATCAAATATCAAAGGTCTAGGCCTTACAATTTCAGAGAAGAAGATTTTTACAGATTTTCCGATGAAAAACTGATAAGCCCTTGGGCGGGGCCATTTTTGGCCCGGGGGTCATTATGTGAACAACGTTTCGTTCCCCCTAGCCACTGATGCTTCTGACAAAATTTCGTTAAAATCAGGTCAGCAGTTTCAGAGGAGATGTCATTTGAAATTGTGGACGGACGACAGACGGCGAACGCCGGACACCGGACGACGGACACATCGTGGTCACAATAGCTCATCCAGAGCCTTCGGCTCAGGTGAGCTAAAAATTCAAACTGGCACATTTAAATAGATTTCAAATATCGGTTTTGATAGGATTATCGATGTTTCTGATAAATAATCAAATAAATTAATATAACTAACCAACTAGGCTCAGAAAAATGGCTCTATGTAGTTTTAAATATGATTTTTCAAAATCTGGGGCTAAACTATCTCGCCACCTTAATCTTATATTTTTTGTGGTACAATTTTAGTGAATTTGACAGAAGGAACTGTAGTAAGTTTGGCAGAGAGGGAATTCAGTTGCATACACATACAAAATAAGTGTGGTATGATTTTGTCTTAGGAAAACAGATCAAGGCTGCTGAAGTCAGATTGTTCCTTTGACAGTTGTTTAGGGCCTCCATGGCTGAGTGAGTGGCCTTTGACAGTCCCTCACCACTGGTTCAAATCCAGGGCTGGGCATTTGATTTTTCATGTAAGGAAGCTTGCTTGTAGCAGGTTGGTTGTTCTACCCAGGTGTTCTGTGCATGGAATAATGCAATTTGCTCCATGCATTGGTGAGTTTCTGGGGTCTTCCACTACCTCTAATTAGCAGGATGTTACGATATGAATGGAATACTGTTTTTGTGATGCAAAACATACTATAGAGTCAAATATTTCATAATTTCATAAGCAAATAGAGCAGACCCCTTATCAGACAACTTCTACAGGAGCCATCTGATCTGGATCTACTCTATTTGCAAAGATGTGAAAAAGAATTTACCTGTGTAAAAGTAGATTATCTCCACAATCAGATTGTTTTAGAGTAATAACCCATTTCCTCATATTGATGCCTTTTGACGTGTCTGTAAAAGTTACTTTTGAAATCATTGTAAAGTACTAGTCTACTTTCAGTCCGAAGGACAGCTCAGGCGACTGTACATTTACTCCCCTGGTCATTGAGTCATTCACTACAATATTGAGCACTGCTAACATATGGCGCAATCATGAAGCAGTACCCGCTAGTGACCCTCACAGGTACCCATTTTAACCCCTGGGTGGAGAGGAGTAGCGGGTGGGAGACCCTGAAAAGCATCTCTGAAATTTCTGGAAGGGACCGGGATTTGAACCCCACACCTCCGGATTGGTAGTCAAGCGCGTTACCACTAGACCACCGCACACAACACTTTTATGGAGCAAATGATCTATTTATCACAATGGTTAAAACACTACACAATTCTATAAATTTCCTTTTCTGTAGTAAATGCTCCTCTTCAGTAGATTTATTCAAAGAGGTTGGATCTAAAAATAGTCTATGAGGGATTGGGTTAAGATCCAGATGATCTCATTAAGATCTCATTTGGATGAAAATTGTTCACATACATCACATCCGTAACCTCCATCATGCAAAGACTGACTTACATTGTTGTCGAAGTCATCCAAAAAGCCGGCTGAGTCATGTTTCCACTCATGTGCACTGCTAGGAAATGTTTCTTTCCTGTTCGTTCAACAGTTTGAAAAGCTTTATAGAAGGCCTTCTCCAATGCTGCAACAATATTAGGATTGGGTGTCCATTGTCCCTTGCCTTTTTGTCCGTGACCTTCATACAGAAAACAGTATAAATTTCATTAATGCACTCAGTCCTAGAAAAGGTGCTAGTGCCTGGGTATCTCTCAGCTACAGCTAGAATTGCATCCATTGTGACACATGAGATTTCTTCACTACTGTCCATTTCAATTTACTTTGTCATTGAATTTTAATCGAGATTTTTTTCATTTCGAGTCAGACTGACCTTAAATCTACTTCATTTGATCGCAACGTTTTTCAGGAACTCCCATGCTAAATATCTCTCAATATCATGCAGTAACAAGGAAGAAAATGCCGAAAATGCATTTTCTACATGCTAATTCAATCAGCTGTTTCTTTGCAAATGGCCGTCGTATGTATGGAAAGAGGAGCGTATCATCTTTCAACAGGGGTGAATAGCAACTGATATAAAAATAAATGAGGTAATCCCTTGTATGACGACAACCTTTAAGAGCTATAATTACTCTCAGTTAAATTCGAACGTTCCACTCGACGTCAATCGTCCGCCATTTGCAATTTGAAATGAACATGTTTACAATGGGAAAACATTGTTTTTATGCATAAAATCTTTATTTAAACATGGATTCCAAGGAAACTAAGACACAGAGTTCCTGAAAAACGATGACACGAGTGGTTTAAATTTAATCTCAATCCAGTAAGAAATGGAAACAAGAGGGCCAGAATGGCCCTGACATCGCTCACCAGACAATAAGAGGAGAAGATTTTCAAAGTTTTCACTATATGTTTCTATTGAAAACTTAACACCCCAGGGGCAGTGCCAATTTTGACCCCAGGAACACAATTTATATAACTTTTGTAGAGGACCTGAACATGATGCTAAAAGAATGTAGTGAAAGAATGGATAGAGCATTAGACCACTGGAACTTGTATTCTTTGGATGCTAGAGGCGAATTCTCCCACCACTAATGACCTATGCAAACAGTTTGGATCCAGATCAGGCCCCACATAATGTGGGGCCTGATCTGATATCCAAATTGTTTGTAAATGAGACTGAACTCCCGTGTGTAGTGGGATTCTCCCGCCACTAATGACCTATGCAAACAGTTTGGATCCAGATCAGGGCCAACATAATGTGGTGCCTGATCTGATATCCAAACTGATTGTCAATGAGACTGAACTTCTGAAAAACTTAGAAAGAAAGTGTGTAGTGGGATTCTCCCACCACTAATGACCTATGCAAACAGTTTGGATCCAGATCAGGGCCAACATAATGTGGTGCCTGATCTGATATCCGAACTGTTTGTCAATGAGACTGAACTTCTGAAAAACTCAGAAAGAAAGTGTGTAGTTAGGATAACTTGTGAATATGCTGCAGACAACAATTTAACAGATGACAAAATTACCCAGCATGCAAAGAGTTAAGCTGAAATTCACAACAGATATGCTCTATATTGATAGCTGGTAGCTTAATGCAGGGCATAGGTATGAAAAAAAGCTTTAAGAGTATTCTGCATTTTGAGAATTATCCACAGTTTTCTCAATCTTAAATGAGTGTGTGTTATTTGTCTAAACACAATTTCTACTCTACCGATCAGGCTAAGGGTGATTATATAAGAAATCCCACTGACTGGTCTCAGCTAAGAGTGATATTAAGGAGAAACCTTTAGAATGTAATTTCTGGTGTAAAGAAGTATATACACACAGGGCAGGGCCAATTTTAACCCCAGAACTATGATACTTATAAAACTCATAAAGTTATGCTAAGTAAATCTATACACCAAATATCTAAGCTCTGGGACATGTAGTTTCTGACAAGAATATTTTTAAAGTTTTTCCTATGCATAACTGGTGATCCCATAGGCTGTTTACGCAGTCAGCTATTAAAAACTGGAAATCCCTGGGGTGGGACCAATTTTGACCCTAGGGGCATAATTTATATAACTTTTGTAGAAGTCCTGAAGTTGAAGCTATGTGCCAAATATGAAAGCTGAGGACCTTCTAGTTTTAGAGGAGATGATGTTCAAAGTTTTCACTATATGTTTCTATTGAAAAACTGAAAACCCCTGGGGCAGGGCCAATTTTGACCCCAGGGGTATAATTTATATAACTTTTGTAGAGGACCTACATATGATGCTATGTGCCAAAGATGAAAGCTGAGACCCCTGTAGATTCAGAGGAGAAGAACTTTAAAGGTTCAAATTGTTGACGACGAACGACGGACGACGGACGACACACGACGCATGCCGCACGCCGACGGACGACGGACATCAGGCGATCACAAAAGCTCACCCTGAGCACTTTGTGCTCTGGTGAGCTAAAAAGTCTCGATTAAAATTCAGTGACAAAGTAAATTGAAATGGACAGTACATCTTTTAAAGTGAAAAAAATTACCAAGTAGGGTAACTCATCGTCACATTAAAGCTGTTCATCTTTGAAAGTTTGAAGCAAGATTCCTAAACAAGAGCTGCATGCGGCACCAACACTCATCTGATTTGGTGCTTGTCCAGCTAAATTAATTTGTTTTGAAAACAATAAAGGGCCATAACTCCAAAATTTTGAAATCAAGAGTTATGGTTCTTATGTAGGGGCCTTCCCCTTAATGAGATCAAGTTTCATGTTGATACCTCTTGTACATTTCGAGTAATGAGCTACATTAAAGTTTTTGCACGCCACCAACACCAACAAGAACGATGCCTACGACCCAGTGATCACAATAGCTCAACTTTTCTTCGAAACAGACAAGCTAAAAATGGTGTATATGAATTTTGAAACACAAGATTTAATGCCCCCACAAGGTGGGAGGCAAACAACCGTGTTCTTGTCTGTTTGTCCATACGTTCATAATGACATCTGTTTATCTTGTCTGTCCATTATCTGTCCCAAGAATTTTGTGTGTTCCAATTCCTCATAAAGCAAAAGGAGCTGTCTGATCTGGGTCTACGCTGTTTGTCAAAGCACGAAAAAGAATTTATATGAAGTAAGGGTTAACAGAAAATAAACATAAACAGTACTAATGCCAAAGGAATGTAGAAGGTCCTTCAACAGGGAAGTAAGTACTTGAATATAGACGCTGAATTCGAATAAATGTTATATTAGTGTCAACACTACTTGCAGTGGTAATGGAGAAATTAATTCTGACACTACACCTTTTGCAAGGTTTTTTCCAACCATTCAACACTTTCTTCCAAAGATACACCTTTTAACACCTGTATGCAAAGAGCAGACTAAGATCAGATGGCTCTCGTAGGAGCCATCTGATCAGGGTCTGCGCTGTTTGCTTGTGAAATAATATATATCTGATTCTAGACTTTCTGTTATGATAATGTTGTGACATTATAAAATTTCAATTACGGTAATCAATATTCATTATTTCATTTTTTTATTGCATGAATATTCATGGAGCAAAGTGTTTAACAAAGGGAAAGAAACATTCAACATTGAAATTTGAAACAGATGAAAATATTTGCAGATGACTAAATGGCAGATGACATAGTAGAAATCTCTCACCTTGCTTGTAGTTCATCCATCCAATGAGAATCTGATATGGATGAAGAACATTTACATGCCTCCCGTATCCATGTTGCCATGACAACTCCTGGTCCATTTCAGCCTCCTCCTCCCCATCTTGTATTACCGCTTCCTTATTGATAGAATTAATCTTATTGATGGTCTGAAATTGCATAACATATTCAATTGTAATACTGTGCCTAAGTACAGCTATAGATTAAAACTGGTCCATTAACCCATTACCTCGTAGGCCATTTTAAGACCCAACCTCTTTGAATGAATTTACTGAAAAGATGCATTTAATAGAAACTAGAAAATTGTGTCTGTAAGACACAGCAATGCCCCCGTGGTGGTGCTTGCCTAGCTGCACATAAAATTCCTAAGTCATTTGACCTTGACCTTGGGCTTGTGGGCAGCATAGGCTGGGTGCACAATGAAAGTATGGACGGTGTATAATGTGTATATGCAATTCCATGTCAATAGCTATAGTGGTTAGTGAGATATAAGACGATGAAAAAACCAATGGCACTTAAAAGCGTGATACATGGACAGAAGGACGGATGGATGGACCGACGGACAGACAGAAGGAAAGGTGCAAATCATAATGTCCCCGACTATCGTCAATGGAGGCATAAAAAGGAAAAATTAAAAAATTTATAGCTTTGAAACCATTTTGATTATAGGAGCACTATTTATCACAATGGTTTCAAAGAGTAACTTTATAGAGGTGTCAAAGATGCAAAGATGTCAATATGAGGGAATGGGTTAAAAAATAATTAAAGTATGAATATTAATTATCTGAATTTTTATAATGGCATCATGAACAAGATGATTTTTTTTACCATGGCAGAAACTGCATAATCAGATTTATATTATTCCAGAAAAGTAGAGCAGATCCTGATCAGATGGATCCATCAGGAGCCATCTGATCTGAGTCTACATTTGTACATTGTACTCTATTTGCAAAACAGTTCAAAGGCCTCTCCATCATGTAAAAGGTTATGCTCCTCTTCCACAACCACTCAAAAGAAGTCTCATTCTTGGTTTAACCCTTCGCTTGCTATTCACGTCAATATACCTACCTGTAAAGAGTGAAGACCCAGATGAGACAGCTCCTGCAGGAGCTGTCTCATCAGGGTCTGCATTATTTACAAGTTGGTTGTGCAACCAGTGCACTCCACAGCAGTGATTGCATAGCAAAAATACTTGTATACTGTGAAAATATATGTAAATATACAACAGGGCATGGGTAAAGAAGGAGAAATGTATTTTAAAATACAGCCAGCGAAGGGTTAACATTATACCACATGAATATCCATGCAATACTCCATCCATTATTAACATTACTTAATAACTCTTGTATTTAAATATAAAACAAGAGTGTGTTTGTGAAACACTTATGCCCTGACCTTTGACCCTGAAGGATGACCTTGACCTTTGACCCATGGACCAGGGAGTTGAACGCGACGCATCATCTTTGTGTGGTAAACATTTGTGCAAGGTTATTTTGAAATCCATATACAGATAAAAAAGTTATAGAAGGGACACGAAATTTGGGATGGACGGATGGAAGGATGGACGGATGGAAGGACAGACAATGCGATTACTATATACCCGCCGTTGGGGGGCATAATAAGGAAATAATGATAACATATATCCAAACAGGCACTAGAGTAGCCATCTCATGATATGAACATGCTTTTTCAAGTACAAGGTTAACCCTTTCCCTGTTCTATGTTTATTTCAAATTTTAATACCTACTGAATATTCATTGACAAAATAGTTATAATGAAATATGGAAGGTAGAACATTGAAGCCATTTTAGAAAGTAAAGAAACATATCTATCCAAGTCCATCAGCAAACAGAGTAGACCCTGATCAGACGCTCCTAGAGGAGACTTCTGATCTGGGTCTACTCTGTTTGCAAATGCGTGAAAACACGTTTCTATGAGGGAAAGGGTTAAGACATGTGGTACCTTAATGAAGGACAACAGCTGTAATGCAAAACCAATAGATAGACCCAGATCAGATGACTCCTGTAGGGGTTATCTAATCAGGGTCTGTATCATGAATATTCATGGAGTAAAGGGTTAAAAACAGAGGTCTTACAAGATCAGGATATCATTCATTTTATCGTAAATAATGATTCTAAATGGAATTTCTTATGAACAAACCATTTCCTCTTCCTTGCTGTTGGTCTCAAACAATCCCAGTCTGGTCATTTTTCCAAGATTGCGTATCAGGGCCTCTACGTGCATGTGTGGTAGCAATGCACACCATACATACTTGTTATTCAACATTCCAGTCTGGCAGTGTTCTCGTGACAGTTTGTGCTTGCTTATCAAGTAGCAAAGCTCTTCAGGTTGGCTGGAAGACATCGCAGAGTCGCATGCACTCAAATATTCTGCAACCTGTTTCATTTCAGAGCTGCTTTCAAGCTGATCTATGTAATGTCTCTTTGCCTCATCCAACTGTTTCACAATATACCTGATCAAATAATACATTAAAAACTAGAACTATCACTAAAGGTGATTAATACCCCCATTAGCACATTTGACACAGAGACGGCGGGGGTTATAGAAATAAAGCTCCCTACCACTAAATTTTCATTTGTTAAGTTATGAAAAGGGAGATCATACCCTCATGCACGAAGCAACAAATCAAAACAAATCAAATCAAAAACCTTAACTGAAAATTCTAAGTTAAAAAGGGCCATAATTCTGTCATATTGCTTGACAGAGTTATGAACTCTTGCCTACAGATGAAGCTTGTGGTGGTGAACAAGTGTTCCAAGTTTCAAAGCTTTATCTCGAAGGGTTATGTTAATTAGTGGACTTTAACAAAAACCTTAACCGAAAATTCTAAGTTAAAAAGGGCCATAATTCTGTCAAAATGCTTGACAGAGTTATGTACTCTTGCCTACAGATGAAGCTTGTGGTGGTGCACAAGTGTTGCAAGTTTCAAAGCTTTATTCCAAAGGTTAAAGGCAAAAAATGGACTTTAACAAAAACCTTAACCAAGGTGTGACGCGGACGCGGATGCCGACGCTGACGCGGGGGCGAGTAGGATAGCTCCACTATTCTTCGAATAGTCGAGCTAAAAACTGATGTCTCCCCCAGCATGTGGACATTTTCCAAAGACCCATAACTCTGCAGAAAATCATCAAACCGGAAGAGGAATAAACTATGCACAACTAGGGATAGTGTTGATCAATCTTATAATGTTTAATGAATATCCAATTAAAGGTTTTGGAGAAACCATGCGGACATAATTTTCCATGTAAAAATTTCAAAGTATCATATCTCTGCAGAAAATCACCAAACAGGAAACGGAATAAGACATGCACATATAGGAATTGTGCTGATCAATCCTATTATGTTTCATGAAAATTCAATCAAACGTTTTGAGAAACTGCGCAGACAAAATTTTCCAAGTAAAAATTTCAAAGTCCCATAACTCTGCAGAAAATCATCAAACTGGAACAGAAATAAGATATGCACAACTAGGCATGATGCTAATCAATCCTATGAAATTTAATGAATATCCAGTCAAAGATTTGGAGAAACCCTGTGTCAAAATTTTCCATGTAAAAATTTCAAAGTCCCATTTTGGGTGTAATAACTCCAATATTATTGAAGCCATAGTTATGAAAATTGTTCATAACACGTCCCTCCATCATGCTCTTTCCATAAAATTTCCAAAGTCCCATACCTCTGCAGGAAATCAGCAAACCAGAAAAGGAATAAACTATGCACAACTATGCATGGTGTTGATCAATTCTATGAAGTTTCATGAAAATCCGACCAAAGTTTTGGGGAAACCCCGCGAACAAAATTTTCCATGTAAAAATTTCAAAGTCCAATAACTCTGCAGAAAATCATCAAACCGGAACAGGAATAAAATATGCACAACTAGGCATGATGCTAATCAATCCTATGTAATTTAATGAATATCCAATTAAAGGTTTTGGAGAAACCCTGTGGACAAAATTTCCATGAAAAAATTTCAAAGTCCCATAACTCTGCAGAAAATGGGGACAATAACTCCACTTTTATATTATAAATGGAGGAGACATAGTGACATCAAGAATATTAATTAACTGATTTTTTTATAATGGCATACGTGAAATGAATGTTTGACATTGGCAGAAACTGTAGAGTCAGATCTATTAAAAGTTCATAAGCAACAAGATGTGTTTGTGAAACACTATGCCCCCTCGATATGATATTTGACCGTGAAGGATGACCTTGATCTTGAGATGTCACCCCTCAAACTGTGCAGCTTCATGGGTACACACGCATACCAAATATCAAGTCTCTACTGGTTCAAAAGTTATGGCCAATGTTAAAGTTGGTGACCTTTGACAATGAAGGATGACCTTGACCTTGACATGTCACCCCTCAAACTGTGCGGCTTCATGAGATACACATGCATACCAGTATCAAGGCTGTATATCTACTGGTTCAAACGTTATGGCCAATGTTAATGTTGGTGACCTTTGACCTTCAAAGATGACCTTGACCTTGACATGTCACCCCTCAAACTGTGCAGCCAAATGAGAAACACATGTATACCAACTATCAAGTCTGTATCTCTACTGGTTCAAAAGTTATGGCCAATGTTAAAGTCGGTGACCTTTGACCCTGAAAGATGAGCTTGACCTTGAAATGTCACCCCTAAACTGTGCAGCTTCATGAGATACACATGCATAACAAATGTCAAGTCTGTATCTACAGGTTCAAAACTTATGGCCAATGTTGAAGTCGGTGACCTTTGACCCTAAAAGATGACCTTTACCTTGACATGTTGCCCCTCAAAATGTGCAGCTTCATGAGATACACATGCATACCAAATATCAAGACTCTATCTCTATTGGTTCAAAAGTTATGGCCAATTTGAAGTTGGTGACCTTTGACCCTGAAGGATGACCTTGACATTTCACCCCTCAAACTGTGCAGCTTCATGAGATACACAAGCATGCCACATATCAAGTCTCTATCTGTACTGGTTCAAAAGTTATGACCAATGTTAAAGTCAGTGATTTGACCCATATGTGCGGGTTTATGAGATACATATGCATGCCAAATATCAAGTCTCTATCTGTACTGGCTCAAAAGTTATGACCAATGTTAAAGTTACAGACAAACAAACAGACAATTTGACCTTTGACCCTGAAGGATGACCTTTACCTTGACATGTCACCCCTCAAAATGTGCAGCTTCATGAGATACACAAGCATGCCAAATATCAAGTCTCTATCTGTACTGGTTCAAAAGTTACGGCCACTGTTAAAGTCGGTGATTTGACCCATGTGTTTGACCTCTGACCTTTTAGGATGACCTTGATATGTCACCCCTCAAAATGTGCGGCTTTATCAGATACATATCCATGCCAAATATCAAGTCACTAGCTGTACTGGCTCAAAAGTTATGACCAATGTTAAAGTTACAGACAAAGAAACAGACAATTTGACCTGTGACCCTGAAGGATGACCTTGACCTTGCCAAATATCAAGTCTCTATCTCTACTGGTCCAAAAGTTATGGCCAATGTTAAAATCGGTGATTTGACCCATATATTTGACCTCTGACCTTGAAGGATGACCTTGACCTTGACATGTCACCCATCAAAATGTGCGGCTTTATGAGATACATATGCATACCAAATATCAAGTCTCTATCTATACTGGCTAAAAAGTTATGACTAGGGCTGACTATTGGGGCCAGTTTTGACTATTGCAATACTATTGCTATTGCTGAAAGTACTATTGCGATACTATTGCTATTGCAGGAAACTATTGCAATACTATTGCAATAGTTATTGCCAAGATTTGAAAACTTGCAAATGCAAATTTGCACAGTGTATGATATAACTTTGCTGTAAATTCTTACTAAAAAATGTTTGTGGGAATGATTTAAAATGAATTGGGCTTTGCCACTTGTGTTTTACCGCTTTTGTTTTTGACAAACTCGATCTCTGCGATGGTCGACGCCATCTTGAAAACACAGTGCCAATTACATGAAAGAACTATTGAAACTATGGATAGTCAGAGCAACTATTGCAATAGTCTATCGTCAATTGGAAATAACTATCGATAGTGTAACTGGGATAGAGAACTATCACGATAGTGCGATAGTTTGATGTATTGTTACACCACTAGTTATGACCAATGTTAAAGTTGCTGGCAAACAAAGACAAACAGACAAACAAACAGACAGGGCAAAAACAATATGCCCCCCAGATCTGATCTGGGGGGCATAAAAAGAGCAGACAGAGGGCTTCTACAGGAGCCGTCTAATCTGGGTCTACGCTGTTTGCAAAGGCAGGCAAGGCATTTATATGAGAGAGTGTGTTATGGCTAATGATAAAACTTTTGCCACCTTACTTAACTATGAATGCTATTGGTGGTGGAAGGTTCTCGCCATTAGGATGAGCCAATCGCATGACATCTTTGTGTGAGGTGTCCTCTCTTCTCTTGTACTTGGACACAAGGCGGGCAAGCTTCATGGGCTTTTGTGCAAAGCTGGTGTACCAAAGGTTAATGGCTCTTTTGTGTGCCCGACCCCAGCCCTTCCCCCCAGATGCTGAAATACACACCCAGAAAAAGAATGTGAAAGTACTGCACCACCCTTATCCTGTGATATTTTATAATTGTTTTGGAATACAAAGTAATTTGAGACTGTGCTCCATAAAATAATACAATAAGACCTGTCTACAATGACAATTTAAAACAAGAGCATTGCATATGAATGTCAACACGTGTCTGTTGTAGCCACCAGAGTGTCAACACGTGTCTGTTGCAGCCACCAATTTTAAAGCTAACATTAATGTTAATGTTAAGTATGACAACAATGACAACACACTCTGCAGTTATGATAATAGCTTTATTTTAATCCTTTCCTCCATAAACCTTTCTATGCCTCTGTAAAGGTCACTCTTTGAAACCATTGTGATAAATACAGCATTTGCTCCTAAGGAGCAAATGCTCTATTTATACCATGGTTTCAAATTACAAAATTCTCCTTTCCTCTATTTAATGCTCCTTTTGGGTAGATTTATTCAAAGCGGTTGGATCTAAAAATAGCCTATTGAGGAATGGGTTAAACAACTTACTTTTTTTATAGACCCTTGTGTCCATAGGAGCAAATGCTCTACTTATCACAATGGTTTAAAAACTACACAATTCTAAAAAAATTCTGTAGATTTCTTCAATGAGGTTCGTCTAAAAATAGCGTTTGAGGGAATGAGTTAAAGACCAAAAAGCAATAAAAGACTATTAAGTGACTTCATATAATACAAACTAGTCCTTATTATATGAATAAGATCTGATTTTGCAAATATGACATGCTGCTCACAAATCTGAACTGTTAACAAGGGATAGCATGCAATACCAAAAGCCACAAGTTTAGTTAATCACTAATCTTAATGGATTGAGTTTGAAATCAATATTCTTTGAGTAAAGGCTTAATCCATTCCCTCATATTGACACCTTTTGACACCTCTGTCAAAGTCAAATTTTTAAAACAATTGCTATAAAAAAATGCTCTTATCATCACAAATGGTTTCCAAACTACACTTTTTTACTCACCACGGCGACTAGCCACTTCACAATATTTGATAAACAGGAACAAGTGTGTGGGTATTCTGCATACACTAAGGATTGACTCGTAAGCCTTTTCTTTCGTAGTTTCGTCTCCTGATCGGGCAAGAGTTGCTAACGCATTCAGCAGGTGCTTCTGGCAAAGATTTTGTCTTTGCTCACTAATCATTTTAATTTTACTAACTGCATCAGGACCTTGACCGTTTTCAATAATTCTGAAAAGAAAACAAGACGGCCATGATGGCTCTGATATCGCTCACCAGACAATCAGAGGAGAAGATTGTCAAAGTTTTCACTTTATGTTTCTATAGAAAACTGGCCTCCCCAAGGACGGGGCCAATTTTGACTCCAGTGCCATAATTTATATAGCTTTTGTAGAGGACCTATAGACAATAGAATTGTATGAAAGCTGAGAACCCTGTAGATTCTAACTACATGTATTGTAGAGGACCTGAACATAATGCTATGTGCCACATATGAAAGCTGAAAACCTTCCAGTTTCAGAGGAGAAGATTTTCAAAGTTTTCACTATATGTTTCTATAGAAAACTTGCCACCCCTATGGCAGGGCCAATTTCGAACCCAGGCGCATAATTTATATAACTTTTGTAGAGGACCTGAACATGATGCTATGTGCCAAATATGAAAGCTGAGAACCTTCCATTTTCAGAGGAGAAGATTTTCAAGTTTTCACTATGTTTCTATGCACAAGAGTGCCAGAAACTCAGTGTTAACACTATCAATACTGAGCATGACTTGACTGAAATTAGCACACAGTTTGGATTCTGATCTAACCAATAAGTAACTTCATATGTGGTTTGTATAAGAGAGTTAATTGTAAGATTGATATGTATTAAAAACAGTGTGAACAAACTTAAACAAGCAGACAACAATTCTGAAGCAGACAACATTACAGTACTTAAAGAATGCTAGAGCATATCGCGGGCTTGGTGCAAAACTATTCCAACTCCTTTATGTGAAGGAGTTAGAATATTTTGCACCAAGCCCTCGGTATGAGGTGATAACACTCACACTGGCTAGCGAGCTAGTCACAGTGCCTCATCTGATTAAGGGGAAACCTTTAAACTGTAGTTTCTGACGTGAAGAAGTCTATACACACAGGGCAGGGCCAATTTTTAACCCAAGAACTATGATTCTTAAAAAGCTCATAAAGGTATGCTAAGTAAATCTATACACCAAATATCTAAGCACTGGGAAATGTAGATTCTGACATGAAGATTTTTAAAGTTTTTTTCTATGCATAACTAGTGACCCCATACACTGTTTACGCAGTCAGCTACAAAAAACTGGCCATCCCTGGGGTGGGGCCAATTTTGACCCTAGGGGTATAATTTATATAACTTTTGTAGAAGACCCGAAGTTGAAGCTATGTGCCAAATATGAAAGCTGAGAACATTCCAGTTTCAGAGGAGAAGATCTTCAAAGTTTCCACTATATGTTTCTATTGAAAACTTCACACCCAAGGGGCAAGGCCAATTTTGACTTCAGGGACATAATTTATATTACTTTTGTAGAGGACCTATAGGTGATGCTATGTGCCAAAGATGAAAGCTGAGAACCTTGATTTTTAGAGGAGAAGATTTTTAAAGGTTCAAATTGTTGAGGCGGGATGACGCATCCCGTCAGACGAGGGACATAAGGCGTTCACAAAAGCTCATCCTGAGCATGTTGTGCTCTGGTGAGCTAAAACTGACCACCCCTTGGGCGGGCCAATTTTGACCCCAGGGACATAATTTATATAGCTTTTGTAGAGGACCTACAGATGATGCTATGTGCCAATAATGAAAGCTGAGAACCCTGTAGATTCAGAGAAGATTTTTAGATGTTCATATTGTTGACAACACATGATGAACGACGCATGCCGACGGACATCAGGCAATCACAAAAGCTCATCCTGAGCACTTTGTGCTCTGGTGAGCTAAAACAAATTTGAGAAAAGAAAAAAAATGCCAAACTATGTCTTGAGAGGGCATCGTAACTTGTTTTTTTGTTGCAAAGAATTCAACAATTCAAATTTAAAGAACAGTTGAACTTCATGGGGTAATACAAATTCCTTCTAGATAACAGGTCTGAGTCATCCGATTTCTAATCTGAGCAATTTCTCGAGTTCACAGCTTAATGCAGGTCTAGGTTGTCACATGTGTTTCTAGATATGTGTTGTGATACATTTTAAAACAATTCTGTATTGCAATTTGCAAAGTTTGGAAGGACTGAACTTTTACTTTGCGTTATCCTATTGTTCGAGTTATCCGAATTCCAGATATCAAAATTCAACCGTACAGTAAAACCCCTCAAAACTGGACATTAAATTTAGTATAAATATAGGTCTTGAAGACTTGTGGCAGCTTAATGCAAGGGGAAAGTCATGCAGAAAGCTTCTCTAGGAACCTTCTGCATGACATTCACCCTCCATTAAGCAGTCACTTTCCTAAAGGCATCTAAATTCTTAACTACCAGAATTTCTGTTTAGAGGGGTTTTACTTTATATGCAAAGTGTATAACACCCTGTTGATTATCATGTTTTCTTATACTCTTTGCACACTAAATAACTGTTCTCTGCAATAAGTGACATCTGCTGTTATTCTCCACCTTAGTTTTTATTCATGTCTCTTCAACAGTACAGAATGAGTGAAAAACAATTTTAATTTGATTCAAAACTGTTTACAAATCAACCCATAATACAAAACGGGTTAACTCTTTACCTAAAAGAGATGCCTTTTACCCTTTCCCTGTTCTATGTTTATTCCAAATTTCTGTACCAACTGAATATCCATGGACAATATAGCTATAATGAAATAAGGAATGTGGAACTTGTTGCCATTTTAGAAACTCAAGAAATAGATCTATAAAATTCCATTTGCAAACAGAGAAGACCCTGATCAGATGGCTGATCTAGATCTTCTCAGTTTGCAAATGCATGAAAAGGCATTAATAAGAAGGAAAGAGTTAACACCTTTGTAAAAAAAGTTGACTGAGATAAAACAGCTCTCTGATCAGGGTCTGTTCTATCTTCTTATAGAACTATAAAATAAATCTAAAGTTACTGCCATGGCCAAAACTCCCTTGTTTAGGAACCTGTATGAATATTCAGTCAATGAATATTCATGAAATTAAAGAGTCTTGCATAATTATCCATGAGGTAAAAGATAAAGTAACCTCAGTCACAGACAAAGTTGTGATAAAATATAATATTTGATCTACAAGAGCCATTTGATATGGGTCTGTTCTGTTTGAAAAATGCCAAAAAGTGTCTCTATGGAGAAAAGGCTTAACCCTTTCCTCCATAAATACGCCTTTCTACGCCTCTGTAATAGTCACTTTATGAAACCATTGTGATAAATAGAGCATTTGCTCCTCTTATTATCATGATGGTTTCAAATCTACACAATTCTGAAATTTTCCTTTTCCCTAATTAATGCTCCTTTTCCGTAGATTTATTCAAAAGCTTGTGTCAGCACCCATGGTCAATAGTTTGTCTACACCTTGTGTCATGACACATGGTAATAAGTTTCTCAAAAGCTTGTGTCATGACACTTGGTCAATAGTTTCTCAAAAGCTTTTACCATGACACGTGGTAATTAGTTTCTGAAAAGCTTGACACATGGTCAATAGTTTCTCTACACCTTGTGTCATGACACATGGTCAATAGGTTGTCTATACCTTGTGTCATGACACATGGTAATAAGTTTCTCAAAAGCTTGTGTCATGACACTTGGTCAATAGTTTCTCAAAAGCTTGTACCATGACACGTGGTAATTAGTTTCTGAAAAGCTTGTGTCGTGACACATGGTCAATAGTTTATCTATACATTGTGTCATGACACATGGTCAATAGTTTCTCTACACCTTGTGTCATGACACATGGTAATCAGTTTCTGAAAAGCTTGATCAGATAAGAGGTACATGTAGTCATAATTGCTACAGATCCCGTTTTGAGCACACTTGTCTTTTTTTCACTCTTTACTCCATAAAAATGCTTTTCTAAACCTTTGCAAACAGAGTAGATCTAGACCAGATCAGACAGCTCCTGTAGGCAAGTCTGATCAGGGTCTCCTCTGTTTGCTTACGAAATAATATTGATATGATTTTACAGTTTATGCCATTGCCAAAATTCCCTTTGTTAATTTCCTAAATTATAAAATATTATCTATAGGTAATCAATATTTGAAATTATGATGTCACTATTTCTTACATTAGGAGAGGGTTCCCTCTACTATACCTCTTTATGCAAGTGATATTTTTACTGTCCATGTCTTCGCTGTTGGCATAATACTTATTTCCATCACATCCCAGGATGACATATCTTTCTAGTTGCTTCATGTCATCAAGCTCATGGACAAAACCTCCCTCATTATTCAACACCTGCAAGCAATAATACAACCTAATACATGTACCTAATTATGATTTGATAGAAAAACAAACAAAAAACAACTAATTTACACTAAATAATTAGACATATAATTATTCCCTCTCTTTTTATTTTAAAGCTGAATAATTTTAGTTAGCTCAACCCTTTCTTTCATATAAATGCCTTGTCATGTCTTTGCAAACAGAGCAGACCCAGATCAGACGGCATCTATAGGAGTCCTCTTATAAATCAGGGTCTGCTTTGTTTGCTTATGACATGATATAGATCAAACTCTAAAGTCCATTGTGTATTTTACATTGTATTTCAGCTAATAAATATTTATGATGTCATTATTTCTTACATGAATATTGAATAGATAAAGGGTTAAATTAGTCTGACATAGTAGCAAATAAGTGTAGACAATAGTGTAGACTTTCAGAGACCTAGATAAGACACGTGAGTTCAGCCATTCCCTCCTACCGAGTCTGAGACCTTTCAATGCCTCTGTAAAAATCACTTTTTGAAACCATTGTGATAAATAGAGCAATTGCTGAGGACTATGGAGAAAGAAACACATCAAATTCCATTAGCAAACAGAAGACCCAGATCAGACGGCTCCTCTAGGGGCCATTCGATCTGGGTCTAATCTGTTTGCCAATGCATGAAAACACATTTATAGGAAACGGTTAAATTCACACACATGGTACATTGGACATGTTATTATATGATTTACACATCACAACTTCATATAACTAAGAAAAATGATGACATAAATATAAATTAAAAGTATTACAGGAGTTGTCTGATTTAGGACTACTCTGTTTGCAAGGCGTAGAATGGCATATTGAAGAGTGAAGAGGAAATTCACACACATAGCGCATTGGAAATAGCACACTGGACATATATGATTAGTACATTGGTCTGATCAGGGTCTGCTCTGTTAGTTTATGAAATAATACAAATCTGAATCTGCATTATTTGCCAGGGTAAAATAAATTCCTGTATTGATAATGTTTCTGTAAAAGTATTCATGTTATTTATTTTTCATGGTGTCATTATTTCTTCCATGAATATTCATGAAGTAACAGGTAAACCCTAGTCAGACTGAAAACAAATATGTCTGCTGAAAATTTGATCTTGAGAATTTTTTATTTCCAGTTTTATTTCTCAAACTATTCAGAAATTAATGAACAGGTGCCAAACAGCTGGGATCCAGATCATCATTTCAAATGGATCCAAGCTGTCATGCTCATTATAGTTATTACCGTTTATCTTATGATTATTCACCTGAGAAATAATGAAATCATGAATATTAATTAGACGAATTTTCATAATGATATACAGTAGAACCCCTCTAATGCAATCACTTAATGCAATGTTTGTCTCACACCATTTGAATGACCAGGTGTTTGTCAGTTAGTTTACAGTTTACAGTTTATTTCACTCAGAACATGGTTTGACATGTTATAAGAGGTTAAACATATATAAGAATTACTAGGCTAGTAGTTTGGAGGTTCAGCTGTATTTTGGTGAGTTAGCAAAGTTGTTAAATGCGAGCCTTGGCGAGCATTTAACTACTTTTCTGACAAGCCAAAATACAGCTGAACTTCCAAACTACTAGCCTAGTAATTCTTTTATCATGCAACATCAAGAAAAATGGAAAAAATGAAGAAATAGAAAGATTGCTAAAGCGGTTTCGTCCCCTGAATGAAAATACATGCAAGTACGAATTATGTGACGTCATGTTGGCATGCAGTGACGTCATCGACTTTTACAACATAAACAAACTTGATTTAATCCTTTTATATGGACAGATAGTTGAGACAAAGGTGAGAAAAAAGGTTAATTTGATGTTTATGTTTAATTATGCCTTTTTCGTCCTTCTGTTTTCCTCCTATTGGCTGAACCAAACTTGCATTCCAGTCGGGTCAGTACATATGCACTATACCTCACAAAATACAGCGTCGACGTGGAAAATATTATGCTAGTAGGAAGTGACTGTATTTCGTGACGTTGCATGATAAATATCAAGTAATGCTAGTTTGGCAGGCTATATAGCAATTGGCGCAGTTGCATAGGTGAGAAACATATGCATCTACGCTCGCACATACATACAGACACATACCACACACAGACACAAACACGCACACAAAGACACACATACGCACACACATACACTATATATAAATGATCTAGCCAGGAGGGGTCCTAAATTTATTTCAAATTGATCCAAGCAGACAACAAGTTTTCTTCAATCTATTAACATTTTCGTCATTAAAGATTACTGAAAATATTTGTGTATTTGCTGTTCTCTTTTTTATAAAGGGGGTTAACCGTTTTCGGTCATCGTCAAAACTTGGGCATTTGAACAGAAAATGGAACTCATCTCCTATATCGCTATTACATAGTGTACATTTCCTAAGATGTCGGTCTATTCCATTCCATCGGCCAGTTTCAATTGGTAATTTATTGTTACACATTCTATAATTGATAAACTGTCTTAAATGAAAATCAGGGAGTTCTATAAGGTAGTTTTCAAATTTATGCTCAGTTTTGAATAGTCTGTAATTTAAACATTTCGATGATGTATTTAGTTCTTGTAGCCATTTCTGTTTGTATTGCTCTTCTAAAACATGTTCTACTTGTTTTCCGGTTCTGTATGCACTTCTAGTGTTTTGATTTAGCCAGATATAATTTTAGCCCGGTTTCCTCCAGTATTGACCGTATGTTATTAATCCAGGCATTACGATGATTGTTGTTAACGTAGTCATTTAGCAAAGCTTTGTAAGTTAAAAGACTAAATTTACAATGCTGGCTAGAGGTAAGTTTGCACCAAAAGTTTATTTGTCGGCTTTTAATGGTTAATGAAACTGGAAATCGGCCGAGTTCGCCATACAACATTACGTGTGGTGTGCTACGTTTAACATTGAGAATATATTTCATGAAATCGGTTTGAACTTTTTCAATACACTTTAAATCACCAAATCCCCAGATTTCACAGCCATATAATAAAACAGGCAAAACAGTGTTATCAAACAGTTTCAATTGGCAATCTATAGGGATATCTAAATTTCGTATTTTTTGCAACAGACCAAACATGGCTTTCCTTGCCTGGTCAGCTGCATATTTCTTTGCTCTCGCAAAATTTCTATTTTTAGAAAAAATAATTCCTAGATATTTAAAGTAATCGACCGTTTCAATGGCGTAACCATTAACTTGGATATTTCTAAGTCTCCTCGTTTTGTCTCCAAACACCATCACTTTTGTTTTGTCAGTATTAATAGTTAATTTCCAAAATTTGCAATATTCTACAAATGCGTCTGCTAGGTTTTGTAAATCATTTTCATTTTCAGCAAAGACTACTGCATCATCAGCATAGAGCATTACAACCAATTTAGTATATGTAACGAGTACTTCATCAGAAAGCTCAATTGTAGAATTACATTTTGAAAGTAAGGAAGCTTCCAAATCATTTAAAAATAGGGAAAAAAGTGTGGACATTAGAGTGTGTTAGGTGTCAAACATGGGGATAACATGAAGGAAAACGTTTTGGGTACATTATTTGGTTTTAATTGTAGATATCAGGGTGTGTATCAGAATGGATTTGTATGTTCATTTATATTAAATGGACTTATTTTTATTTAGAAGGTGAGTAATTTAATTTTTCAATCTTATAAAAATTTAGATCCATATCAAGATCATTTCAATACCCACATAAATCAATGATTTAGTAAATCACTTTGAGATCAGTTAATCATTCAAACTCCAAAATAATGTACAATTAATAAACTGACATGGGTTATAATGGTTTAAAATGTCAATTAATGAATTTAAATGTAAAATGTAACATGGAAATATGACCAATAAAGGATAAAAAATATTGTCATTTCGAGGTAATTTCTGCTATTATTTAGTCTTTTTTTTTTCAAATCAAATTTCACAATCATACTCAATAAAGTCATTAATATCATTACAAACCTTTTTCTAAGGCATTAAACTATTTTATAATATCCAAATTTATATTTTTTTAATTGGGTACATATTGACCTAAAAATGGGTACATCTTGACCAGGGTGGGTACATCTTGACTAGGTACATCTTGACGCTAACAGGTCAAACCGGCCCCAAGTCAAACCGGCCTCAAGTCAAACCGGCCTCCAAAAAGTCAAACCGGACCTCAATTTGGTCAAACCGACCTCCTTATTATATTTTGGCTGATCAAACCGGCCCCACGAATAAAAAAAGCTTCTAATATATATCTTTTTAATAATGAAATGTTTTATTGATACTTTTATTACTTTTTTTTAATCACGAAATATAATGTTCGAGAAACCTGTGATGAGGAAAATTTCAAGTTCTTCATATAATGTAACCGAACAATTAATACTTTTCTAAGACACATACGCTGATCAGTAATGTACGTGTGCCTTTAATCTAACCGAACAAAAATTATTTTTTGCTACAAATACTAATTGGTATGTTCTGCATGTGGCGGTAAAGGTACTTAACTCTTTCCCTGTGCTATGCTTATTTCAATACATACCGAATATTCAAGGACAAAATAGTTATAATTAAATATGGAAGGTCATTTTAAAAACTAAAGGAAAAAATCTTTCAAATTCCATTAATTAGCAAACAGAGCAGACCCTGATCAGAGGCTCCTAAAGGAGCCGTCTGATCTGGGTCTACCCTGTTTGCAAATGCGTGAAAACATGTTTATATGAGGGAAAGGGTTAAAGGTGTTAATCCCATTTATTATTGTTAAAGATGAACACTAATTGCTAACGTATGCACGTGGCGGTAACACATAAATGTAATTAAATGTATTTAGCTGTTAATCCCTTTGTTTTCAGTGTTGGGTTCCGTCAATAAACAGGCTACATTAATTTTCGGCGTTTTTGAAGAGCGATATTCTGTTCAGCGATTGTTCCACCTGAACAACGCGGATAAGTCTAAATGCTCTACGGACAGATTACTTATGTTACTGTGTTTTATATAGGATGTATTCAACGGACAGGTTAATTATATGTGTTTTAGAGTATGTATTATGTTCTATGTATATGTTCCATGCTCATTAAACAGATAATTTTTAACCCTTCTATCCATGAGTATTTATGTTAGGCTTGTTAGCAAGACCTACATTATTCCCTAGCAAACAGAGCATACCCTGTAAGACTCGATCAGGGCCATCTGGTCTGGGTTTCCTTTGTTTGCATTGATGATAATACATTGTAGTCAGCCCTTTACTCCATAAATACGACTTTCTACGCCTTTGCAAACAGAGTAGACCCAAATCCCATGGTTTCTATATGAGATTTCTGATCAGGGTCTGCTCTGTTTGCTTACAGTATACTTTAGATCTGATTCTATATTTTCTGCCTAAGTAATGATAAAAATGAAACTAATTAATATCAAATCATAGAGTAAAGGTTGAAAAGAACTTAAAACGAATACACATACGTTTATATGAAGGAAATGGTTAGTTCTGGTTCTGAAAAAATAAATCGAATTTTTCACTCGATATCATCATTTTACATTTGAAATAGATTTATATGTACTTTTGAACGTTACTTTATTTTTGTGTGCAAATATGTCTACATACCAAGATAAAAGTAAAGTAAAGTACCTAGTTAAAGTCTACTTTCAGTCCGAATGACCGCCCAGCCGACTGTACATTTACTCCCCTGGTCATTGAATCATTGGCCTACAATATTGAGCACTGCTAACATATGGCGCAATCATGCAGCCGCAGTACCGGCGAGTGACCCTCACAGGTACCCATTTTAACCCCTTGGTGGAGAAGATGTGCGGTGGGAGACACGGAAAAGCGTCTCTGAAATTTCCGGGTGAGACCGGCAACATAACCTTACCTTCATTCGGAGACATATACATACATGTATGTTTAATAAATGTCTCTGGTTCATTCAACTGACACAATGAACGTGTGTCTAATTGAATTATCACAAACAACATACACGTGCGTGCCATTAATTGGATTATCACACCTAACGAAAGACACATGCGTGCCATTAGTTGACATTAACTAAGCGCCAATGTCACTTAATCTAAATGCGAGCTGAGTATAAACTATAGCCAATACATTGCCGAATTTCCAACTGACCAAAATATATGTGATACGCAACTAGATATACATTGGGTTTCTAGAAATAATCAATATTTAACATGGTTAAAAATTTGATTTAAAAATGTGGGGCCGGTTTGACCAAAAACATAATTCATGTGAGGCCGGTTTGACATTTCGGAGGCCGGTTTGACCAGGGGCCGGTTTGACTTGGGGCCGGGTTGACTGTAATTCCATCTTGACTATGGGTACTGTACATCTTGACTGTAATCCGTTTTACATTGCACTTTAAATAGAAAATACATGCATAAATATAATTGGAACTTGGGTACGTTTTGACTATTTGGGTACGTTTTGACTTGGGTACTTTTTGACTTTGGGTACGTTTTGAGTTAATGAGAATAATTTTGAGTATAACTCGGTCCAAGGAACATTCCTGCCAAATTTGGTAAAAAACAAACTCGTAGTTTGGGAGGAGACGTTATTTTAAGAAAAAAATGACGACTGACGACGTGACGAACGACAGACACAGGGCGATCACAATATCTCGCATTGGCAAATATTCATAATGCCATTTACAATGAACAAGCAAAGGGTTAAAAGAATAGTAACACTGTCCAACCTGTCCAGGTCCGCGAATAGCATTATATTCGACCGATCTTTGGTCAGGGAGTGTTCCTTTCTCCTGTATCGACATCTATCCTCACGTTTCAGACATAAAATGTAACTTAATCAAAACGAAAGTACGGGGCCCCGTTAATATGAAGTGTTTCTCGGTTCTGTATGTGGTATTCCCGTGACTAAGGTACCAAAATCGAAAGTAGACGGTGAAAGGGTGAGAATCACAATATTCGTGAGATTTACACAATACGGACAGCTCTAGTTATACATAGCCCTTTCATTCATAAACAATAGGTGTTAACTATGTTAACCGTTTACCTCATGGATGTTAATGTAAGAAATAATAAGCAAAGAAATAATAAGCAAAAAAAATGCGGAAACTGCATTAAAGCCTGATTTTTTTTTGTGTTAACAATTTACCTAATGATTTTTTATTGATATAGGTTTAAATTTACATCGCTTTAACACAGTTTCAGTAAATTCACGACGTCAAACTAATTAAAGTGGAGAAAATTAGAGTGGAGAAAGCTATCTGCATAACAAATATAATTTGTGTAGCATATGTAGTTCAGAAGTTAAAACAATTTTTTAATGACAGCCAAGTTTTCAAAATAGTGACCTTTATCTGATTTCAGGTATCTTTATGTCATCTGTAAGGACCTAATAAAAGCTATCTGAATATATAGGTGAATTGCCTAGCGTTCGTGGATCAGAAGTTATAGCAAAATATTAAAGTGAGATTGACCTTCAGTTCACCCAATTTCATGTATCCTTGTATCAGCTGAACGGCATTAACCAAATCTATCTCCATACCATATATGAATTGTCTATTATATGTGGTTCAGAATGTTAAAGTTTGTTAAAAACAGCCAAGTTTTCAAAATAGTGACCTTGACTTTCACCCAATTTCATGTATCTTTGTATCAACTGAAAGGCTTTCACCAAAGCTATCTCCATACCACATATGAATTGTCTAGCATATGTGTTCAGAAGTTAAGACAAAATGTTGAAGTTTTTCAATGATGGCCAACGTGTCAAAATAGTGACCTTGACCTAATTTCAAATATCTTTATATCAACTGAAAGGCCTTTACAAAAGCCATCTGTATACCAAAGATGAACTGCCCAACATTTGTGGTTCAAAGTTATAGCAAATGTTAAAGAAATAGTGACCTTGACCTGATTTCATGTTTCCTTGTATCAAGTGAAAGGCCTTCACCCAAGCTATCTGCATACCGAATATGAATTGTCTAGCTTAATTAATTCATAAGTTATAAGCAATGTTAAAGTTTTGTTAATGATGGCTCGCCGTCCGCACGGTTTTCACCAAACTATAAGCCGATATTTTTCTCGAAAGCTGTATGACTATTTTAGAGATATTGTTTATAAGGGCACATGATTTTTGGATGTGACAGAGAACGTAGAATCAGATCCATAAAGCAAACAGAGCTGGCCAAGATCACATATCTCAGTCAAAAGAATCATGTTCATATACAGTAAAACCTCTCTATAACGGCCACTAAATTACATAAAATATTTATGGTTGCTTAAAGCAAGATGAAAGTAAAACAGAATGCTCCCATAGGAACATTCTGTTTTACTTTCACTTTGCTTTAAGCAACCACCTGCCCTAAATACCAACTAATTAACACAATTTAGTGGCCGTTATAGAGAGGTTTTACTGTACCATTATAAAAATGCAGTTAATTTCATCAATATTCATGAAACATTATTTTCAACATGAATATTAATAAGGTTAATTGTTAAAATGGTGGAAAACTACTGGACAAAATGATTTGATAGATCAGCCAAAGTTTAACAAGACACATGTACCAATTAAAGATTTCACTCTATATACTCAGTTCCTACATCTTATTCATTCAGCAAAACTGTTACAGTATTGAGGGTTGATACAAAGCTAAAACATGAGACAAATTTGTGATGACCTTTGAAAAAAGTTTGGATCCAGATAAGATGCCGAGTATCTCTGCATCTCATCAGGATCCGAACTGTCTGACATGCTGATAGTAGTTTTCAGTAAAGATTTAAGAAACAAAAGCAGTGCATGTGGGTGCTAATGCTCATCTGTTGAGACATCTTAACCCATTACCTCATAGGCTATTTTTAGATACAACCTCTGAATAAATCTACCGAAAAGGAGCATTAACTAGAGAAACTGACAATTTTTATAATTTTGTAGTTTGAAACCATTGTGATAAATAGAGTATTTGCTCCTATAGGAGCAAATGCTCTATTTATCACAATGGTTTCATAAAGTAACTTTTACAGAGTCGTCAATATGAGGGAATGGGTTAAATCTGTATTTCCTACATCCATAAAGGGGCGTAATATTGTTAAAAGTTATGGCCCTTGGTCAGATTGTAGCCCTTGTGTTGGTGAACAAAAGATTTGCTTGAATAGTTTTGAAACAATAGGCAACATTAAAGTTTTTTGTTAAAATTAGGTCAAAGTTCAAAGGTTCAAGTTGTAAGTCAAAAAGATGTAACATTGCCTTGGAAAGGCCTTGTCACAAGGGATTCACATATGAAATATGAGAGCTCTGCTCGTTACGATTTCAAAATGGCAGACATCTTAATTTTTTATTTCCTAAGTCCATAAAGGGGCATGATTTTGTAAAACAAACTGTACAGAGTTATGGCCCTTCATCAGCTTGTAGACCTTTTGATGGTCAACCAGTGTGTGAAGTTTCATAACATTTGCATGAAAAGTAAAGAAGTTGTAGCCAACATCAACCCATTCCCTGATATTGACCACTTTTGACGCCTCTGTAAAAGGAAAGAAGAACCCCTCTAAAGTGACCACTTAATGAATAAACAAGGATGTCTTCATAAGCAGGTGACTGTTTAACCCTTTCCTCCATAAATACTCCTTTCTACGCCTCTGTAAAAGTCACTTCTTGAAACCATTGTGATAAATAGGTTCATCATAATGGTTTCAAAACTGCAGTTTCCTTTTCTCTAGTAAATGCTCCTTTTCGGTAGATTTATTCAAAGAGGTTTGGTCTAAATATAGCCTTTGAGAGAATGGGTTAAAGCACAGGGGGCCATTTCGTGGGTCTAGATTGTCTAAAAAGTCAAAAAAAATTGATTGGGTCGATTTAGTGTTATATTATATAACACTTAATCAACCAAATGATTTTTTTTACTGCATGATTGGGTCAATTTAGTGTTATATTATATAACACTAAATCAACCCAATCTATTTGTTTTTACTTTTTAGACCATCTAGACCCATGAAATGGCCCCCTGTGGTTAAAGAAATATTTCACCTTTTACTCCATGAATATTCCTGTTTACACATTTGCAAACATAACAGACCCAGATCCTCCTGCAGGAGCTGTCTGATCAGGGTCTACTTTGTTTGCTTATGAAATCGCATAGGTCTGATTCTACAATTTCTGCCATGGCCAAAATTGCCTGTGATCATATGCCATTATAAAGATTATCTTATCAATATTTATGATGTCATCATTTCTAACATGAATATTCATGGATTAACAGAGTTAAAACGTTTGATAGAATAACAAAAACCATAATTTCTGAATGACTTTTATTCAGTTATATAATTCAATAAAATATATATATAATATTACTACAACAGTTACCACCTTGTTGACAATGTGGAGCAAATAGACAAAAAACAAACACACCATATTGCACTTGGTTCTCTCTACAACGACCCTTTGAAACAAGTCAACTTCTCGTTCTTTTTAACTCTTCGGATGCTGGAAACCAGCCTACTGGCATATGCAAACAGTGTAAAACCCAGATCAGATGACTCTGATAAGGCTCTGCAGAGTTTGTCATTCAAACAAATTTCTCAAGGTTTACCCTTCCCTAATGAATGAATTTAGCTGTTAAACAATGATGGACCAGTCCACTTTGAAAAGTCTATATTCAAAGAGTTAACTCTTTAATTGATAATCCAACATCTCACAAAAATCCAGATCAGAAAGCCCCTATTTGCTTATAGAGTAAAAAACCCCTAAACCGGACATTCAATATGCATGTACATGTAGTATAAATATCGGTCTTGGAGACAGGTGGCTGCTTAATGCAGGATGAAAGTCATGCAGAAAGCTTCTCTAGGGGCTTTTTGCATGACTTTCACCCTGCATTAAGAGCCACCTGCCTGAATGTATCTAAAATCTTCTTTACAAGAATTCCGGTTTACTGTATTATGTGACGAAACAAATTCTACATTGTCTGCAATTGCAAAAAATATTGTTTCAAAGGCCGTATCAAAATTACATTTAATTAATATTCATGATGACATAAAATTCTAACATGAATGTTAGTGATGTAAAGGGATATGGCAAGCAGACGCTTATAAGGCAGGATGAAATTAATGCAGAGATTTCCTAGAAAAATTTTCAACATTGCTTTTGTTTGGCATTCGAATAAGCAGTCACCTGTTTTTAAAGACATTAATACTTATAAGCCCTGTTTAATATTTATGTAAGAAATAATGACATCATAAATATTCATTAGATTAAATTTTATAATGGCATATGAACAGAGGACATTTTTGCTCAGGCAGATACTGCAGAATCAGATCTATATTATACTAAAAACGAACAGAGAAGACCCTGTTCAGACGGCTTCTACAGGAGCCATCTGATCTGGGTCTACTCCATTTGCAAATGCATGAAAAGGTGTTTATATGAAGGTAGGGTTAAGTGACTCATGTTTAATAACCCATTCAGTAATATTCACGACTTTTGATGACTCTGTAAAAGTCACTATGTGAAACCATTGTGATAAATAGAGCATTTGCTCCTATAGGAGCAAATGCTCTATTTATCACAAAGGTTTCAAACTACAAAATTCTAGATTTTTCCTTTTCTCTAGTTAATGTTCCTTTTCGGTAGATTTATGTAAAGAGGTTGTATCTAAAAATAGCCTATGAGGTAATTGGTTAAGTGACTGCCTAAGAGAGATTGTACCATTTTTTTTCACAAAGTCTCTGATCAGACTGCTCCTATAGGCGCCATCTGATCTGGATCTACTCTGTTTGAAAAAGCATTAAAAAGTGTGTGAGGGAAGGGTTAAAACTATGAAATAAGGAAATTCGTTGCAATTGCTAACAGTAGAGAATCAGCCTTGTAACATATGAGCAAACACTGATCTGGGTCTACTATATTTGTATAAAAAGGTGGAAATGTCAATGAAAGGGTTAAAATACTCTCCATCATGTTTTCCCTTACAGAAAAAGCAGAAACAAAATGATGACAGAACATAAAAATTATAGTGATTTGCATAACTAAGAAATACATGTAATGCAAGCGATTGTAAAGACAGTTACATGAAAACATGTAAAAATATTTTGTGACATACAGAAACCAAAAGCAGTCCCCAAAGAATTATCATTTACCACCAACTCGCTTCTTTCCTTTAATCCATTGCTCCATAAATATTCATGCGAGAAATAATAACTTGAAGAATATTAATTAACCCTTTCCACCATAGGTTATTTTCAGACCCATCCTCTTTGAATAAATCTACCCAAAAGGAGCATTAAATTTTACTAGAGAAAAGTAAAATTTCAGAATTTTGTAGTTTGAAACCATTGTGATAAATAGAGCATTTGCTCCTATAGGAGCAAATGCTCTATTTATCACAATGGTTCCAAGAAGTGATCACTACAGAGGCGTAGAAAGGCATATTATGGAGGAAAGGGTTAACTGATTTTTACCAGTGGCTCATGAACTTGGAAGAAACTGTAGAACCAGATCTATATAAACTTGTAAGCAAACAGAGCAGAACCTGATCAGTTGTCTGATCTCGGTCTACTTTGTTGCAAAGGCGTTACAAAGTGTATCTATGGAGTAAGGGGTTAAAACATTTTAAACATTTTAAAATCTTTTTCCCCCCTTTAGAATAAAAAATATCATGTTAATCGTGTGTAAAACTTAATCATTATTACTAGAATTTTCAGATTATTTTTCCTATGCATATATATTCCTATTAATAAACGGAGGCATAATAAGAGACAAACTGGCTAGCATGATGGGAAACAGAAAACTTGAATATTTGCAAACTAAGGCTGAGCAAATCCAGACCATGCGCTACTTATCTCTTTACCTAATACAAATAGGTTATGCTGAACTGAAGTATGACGATTAGTACAAATTGTGAAATTGATAACTGCTGTACAATAATATATAGTTTTTAGCTTTTAGACATTACAGTAGTACAAACTATTTCAGATACTTATGTGTCCTTCATTGACCACCTTACTACAGGAGCCTTTACTTTACACCCTGTCAGACTGTCTATTACCATAACATTCATTAACCCATTACTCTATGAATATTCATGTGAGAAATAATTACATCATGAATATTAATCACATGTAATTGAATTTTTGTAATGACACATGAACATATGAAGTTTTGGCCATGGTAGAAACTGTTGAATCATATCTATAATATTTCATACACAAACAAAGCACACCCTGATCAGACCGCTCCTATAGGAGCTGATCTGGGTCTACTCTGTCTGCAAGGTGCACAAAGGCATAAGTATGGAGTAAAGGGTTAACCCTTTCCTCCATAGACTATTTTTTGATCCAACAACTTTCAATAAATCTACAGAAAAGGAATATTTTGGATTTTTGTAGTTGGAAACCATTGTGATAAATAGAGCATTTGATCCTATAGGAGCAAATGCTCTATTTATCAAATTGGTTTCCTAAAGTGACTTTTACAGAGGCGTAGAAAGGCGTATTTATGGAGGAAAGGGTTAATATAATTCTTGTATTAAATTACAAATGTATAAAATAAGGACATCCAGTGCCTTGATTAACAGTAGAGAATAAGTTCAGTAACACATTTCAGTAGGAGCTGTCTGATCTGGGTCTACTCTGTCTGCAATGGGGATATCATATAAAGGGTTTAAATATCAATCTATCTCTTCACATGAAACAGAATAAAAGCTAATAAATGCAAGCATTAATAAATATTTTACAATCTGTTACAACCACAACTTTGAACAAAATCTTTGTTCACAAAATATCTATTTACAATTATCTAACATTAAGTCACGTGATTGGATAACATTCAGGGCTTAAGCTATACATGCTGGAAATAAATTTTCACAACAGTTTGATCTAGATGGATGCTAAAATTACAGATGAGTGTAATTTTTGTGCCTAGTGTTCGTTAACCTTTTACTCCATGAATATTCATGTAAGAAATGATTACATCAGGAATATAATAATTTGAATAATCTTTAAAAAAAAGACATATTAACACAAAAAAAAATTAATGGAATTTTTGACAAAGTAGAAACTGTAGATATAGATCTGTGTTATTCTATAAGCAAACAGAGCAGACCCTGATCAGACAACTCCTATAGGAGTTGTCTGATCTGGGTCTACTCTGTTTACAAAGGCGTCTACAGTAAGCAGTTATGGAGTAAAGGGTTATTAGGCGAACAGTGAAGATTCAGATCATTGGGCTCCTGTAGGAGCCCTCTGACAGGGTCTGCACTGTTTAGTTTATATTTTCCAATAAAAAAATCTTAACCTATTCCTCCATAGGCTGTTTTCAGACCCAACCTTATTGATTGAATCTACCCAAAAGGAGTACGGTATTTACTAGAGAAAAAGCATATGTTAGAATTGTGTAGTATTGAAACCATTGTGATAAAGAGAGCAAAATGCTCTATTTATCACAATGGTTTCAACAGGTGATTTTTACAGAGGTGAAGAAAGGCGTATTTATGGAGGAAAGGGTTAATATTTTCCGATCAAAAGATCTTAAAGAATCTACCCTACTAATAAAAATTATATTTGCTCACAATACTCATTTGGACAAGTCCATTTAGGTATATAGGGGTTTATAGGTTAAGATGGTGTTACAATAGCTTGATATCTAAAAAAATCTTAAAATATTTCACATATAGCTTTAATACCAAACATAACATGATCACATATTTAACACAACTATATGTCATACAAATAACTTGAATCATGTTCCATAATCCATCATTTGTGTTTGTAATTCATCATGAGTTGTCTCTCTTGGATTTCAATCAATTGAACATTTAGCACTCTATGGTCGAATTCAAAAGTTTGGATCCTGATGAGATCCCTATTTCAAATTTAATTTCTCAACCCATTACTCCACAGAAGTCTGTTAATGCCTCTCCCTGTTCTATGTTTATTTCAAATTTCAATACCTACTGTTTATTCATTGACATAATAGTAATAACGAAATATTGCAGGTGAAACATTGTAGCCATTATAGAAAGTAAAGAAACAAATCTTTCAAATTCCATTAGCAAACAGAGCAGACCCTGATCAGACGGCTCCTAGAGGAGCCGTCTGATCTGGGTCTACTCTGTTTGCAGATGCGTGAAAACACGTTTATATGAGGGAAAGGGTTAATGGCTTTGCAGAAAGATTAGACCAGAATCAGACTGCTGCTGTAAAAGCCATCAAATCATGGTCTGCTCTATTTGCAAATGAAATAATACAGGTCTAATTCTCCAGTTCCTGCATCGCTAAACATTTCTATGTTAATAAGACATTAAAGAATTCAGCTAATTATTAATCATGATGTCATAATTTCTTACATTCAATGAATATTCATGGAGTAATGAGTTTACTGACATTTTCTTATTTTGCAGATGACAACACGAGGGCTCAGTGTATTACTGTTGTAACTACAGTATTGTCCCTATGGCAACCACATGATTTACTAATATAGGCGACTGTAAAGACAGGTGGTTGCTTAACCCATTCCCTCATAGGCTATTTTTAGATACAACCTCTTTGAATAAACCTACCGAAAAGGAGCATTAACTAGAGGAAAGGAAATCTTTAGAATTTTGTATGTTTTGAAAAATGGTTTTGAAACCATTGTGATCAATAGAGTATTTGCTCCTATAGCAGCAAATGCTCTATTTATCACAGTGGTTTCACAAAGTGACTTTTACAGAGTCGTCAAAAGTTGTCAATATGAGGGAATGGGTTAACCCTTTCCCTGTTCTATATTTATTCCAAATTTCAATACCTACTGAACATTCATGGACAAAATAGTTATAATGAAATTTGAAAGGTGGTACATTGTAGCCATTTTATAAAGTAAAGAAACAGATCTTTCAAATTCTGTTAGCAAACAGAGCAGACCCTGATCAGACGGCTGATCTGGGTCTACTGTGTTTGCAAATGCGTGAAACCAAGGGTTAACTGTACATTGTTTGATTACCTGTACATTGTCTGATTCTTTGCATGCTTATAACGAATTTGTGATTACCTATATAGTTTCGATCCAGATGAGACATGGAGTAACTCATCTTCTCATGAGGATCCATGCCAGTTTGGAAAAGAAATGAAGTAGCAACTGGATTTCAGGAAAGCAGCAGACTATAATTCTTTGCAAACGACAATTAGATCTACTTATCTGAATTTTTATAATGTACATTTTTCAAGGGAAAGTTTTCTTTTCATAAAAACTGTAGATCTTTATCATGTCATAAGTAAGCAAACAAAGCAGAACCTGATCAGACGACTCCTACAGGAGCCTTCTGATCTGAGTCTACTTTGTTTGCAAAAGTTTGAAAAGCTGTTACTTTGAGGGTTAAGCAATCGTATCACTATCCTCCTCTATGTTCAGAAAACAAAGTTTTCTTTCACAGACTATAAACCAGTTTGGTTCCAGATCCTGATGTTACTCTGCATCTTATCTGAATCCAAACTGTTCACACAGGTCATAAAAGGTCATAAAATGTTTGCCTTATAGATTGCAGTTACAACAATGTTTCGCTCAGCCCTCGTTCAAGGTGCTAAAGGTTCAGATGGGAAATCAGCAGCTCAATTGGATGATAACTGGATGTGTTCTTCCTCCTCTGGTCCGGCGGGACGCTTATACTCTGGGCGGGTAGCAACGTAAAACACGCACACAGCCAGGGCAATTATAGTCAGGCCCAAACAGTTGATGACTAAACCCTCAGAAGGAAGCTTTTGGTAATCACTGAAATATTAAATGAAACTATTTCTCAGAGCAATAGATAAAGGTGCGTATTTAAATACTAAAATCATAATTTTTTTCTCAACTAAATTCTGTTGTGGCCACTCTTTAAAATTAAAATCTTAACCCTTTCCTCCATAAATACGCCTTTCTACACCTCTGTAAAAAATGACCTGTTGAAACCATTGTGATAAATAGAGCATTTGCTCCTATAGGAGCAAATGCTCTATTTATCACAATAGATACATGTAGTTTCAAATTACAAAATACTAAAATTTCCTTTTCTCAAGTTCATGCTCCTTTTCGGTAGATGCATCCAAAGCACAGGGGTCTGGATTGCTTCATTTATGTACTATATAATACATATAGACCCCAATGAAGTGGTCCAGGTCCCTATGATCCCAAGAGGTTGGATCTAAATATAGCCCATGGAGGAAAGGGATAACAATAATTTTAGCACTTTTGTCCAAAGAATATTTCTACAAACTTATCCCCATTGTTATATACAGAGATTTAGCCTCATCCCTGATGGCCATGCTTTTTTTTTTATCAACAATGATCACTTTTGGTAAAAGGTCGCCAAAGGAACATTCTAAGGAAGTTTAGCATAGCCATATATGAAATAAAAGACCTGGCCCTGTTGGACATTGTTTTTAACATAAAACAATGGTTTGAATAATATCGTAAAAAATCACCTAAGCAACATTCCAGCAAAGTCATACTAAAATATGCCCAGTGGTTGCAAAGGAGAAGACTTTTTAAATTTTCGCTATATACTATTTGCCATTTAAGGAAAATTAGCCTGTTCCTGGCAGCCATGTACAATAGCTAGTTAAACAATTTCTGTAAAAGGTTAAATCAGAGCAACAATTCTGCTTGTCAAACTATATTGAGATCTAACCAGTGGTTTCAGATGAGAAGATCTGGAAAATCTGTATATAGCCATACAAGGAAAGGTAACCCTGCCATGACCCTGGCGATCAGGGTCCATGCTTATAAAGCTTTTAGTTGAGTCTGATTTGAGTTCTCAAGCTTTTGATTGGTCAGATTTGAGTTCTCAAGCTTTTGATTGGTCAGATTTGAGCCTTCGGCTCAAATCTGACCAATCAAAAATTTGAGAACAACCTCAGACACAACTAAACGCTTTATAAGTATGGACCCATGTTTGTCAATAAATAAAAATGATTTTATCAATTTTGGATGAGATCTCAAAGGATAATTTCTGTAAAATTATATTAAAATCTTTCAAGTAGTTTAAGAGGAGAAGACATTTTAATCCCCCACCCTACTAGCAATATAAGGAAAAGTAGCCCCATCACTGGTGATTATGTTTTTCAACAAATCAAAATGGTCTGAACAATTTTGGTGGAGGGTCAGAATTATTTTTTTAATTTATTTCCACTAAAGCCATTTCAGGAAAATTAGCCGCCCCTGTTTTGTTCGAATGCCACTACAGTTGAACTCCGATGTCGAGAACTTCAAGGGACCATACAAATAGCTTTCAGCATTACTTTTGACCTGCATTAACCCATTCCCTCATATTGACGACTTTTGATGACTCTGTAAAAGTCGCTTTGTGAAACCATTGTGATAAATAGAGCATTTGCTCCTATAGGAGCAAATGTTCTATTTACCACAATGGTTTCAAACTACAAAATTCTAAAAAAATATCCTTTTATCTAGTTAATGCTCCTTTTCGGTAGATTTATACAAAGAGGCTGTATCTAAAAATAACTTATGAGGTAATGGGTTAAGCTGTCACATGAGTTTCTAGATATGCGTACTGATACATTTTAGAACAGTTCTGTATTGTAACTATTGGGAAGACCGGACTTTTACTTTGAGTTTTCTCGAAATTTGAGTAATCCGAATTCGAGATATCAAGGTTTAACTGTTCATGTATATAATTTCTTTTTAATTTGTACTTATCATGAAGTAAAGGATTAAGAACTCACAGTTTGTCACCAGTTAACATCAGGAACACTGCCTTCTCTAGGATGCCAGTCAGAGCTGCAGCACAGGCCATTCCAAATATGGTCAGACCCCAGAACACATGGTGTGACATGTACACCGTCCGCAGGCTAATACTTAGCTTCGGGAACAGGAATGACACAAACCCGCACACCCACTGAAAGAGTAAACTCAGAACTCCAGTATAAAGTGTATCATTCTTTCAAAATAACATCTCCCACCAAAGGTCTAACTTGTTGGTACTCATTAAAAAAGCGATTCTATCAACCCTTTACTCCATAAATGTGCCATTTTAGGCCTTTGCAAACAGATTAAACCCAGATCAGACAGCTTTTGTATGGCCTGTATGACTGAAATACTATTGAAGTGACATAAAATCTATTACAGTAAAACCTCTCTATAACGGCCACTAAATTACATCAAGTATTTTGTGTTAAAGACAGGTGGCTGTTTAAAGCAAGGTGAAAGAAAATCAGAACGCTATAGGAGCGTAGAACGCTATAGGAGTGTCCTGTTTTACTTTCACCTTGCTTTAAGCATCCACCTGCCCTAAATACCAACTAAATAACACAGTCTAATGGCCGTTATAAAGAGGTTTTACTGTATATTGAAATTCAAGAACTTTAGTGAGAAAGTTCACATACTCCAGAACCGCCACATTGTCAGAACAAAGTGGTTTCCCATGACAATCATTCATGAAAATCCTTAAAACAAATTTAAAGAAAAATTGGTTAAAAAAAAATGAAAGTGCTAGATGAGCAACAATGTACATGTATTATGATACATGTACGGACTTATGGACGGACAGGTCAAAAATTCTATATCCCGTACATCTTTTTTGTGTGGAGTAGAAATATGCGAGGGTGATGAACAATTTTGCTCCACATGACAGAGTAGAACATACCTGCAGGCCAAACAAAATCACTGTGGTAAGTCCTATCCAGCTGTGTAGCGTGTACAGGTTGGCAATATTCATAGCATTATGGAAGTCGAACACCGCTTTGAGGCCAACAGAAGCAAAGACGAGGGCTCCGACCTGTATGACGGCATGCACGATTTTTATATACAGCTTCTTTGTGTTTCGGAAGACTCTGTAGGCTAAGATGGCTAAGAATGGAAAGAAGAAAAAATGACTGAAATGAAACTGGTAAGATAAGAAATCTTTGTGTGAAACATTTTGACAAAATAAGGAGAATTTTTGCATTCAGAACGCTGACCAGAAAATTTCAACCCTTTCCTTGTTGCATTATCATTCAACCCTTTCCTTGTTGCATTATCATGTAAGAAATACTAATATCATGAATATTAATTAGATTATTTTTTACAGTGGCATATGAAAACGACATTTTCGCTCAAGCAGAAACTGCAGAATCATACATGTATTTATATTATGCTATAAGCAATCAGAGCAGAACCTGATCTGACGGCTCCTACAGTAGCTGTCTGATCTAGGTCTACTCTGTTAGCAAATGTCTGTAAATGCACGGGTCATGGTTAAAAAGTATCTTCAAAGCACAGAGCTAAGATGTAACAGATATGGAAATTGATCTGGATCTACACTGGTTGACAATCATGAACATTAAAAATACATGTATCTTAACCCTTCGCTTGCTATTCACGTCAATATACGTACCTGTAAATAGTGAAGACCCAGATGAGACAGCTCCTGCAGGAGCTGTCTCATCAGGTTCTGCACTATTTACAAGTTGATTGTGCAACCAGTCATTCCACAGCAGTGATTGCACAGCGAAGTACTTGTACACAGTGAAGATATGAGTAATTATACAACAGGGCATGGTTAAAGAAGGATAAATGTGTTCTAAAATTCAGCAAGCAAAGGGTTAACTCTTTTAATTCTATACCTTATGAATATTTACAAAGGAAATAATTACATCATAAATATTCATTCTGCTAACAGAATTTGATAGATCTGTTTCTTTGCTTTCCAAAATGTCTACAATGTTACACCTTCCATATTTCTTATAACTACATGTATTTTGTTAATGAATATTCAGTAGGTATTAAAATTTGTAAAGAGGGAAAGAGGTAACCATGCCAGTTTATTCGACATACATGTATATATACATACCCTCAGCATACAGAAATATCATTCCAATCACCATGAAGACTGGGTGATAATTGAACTGCTTTACAGCGTCCTCAGTCCAGGCGAATCCTCCGAGGAAATGACCCATCCATACTGCCACCAGAATGACAGCTGTCAAACCAAGCACCTGGCTCAACACAATTAGGACAGTGAAGAATGTGAGGTTTTTAGGGGCATCGTCTCTTCTGTACGGCTCCATATCTTCATACCTGTCAAAGACATGAACATGGGAGTTAGGTCACTTTATTATTGAAGGGAATTCAACACTGTGATGAAAAGTCAATAAGATTTGTTAACCCTTTACCAATGAGGAATATTGATGTAAGAAATAGTTACACCAATTATAACGATAATCATATAAATTCTTATAATGACATAAGAAAACAGAAATTTTTGGTCATGATAGAATCTGTAGGATCATATTATCTATACCATTTCATAAACAAACAGAGCAGGCCCTTCTCAGACTGTTTCTTTGGGAGTCATCTGATCTGGGTCTACTGTGTGTGCTAATGGTGTAAAAAGACGTCTATCGAGAAAAGAGCAAATTTTGTTTTCCTAAATGTTGATGCATTTTATTATTTGTCATGACTGTGTGTTAAATTTAAGCATATATTAGTACTTTAACCCTTTACTTCATAAAAATTCATTTTCATGCATTTGCAAACAGAGTAGAGTTAAGACGGCTCCTGTTGGAATATACGTAAAGAACAACTTTGCAAATTATAATGCCTTACCCTATGAATATTCATGAAAGAAATTATCCCTTCGCTTGCTATTCACGTCAATATACCTACCTGACAATAATTAGCCCTTCAAATAAAAGTAACTTTTGTTTGCAAAAATTGTTGCCTGCAAGGTAATTAAAAATTTGATGTTTGTATGCAAATAGTTAATTTCACATTCTTATGGCTAATTTTATGCGCATGTAAATACTATTTGCTGTTACAGATCTGATTCTCTACTACAATGTATTTGCTGTTATAGATCTGATTCTCTACTACAATGTATTTGCTGTTATAGATCTGATTCTCTACTACAATGTATTTGCTGTTACAGATCTGATTCTCTACTACAATGTATTTGCTGTTACAGATCTGATTCTCTACTGTTTTGTCATGACAATAAGGTTACTTTACTTTCAGGAAGAGAATTACATGCAATTACAAATTAATATCCATAAACTGATAACTTAAAGAGTCTTGCGTGAATATTCATACAGTGAAGGGTTGAAATATCCAGTGCTCAAACACTTAACCCATTCCATCTTAGGCTGTTTTTAGATCCAACCTCTTTGAATAAATCTACCGGAAAGGATCATTAACTAGAGAAAAGGAAAAGTTTAGAATTATGTAGTTTTTAAACCATTGTGATAAATAGAGCATTTGCTCCTAAATTAGTGTGAAATAAAACATTTCCTTCACTGTGACCTTGATCTTTCACCAACTGACCTCAAAATCATTAGGGGTCATCTTCCTACAAAGCATAAAGACAGCACACCTAATAATTATTAAATTATTGAGCAGACAAGATTTTTAAGTTGAAGGTCACCATGACCTTGATATTTGACCAACTGACCTCAAAATCAATATCAATAGGGGTCATCTACTAGCCATGACCAACCTTCCTATTAAGCACGAAAGGAAGACAGCACACCTTATACATGCACTTATCAAGTTATTGAGTGGACAATATTTTTTAACTGAAGGTCATAGAGACCTTGACCTTTGACCAACTGACCTAAAAATCAATAGAGGTCATCTACTAGCCATGACCAACCTTCCTACTAAGTATAAAGACAGCACACCTAATACTTATCAAGTTATTGAGCAGAAACAATTTTTGAGTTGAAGGTCACTGTTACCTTGACTTTGACCGACTGACCTCAAAATCAATAGGGGTTATCTAATAGTCATGACCAATCTTCCTACTTAGTAGGAAGACAGTACTTTTAATACTAATCAAGTTATAGAGCGGACAAAAGTTTTAAGTTGAAGGTCACTGTGACCTTGACCTTTGATCAACTGACCTCAAAATCAATAGGGGTCATCTACTAGCCATGACCAACCTTCCTACTAGGTACGTAGACAGCACACCTAATAGTTGTCAAGTTATTGAGCGGACAAAGATATGGCTAATGGAAGGATGGATGGACGGACAAGCTCCATACCATAAAACGACTGAAGTTACATTCAGGTGTATAAAAAATGACTAGAATTCAAAATGAAATGGAGGATTTGTTGAGATTAAATTTGCCTCCTTAACCATTCCCTGTTCAATATTCATGTAATAAATAATGACACCATGATAATTTATTAGCTGAAGTTTTAAAAGGTAAACTTTTCAAGGAAACATTTTGCTTTGATTTAAACAGTAAGATCCATATCATGTCAAAAGCAAACAGAGCAGACTCTGACCAGACAGCTCATAAAGGCGCTATCTGATCTGCGTCTACTCTATTTGCAGATGTGTGAAGAGTCGTTTATATGAAGGAAAGGGTCATGTATATGTAAAGCAAGTGAATGCATAGCTATGCTGAACAGATTATACCAAACCTACAGGAGCCATCTGATCTGGGTCTACTCTGTTTTCAAAAATGTCAAAAGGCATCTCTGTGGAGTATAGGAATAAAATACAACTACTAAGCATTCAGAAACAAATGCAGTTCATTCAACCTGCAGAATATTTTACCAATCAATATAATGGTTTGAATAGCTTTTATCTGCATCTATTTCATGCTTGCCATTTTGATTAAAATACAATAAACCTCAGGGCTTGATTACTATGATAAACCCTTTACCTCATTAACCCTTCGCTTGCTGAATTTTAAAATACATGTCTCCTTCTTTACGCATGCCCTGTTGTATAATTACATATATATCTCTTCACTGTGTACAAGTATTTCGCTGTGCAATCACTGCTGTGGAGTGTAGTGGTTGCGCAATCAACTTGTAAACAGTGCAGACCCTGATGAGACAGCTCCTGCAGGAGCTGTCTCATCTGGGTCTTCACTATTTACAGGTAGGTATATTGATGTGAATAGCAAGTGAAGGGTTAAGGGAATGATGACTGAATAGATATGAACTCTTTGTACGCACTTATTTTCTGTCTTTAACCAGTCATATACTTCAACTCTTAAAATAATATTTCTCTCATTTCTTTACAAAAATATGGTCAGAGTGTCTAACAGTTTGTATCCTGATGAGATGTCACATTATGTGGCGTCTCATCTTGATCCAAATTGTGTGCAGAAAAAATCATGGTTTGGCTTCTATCATGCAAAGAGTTAATTAGCTGAAATATTATAATGGTATTAACCCTTTCCTCCATAGACTATTTTAAGACCCAACCTCTTTGAATGAATCTACCAAAAAAGGAGCATTAATTAGAAAAAAATATTTTTCTTTTTAGAATTTTGTAGTTTGAAACCATTGTGATTAATAGAGCATTTGCTCCTATAGGAGCAAATGCTCTATTTATCACAATGGTTTCAATGGGCGATTTTTACAGAGGCATAGAAAGGCGTATTTATGGAGGAAAAGGTTAAATAGTTTGACCATGGCAGGCACTGAAATATCATATCTACATTATTTCATAAGCAAACAGAGCAGGTCCTGATTAGAGGGATCCTACAAAAGCTGTTAGATCTGGGTCTGCTCTGTTTCCAAAGCTAGGTAGCTAGGGTTAACTCTTTTCCGGTTCATTATTCATGTAAGAAATAAAAACTTCTTGAATATTCATCACCTGAATTTTTATAATGGCATATGTATGTATGTATACACGATGTTTTGGTATTGGCAGACACCAAAGAGTCAGATCTATTATAATTTCTTGAATAGCTCTGATCTAATATTTCAACCACTAAGGGCCTTATCCAAAGATTATCATGTCAAAATGTTTTTTATTATTGGTACGCTTCGCCTAGGAAATGGTACGTATAGTCCTGGTACGCTTTGGCAATGGTACGCTTAGTCCATTTTCCTGCATTCCAACTCACAACATTCACCTATAGATATGTCATAACATCATTTTGTTTGTTACGTCTTTCAACAATATTTTTCATGATCTTTGTAAACAGTTTGGATCAACATACAGAGGTCCAGAAAAGATGTGTAAAATTAAACATTTTCAAAAATAGCTCCCTTATTTCTCCATCAAACCCTATACTGTGACCACTCTTTAAAATCGTCTCGAAGAGATGATTCTAAAGAGTGGTCACAGTATAGGGTTTGGTGGAGAAATGATGATTTTAGTATTTGGGTATGCACCTTTATGATTATCTGTAGCTCTCAATATTAATTTGGAGTCTCATCTGTATACAAAATGTAACAATCCGACTGGTTTTTTTAAACCCTTTCTTTCACATAAACATCTTTTCAGGTGTTTACAAACAGAGTAGAACCAGATCAGACCACTCGCCATCAGGTAGATCAGGGTCTACTCTGTTTTCTTTATGGCATTATACAGAATGATGCAATTTAACAGTTTCTGTCCAGGTATAAACATCCTATGTCCATGTATCACTGTAAAAATTCTGCTAATAAATATTCATAATGTCATTATTTCTAACATTAATGTGTTGAAAGGGTTAACAGCTTGCACTAAAAGACATTGAATACTACAGTGGGTAGTGTACATTGAATTAATACGTACATGTATACCGATATACAGTAGAACCGGTCTTAAGCGACTTTGAATTGACTGAGCTCAGAAATCTTGAAAAGCAGGTGGTTGCTTAAAACAGGACAAAAGAAGGAGCTTTCTGCATAACTTCTGACCTGCCTTTAGCTACCATCTGCCCTGCATGCACATAAGACATCTTTTTGATGGTTGCTTAAGACAGGTTCTACTGTATTTACCAAGAACTACTGCTATTCTTATTGATTTCAAATAGAAGCAATTGCTTCTTTACAAAACTATACATGCATGTACACAGTTTAGAAAAAAAAATCCAAGGAAAGGTGAAAGGGGGGAACCAAATAAGAACTGAAAAGTAAATGTGACAGTTGATTAACCCTTTACACCTTAAATAATCATGCAAAACTCCGCCCACTAAGAATATTAATAAATTAAATTCATGTGAAAAAAAAGACATTAAGGAAAATTTATAACCACACCTAACAGAAGAGAATCTGTAAAATATAAGCAAACATGTCTGACCCTGATCAGGTAGCTCCTACAAAGGAGATGTCTGATCCAGATCTACATAGTCTGTTTGCAAAGGCATGAAACGGCGGGATATTGAAGTAAATGGTTAATACCACATTTACCGTTACCCTTTACTCCATGAATATTCATGAACGAAATGATGACATCATGAATATTAACCCTTTCCCTCATATAAACATGTTTTCACGCATTTGCAAACAGAGTAGACCCAGATCAGACGGCTCCTAGAGGAGCCGTCTGATCAGGGTCTGCTCTATTTGCTAATAGAATTTGATAGATCTTTTTCTTTGCTTTCTAAATTGTCTACAATGTTCCACCTTCCATATTTCTTTATAACTATTTTGTTAATGAATATTTAGCAGATATTGAAATTTGACCTAAATACAGAACAGGGAAAGGGTTAATTATATTAATCTTTTAAAATGGTATATTACAACATGACATTTTTGCCAATGTAGAAACTTTAGAATCAGATCTATATTATTTAATAAGCAAACAGAGCAGACCCTGATCAGATGGCTCCTATAGGAGCTATCTGATCTGGGACTTCTCTGTTTGCAAAGGCATAGAAAGGCATATTTATGGAGGAAAGGGTTAAATATTTTATCACTCAATCAGTCTTCCACCATAACCAGTCTGTTAACAATTTCCTTCTTGAATATTCATGAAAGTAATTATGGCATCATGAAAATTTATAAGCTGAATTTTAATAATAGTATAATAAGACCACAGGATTTTTCAGCTTTGTCAGAAACTGTAAAATTAGATCTATATAACTTCATAAGCAAAAAGAGCAGACCCTGATCAGATGGCTCCTCTAGGAGCCATCTTAGCGGGATCTATTCTGTTTACAAAGGCATAGAAAGCATTTATATGAAGTAAAGCTGACAGAAATGAATATGTCAATATGTATAATTTTAATAACTTTAACCCTTTTCCTTTCATTTTAATGCTTTTCCACACATTTGCAAACAGAGTAGACCCAGATCAGACTGAACCTGTAGGAGTCATCTGATCAGAGCTGCTCTGTGTGCTTATGGAGTTATACATCTGGATATAGATCTGATCTGGCCTATGGTTTATACATCTGGGTATAGATCTGATCCGGCCTACGGTTTACACATCTGGATATAGATCTGATCCCGCCTACGGTTTTTGTCAAAGTAAACAAATTCCCTTGAAAATTTTACAATACAAAAATTAAGATACTGAACATTCATGAGGAGACCAATGTTCATTTGGGAAAGGGTTAACCTATTCCCTCGTGGGCTATTTTTAGATCCAACCTCTATGAATAAATCTACCCAAAAGGAGCATTTACTAGAGAAAAGGAAAATGTCAGAATTGTGTAGTATTCAAACCATTGTGATAAATAGAGCAAATTTTGCTCCATAGGAGCAAATGCTCTACATGTGTATTTATCACAATGGTTTCAAGAAGTGACTATTACAGAGGCGTAGAAAGGCGTATTTATGGAGGAAAGGGTTAAATGAAATTAAATGAGCAGAAAATAGTGCATGAATATTCATGTAAGAAATAATGACCTCATGAATATTAGTTAGATTAATGTGTAATACATGTATTAATTAACACATTGGCACTGGAAATATTGTAAATGCAAGAAACTGCAGAATTATATAGATCTGCATTATATTATAAGCAAACAGAGCAGAATCTGATCAGACAGCCGTCTGATCTGGGTCTACTCTGTTTGTAAAGGCATAGAAAGAGTATTTATGGAGTAGAGGGTTAGTCTGCACTATTTGCCTGTGCCAATGAGTCAATTCTGAACCATTTTGATTACTTTAACCCTTTCCTCCATAGGCTATTTTTAAGTGCAAGCTCTTTGAATGAATCTATCCAAAAGGAGCATTTACTAGAGAAAAGGAAAAATTTTGAATTTTGTAGTATAAAACCATTGTGATAAATAGAGCATTTGCTCCTATAGGAGCAAAATTAATGCTCTATTTATCACAATGGTTTCCAGATGTGACTTTTACAGAGGCGTAGAAAGGCGTATTTATGGAGGAAAGGGTTAAATGAATCTACTGTAGCCGAAAACACTATTTCAGGAGCAGTGTTTGATCTGGGTCTGTACTATTTGTCTGGATGAATACACATACGGTACGACCGGTAATTATGGTATATTATTCATTATTCAACTCTAGTATTCTAATACACAAAATTAGGCAAATAGTGAAGGAGCCATTTGATCATGGTCTAGGCTACATGTATTTGCTGCTGTATCAGTCCAATTTAACAAAATGGTGCCAAATGGAATTTAATTCAGCTTGACAAACTGGTGGAGAGGAGAGACTGAGTATCCTAATACTTAACCCTTTCCTCCATAGGCTATTTTTAGACCCAACCTCTTTGAATGAATCTACCCAAAAGGAGTATTTACAAGAGAAAAGTAAAATTTTAGAATTTTGTAGTTCTGAAACCATTGTGATAATATAGGAAATAATATAGCTATTGCTCTATTTACCACATTGGTTTCAAGGAGTGGTTATTACAGACGCGCAGAAAGGCGTATTTATGGAGGAAAAGGTTAATGGTAATTAGGGTAATACTGAAAAATAAACACAACATTGAACACAATGCAAACCCCTTGTCCATGCTTGCTAATAAAACTGGTTGGTCCTGAAATGAAATAACAAGATGAGAGTATTATCCCTTTCCCTCATAGACCTTTTTTTTTAGATCCAACCTTTTTGAATATATCTACCAAAAAGAAGCATTTACTAGAGAAAAGGACATTTTTTTAATTATGTAGTATTGAAACCATTGTGACAAATAGAGCATTTGCTCCTATGGAGCAAATGCTCTATTTTCCACAATGGTTTCAAACAGTGACTTTTACAGAGGCGTAGAAAGGCGGATTTATTGAGGAAAGGGTTATAAAGGACTTCCTAGACCCATAAGTCCATTCTAGACCATGCACCCATTCAGTATTTATTCAAAAGAACACAATAATTAATCGTGCTAATCCTAATCTGATAGTTCTTTGTATGCTTAAGTAATTTTGTTGTCTGCTCAATTGTCGTCTGCTGCAACATTTTCAGAACTGCCAGTTTTCATACTGATTTTTTGTTATAGATATTGAGCCTGAGTGTAACAAACAGTTTGGATCTCAGATCTGGCTCTACATTTTGTGGGGCTTGATCTGGATCCAGACATTTGCACAGGTTATAAACAGCAAGTCAATCCTCCACTAGCATGCAAAGAGTTGATTTTGTCATTCAAAATCCTTCTAAAAATCAATCATTTCATACTGAATGGACTTGACCACCAACCATGAACCAATCTATTACCAGAGTCAAATCTTCATCCAAACTGTAGGCACATATTCAACCATTATTATAGAAAGAGTTAAGCAAATATAGTATGAGAATACTGGGCTAGGGATAAGAACCATATTTTGAAACTCTAATTAACCCATTCCTCTATAGGCTATTTTTAGATCCAACCACTTTGAATAAATCTACTGAAAAGGAGCATTAATGGGAAAATTTAGAATTTTGTAGTTTGAAACCATAGTGATAAATAGGAGCTCTATTTATCACAATGGTTTCAACTGGTGACTTTTACAGAAGCGCAGAATGGCATATTTAATTTTATGGAGGAAAGGGTTAATATTGTTTTTATATTTCTCCACCAAAGCCCATCTTGTTGCAACTTACTATATTCAGTTGATTCTAATGATCATAACTTGCAGCAAGATATGGTATGGCTGAGAAATAACCCTTTACTCCATGAATATTCATGTAAGAAATAATGACATCATGAATATTAATTAGATTCATTTTTATAATACAGTAAAACCTCTCTTATCTGGAATTCTAGTAGAGAAGAATTTAGATATTACAGGCAGGTGACTGCACCCTGCATTAAGCTGTCACCTGTCCCCAAGACCGATATTTATACTAAATTTAACGTAGTACATACTCATGATTTTTTGTTGGCCATAATAGAAACTGTAGAATCATATCTATATAATATTATAAGCAAACAGAGCAGATCTTGATTAGACGGCTCCTGATCTGGGTCTACTCTGTTTGCAAATGCCTAGAAAGGCATATTTATGGAGGAATGGGTTAAAACAGCAAGCATCTTATCCACAGCCCTGAGACAATAATTACCTTGCTATTAATAATTACAAAACCTTAATCCTTCTCCTGTCTCCAAACTCAGTCCTGTTGTCTCCATATGGTGATATATCACAAAATTATACTATTCACTTTCAGGCAGTTATAAGCCACTGTCTGCATACTGCTGTCACGCAAGATAATATTCCAATTATGCGGGCATTTATTGGACTTTTGAAAGTGTCGCTAGGCTATACAAACATTATGAAATTCCAATAATCCAGCATCCAATACTATAGGGTTTGAGGGACGAATTATCATAGCCATCTTACGCTCTTGTAGTTCACAGGGACTAAGGATGGCTTATTGATTTCGTGGATGACAGTCTGAGGTCTCTGAACAGGCGTGTAATTTTATTGTAATGTGGACAACATCAAGTCTCATTGCCATTGAACTGGAAATATATTCTAATCAGCTGCTGAACCCTTTCCTTCACATAAACACCTTTTCACATATTTGCAAACAGAGAAGACCCAGATAAGATAGCTCCTATAGGAGCCGTCTGATCAGGGTCTGCTATGATTGCTTATGATATGATATACATGTAGATCTGATTCTTAGTAACAGCTTTTGTCAAAGCAAAAAATTCCTTGAATAGTTTATATAATAAAAGTTCAGCTGATAACTATTCATGATGTCATTATTTATTACATTAATTTTTAAAAGTTGGATTTGTAATTAATGTATGCTGACAAAGAGTACAATTGAGAGAGGGAAATAAAAAAAATCAGATTAAATCATTGTTTTATTATTTTTTATTAGATCTAGATCTAATAAAAAGTACTCAAGAAAGTTTGTTTGGGCAATTTTAGGCAATGTTTCATGCCAAAATGACAAAAAAAATACTCAAAGTTCAAGGGGAGATAATTCTACAATGCCCAGTGCTAAACACATGAAAAATGTTTAGGTCTTGCACATCTACCATTTGTGGTTATTGTCAATAACTTTCAAATTGAAGGACACAAACTCCCCAAGTTTCATGCCAAAATGGCAAAAAATACACAAAGTTCAAGGGGAGATAATTCTGCAATTCCCAGTGCTAAAGACATGAAAAATGTTTAGGTCTTGCACATCTACCATTTGTGGTTATTGTGTGTACTAAATATAAATTCAATAACTTTCAAATTGAAGGACACAAACTCCCCATGTTTCATGCCAAAATGGCAAAAAATACCCAAAGTTTAAGGGGAGATATTTCTGAAATGCCTACTGCTAAAATAAAATTGTGTCTTACACATCTACTATTCATGGTTATTATGTGTATTAAATATAAACTGAATAATTTTCAGATTGAAGGAGGAGTTCGCAACATCAACTACTCATGTTTCATGCAAAAATGACAAAAAATACTCAAAGTTCAGGGGGAGATTATTCTGCAATTGCCAGCATGAGCAGTAAACACACAAAAATTGCCCTTGCACATCTATCATTTATGGTTATAAGTTATTATACCAAATATAAATTCAGCAACTTTAAAACTGAAAGAAGAGTGTGCGATACCAACTACCTATGTTCAAATGTGGACAGGCCGACCGCCTGCCCAACCCACTGACGGGTGATTCCAGTATAACCCCCTCAAACAAGTTTTCAGCGGTATAACAATATAGAACATGGAAAATTGAATTCTTTCACTGTTGTGGAAACTGCATAATCAAATCTATAAATTCTTACAATATACATGTCTTTGCAAACAGAGTAGACACAGATCAGACAGCTCCTGTAGGAGCCATCTGAGACTAATCTGGGTCTGCTCTGATTGCTTATGGATATTTATAGACCTGATTATGCAGTTTCCACGAAAGTGATTGATTCTGTCCATGAATACCTGTATTCATGAAGTGAAGAAATATTGAATAAATATTAAACAGGGAAAGGGTTAAAAATCCAGATGTTATACAGACTGAACTACTAATAAGCCAAAAAGCAAATTATAAGCTCCCACATTTTTCCCATCCACTTAGCTAACCTTTTCCCTGATATAAATGTGTTTTCATGCATTTGCAAACAGAGAAGACCTCAGGCTCTACTCTGTTTGCTAATAGAATTTGATAGATCTGTTTCTTTACTTTCTAAAATGTCTACAATGTTCTACCTTCCATATTTCTTTATAACTATTTTGTTAATGAATATTCAGTAGGTATTGAAATTTGGCCTAAATACGGAACAGGGAAAGGGCTAAGTCACCATAGTATTTACTACAGGAAATGGTGGACAAGTTCAATGCCCAGTCTAGTCTGTTTCGCTAATAATTCTAGATTTTGAAAACAGGTGGTAGCTGAATGCAGGACTGAAGTTATGTCCTGCATTAACCGTTTCACACTTAGGCTATTTTTAGACCGTCCTAACCTCTTTGATTAAATCTACCAAAAAGGAGCATTAACTAGAGAAAAGGAACTTTTCAGAATTGTGTGGTTTTGAAACCATTGTGATAAATAGAGCATTTGCTCCTGTGGAGCAAATGCTCTATTTATCACAATGGTTTCAAAAAATGACTTTTACAGAAGTGTCAAAAGGCGTCAATATGCGGAATGGGTTAAGCAACCACCTGCTTTTACACTTACATCTCTGTTAACCCTTTACTCCATGAATATACTTTTCTATGCCTCTGCAAACAGAGTAGACCCAGATCCAATGGCTCCTATAAGAGCTGTCTGATCAAGGTCTGTTCTGTATATCTAATTCTACATTCTGCCTTGCCTTGGTTAAATATTTGTGTGTTAATACACATGTGTCATTATAAAAATACTGCTATGCATGATGCCATTACTTCTTATATGAATGAAGTAAATAATGTGGTCACATTTAAAAGTCAGACTGTACTGTACATACCATTAAGATAAGGGCCATGATGAATATGAATCAGTCACCTATTTTATCACATGTCAAGTTTTAAATTTAGGGAAATTTAGTAGTTTAGTGCAATGTTACAATGTATTCAATAAACTGTCTGTTTCAAATGCATGCTTGAATTAAAGCTTGCATCCATATCACACTGAGCTTCTCAGTGTTCCAAACATCTAACACCATGATAATACCATATAATGCATGAATGGAAGGCGTGAAATAGTACCTGTGTACATAATTACTATATAATCATATTTTTATTGAAACGTCGATTCTGTTTACTAGTAGTGTCACATCAATGTTAGACCAGCTGGGCTGGGAAATATTGCAGGAGCGAAGATCTAAGGCACAGCTTACCCTGCCCTACAAAATTACAAATGACCTAGTTGACATACCATTACATCAAATTCTCACAGCAACATCATCAACAACAAGGTCATCTCACTCTAAAACGTTTCGACACTCAACCACAACATGATACTACAAAAATTCCTTCTTCCCACAGACTCCCATAGCATGGTATAATTTGCTAGCAACCATTGCAGAGGCCCCCAACTTAGTACCCTTTAACCAGGGACTATCCAGTATCTCAACAGAAGTCTATAGGATTAGCTGCAAGTAAACCATCGATGAGTCCTGGGGCTGTGCCTGCCATGGCCACCATAACCGGAGAGACCTGGGAGGAGGAAGGCGGAAATGCAGTTGACCAAACTGCCTATTTTTCTTCCTTTGACCTGTCCAAACTCATTTCAAACTTTCCTTTCTCTACCTTCTTCTTTAGTTTTTGTCTTTCAGTAACCACCTGTGTAATAGTCAGGAGTGACTGAGACAATGTAACACGTTGAAGCAAATCAAAGGAGGGAAAAATTGTTGGCCTCCACCAGGATTCGAACCATGGACCTCCAGACTACAAGTCTAAAGGATAAACCCAACAGCAAGGCTGTTGGAGATGCCTTACATAGGCTGCTCACTTCACAGCCCTCCCTTTTAACCGTTAGGAGCCAGAAATATACCCATGCCCTGCAAACTAGCATGCCCCTAAGCCTTCAAATGCATACTCGCACACAAATCGAATTATCCTCGCCCTGATGAAGTAACTCTAAGGAGGGAAAAGTTACTGCATGGCCTCTACCAGAATTCGAACCCTGGACCTCTGAACTACAAGTCTGACACTCTAACCATGTTGTGAAAAGGTTAACCCAACAGCACAGCTGTTGGAGATGCCTTACATAGGCTGATCACTGCAACTTAGATGTAGATTTAAATAAATTCAATTTACCGAACTGATCATTAATCAGAACGTTGGCAAATCATTATATGTATAGTATGTGTGTATATATAAAATCCCATATGAACCACCCAGTCGGGCAGGAAAGTTGTTATTTGTTGCTTTGATTTCATTTTCTTTTTTAAATGTATTACCTACCAATGTACCCATAGTGACTATTCCTGCAGCAGAGAGTTTGTGCTAAGACCCAATCATTTTTGTTTGTTTTATGCATATCACTGTAAAAAGTTTTCACCATATACCCTTTGTATATTAGTTTCCATATTGTAACCAGCGCCTTTACATAATCATCAATAATGATGGAGTGAAGTAAATGAAAGAAAAAAAAGAAAATCGTAAGTAAACAGAGCAGACCCTGATTAGACAGCTTTGAAAGAAAAGGACTGTCAAATATAGCAATTGAAGCTAAGAAAGTACTGACTTAGCTTCTGACATGTTCTGATTTACCCCACCCCAAAAAAAACTCAATTATGGCGTCATGTGAGTGCAGAAGGTGTAATTACTAAAATTATAACAAACGCATTCACCAAAGGATATTATAACAAGCAAAAACAAATATCAAGTATACAGTTGCGACATAATATTGCATTGATATTTAATCTATCACTGAGAAAATAACCGAAATATGTTGAATTTACTAACCTGGAAATTTATTCAGTCTGTGTCAAAACATTCGCTTGAAAATGACAGCGTTTCGTAACTCTGGCGAAACGGTGTTAGTGTAGAAATCTCCTTAGACGACACGAAGAATGGATCCTGGAAAAATACATTGAATCAAACTGATTTACATCAACGACTGAGCTTAAAGTTTTGTGTTTTCAAAAAAATGTCCAAAACATGATGATAAAGTTGACCGCAGGCATCGACATGCCCCTCGTAGGGTGTAAGTGTGTGCACGGTGAAGGTGTAATATTTATCTCAGAAATTTACTCGAGGACATGGACCCCCTCATCCCCCATTTAAGAATTGATGACTTATGAATATTTATACATATTTATAAATATTTTATACACAACAATTTTAAAATAAAATTGTGACTGTGACAATAATCAAAATCAAATCTACCAACCCTAATCAGAGTTTCTCCATTTGCAAAAGGAGAGGGTTATAAACAGATACAACTTTACAAACAGATTAGACCCAGATAACTGTTCCTGTAGAAGCTGTCTTTTTGCTTTGAATCTGAATAATATAGATCTGTGATTTAATTAACAGTTTGTCATGGCCAAAAATTCCCTTGGTATAACGGAGACATTATGCATGTATAATTATGTATATGTCTCTGTTCATATGCTGTGGTGGCAGGGATATAACAGCATTAAAACAGCCCCGTGGAGCAAGCTGGCTTCTTGAATATGTGATATCTAATTTCTGACAGGGGAAATCGAGTTTGTGAGTTCGAAACACCTGTAAGGTCGCAATTCGTTAGTCGGTTAAAAAGCTTTGCAGCTTAATTATGTTTATTGTTATATGTCTCGCTGACTCAAAATAAAATTGATTTGATTTGATTTGAATTAATTAATTAAGCCTTCTCCTCGTATAAACACCTTTTCACACATCTGCACACAGAGTAGACCCAGGTCTGCTCTGTTTGCTTTGACATGATATAGATCTGATTCTGCAGTTTTTGTCAAAATATAATTTAATTAACACTTATTTGAAAAGTTTACCTTATAAGGTTTATAAAAATTCAGCTAATAATATTCATGATACTATTTCTTACATGAATATTGAACAGGGAAAGGGTTAAAGATACCTAAATATACCTAAGTTATTGTTACATTTGGGGCTCATCCAGCCTCAGCACTTGACCAGGCTCCAAAGTTAAAAAAAACTTCCAAGATCATTCTCAATTATCTGATAATTAGATACTTAAAGAATAAACTTAGACTCAAGTCAAGCCAAAATTTGTATAACCTCAGGACTAGCATTCTTCTCATGAAAGTGTGGCACTGTCAATCTGTGTGTACATGTATATCCAGGTGAGATTTGTTACTCATAGAAAAGGGGGAGTATCACCTACTGTAGCGTATACCATCTGAATGTTCAATGCCTTAAGAAATGTTCAGCTAATTCATATTCATAAAGTCATAATTCTTCACATGAATAGTCAACAGATAAAGGGTTAAAAAAGACCCAGACTTAGACATGTTTCAGTATGGTGGTCATTGAAAAAAGGTTTTACTGTATATGTATTTCCTTTCAGTCAGATTCAGATATATATTTATGCGTACTAGATCTATAAAACTATATATATTTTTATATTATTTCTAGATATTTTTTAATCGCTTTCATTTTCTCCACAGTTGGTACCTTCAAGATCAAGGGCAAAGAACTGGTATACAAGACTATAGATGCGGCTTTGCAGGCAGGATACAGATCCATAGGTAAATAATTTAACCACTCTGCGTGAACTGATACCAGTGAGATTTGCTAACAGTGATTTCTTCATTATAAGACCATTTTTATCCTGATATGGTGCAGAGTCCCTTAGTATTTATCTGGAATTCACCCTTTACCTGAGACTGATTGATTCACATTTTAACCTTTCGCTTGCTGTTCACGTCAATATACATACCAGTAAATAGTGAAGACCCAGATGAGACAGCTCCTACAGGAGCTGTCTCATCAGGGTCTGCACTATTTACAAGTTGATTGTGCAACCAGTGCACTCCACAGCAGATATTGCATAGCGAAATACGTGTACACAGTGAAGATATATGTAATTATGCAACAGGGCATGGGTAAAGAAGGAGGAATGTGTTTTAAAATTCAGCAAGCGAAGGGTTAACACCTTTGCAAATAGAGTATACCTGGACCAGACAGCTGCTACAGGAGCCCTCTTAGGTTCTGCGCTACTTGAGCAGTAAACCTCAATAATTTGAATACTCAAATAAGTATCATTATTAGTTTTTAAGACATATGGCAGCTTCATGCAGAGTGAACATCATTCTGATTCAGAAAGCTGTTCAGGGAGCTTTCTGCATGACTAAACTCTTTTTTAAGCCATCACCTGCTTAAAATGTTCTCAGTTGTTCCTTAATAAAAATTATAAAATGTTAGCAAGGTTTTACTGTAGTACATTATCCTTTTGCAAAGTAGACCCTAGCATAATGAATGGACTCTATAATTAAACATTGATGGACCATTCCACTTTGAAAATTCAGCTTTCAAAGTGCTAAATGGATTAATGATATACATGTGCCCGTGTTCTTTGCTGACCAAATGAGTTATTGACCACATTGTTATTTTAACCCTTTCCTCCATGAATACGCCTTTTTATGCCTCTGTAAAAATCACCTGTTGAAACCATGGTGATAAATAGAGCATTTGCTGCTTTAGGAGCAAATGCTCTATTTATCACAATGGTTTCAAACTACAAAATTCTAAAAAAAATCATTTTCTCAAGTTAATGCTCCTTTTGGGTAGATTCATTCAAAGAGGTTGTGACTAAAAATAGCCTATGGAGGAAAGGGTTAATGATATGCTCATGCAGATACTGCTGCTGTGTACAGAAATGAAGAAGACATAGGACTCTGTCTGAAGGAACTCCTTCCAAAGTATGGCCTAAAACGGCAGGACATCTTCATCACCAGTAAACTTGGTATGGCTTGTTGTAACCTGTTACTTTGTGGATTTCTATTTTCACACATTTGCAAACAAGAGTAGATTTAGATCAGACGGCTCCTATAGGAGTCATCTGATCAGTGTTTATTCTGCTTGCATATAGAATTGTATAGATCTGATTCAACAGTTTCTGCCATGGCCAAAACTTCCTGTGTTTATATGCCATTATAAAGATTAACCATTTCCCTCATATAAACGTGTTTCCACGCATTTGCAAACAGATTAATCAAAATAATATTTAAAGTATAATTTCATTATTGGTTACATGAATATTTATTATATAAAGGATTACACTTTCTTGAATTTTGTTGTTTATCCCCATAGTATTTGTTCAAACTTGTTAATAGAGAATTCAATTGTGATATGCAAGTATTTTGGTTTGTGATGTACAAGTATTTTGGTATTTGGAGTTTGTCATCAAGCTCATTAATTACATGTATAGTGTTTGATATCTTTCAAACTTGGAGAAAACTGGTCAGTAGTGTCAGAAAACCTGCTTTTTATCATTCTTTGAGGATGACATCAGGTGAATTTATAGCATTTGAATTATGAATATAATGCTTTTCCTTGAAATGATTTGTTTAATGATGGCAACATGCAAACATAATTATATAACCCTTTCCCTAATGAACATTTAAGCGTGAACTGGTCACTTCATGAATATTTATTAATTTATTATTTGTAATGTTAACATTTAACCCATTCCCTCATAGGCTATTTTTAGATCCAACCACTTTGAATAAATCTACCGAAAAGGAGCATTATCTAGAGAAAAGCAAAATTTTAGAATTTTGTAGTTTGAAACCATTGTGATAAATAGAGCATTTGCTACTATAGGAGCAAATGCTCTATTTATCACAATGGTTTCAACAGATGACTTTTGCAGAGGCATCAAAAGGCATCAATATGAGGGAATCAGATCTCTATAGTTCCATAAGCAAACAGAGCAGACCCTGGTCAGATGGCTACTACAGGAGCCGTTTGATTTGGATATCCTCTTTTTGCAAAGGTGTGAAAAAGCCTATATATGAGGGAAAGGGTTAATGGGCAAACAGTAGAAAACTACATGCATATGCACTTTTGACAATCGTAAATACTTTGTGTTGTCTACAGAGTAATGTGCAATAGAATTTTAGTTTGCATCTGAGGGCATAATGAATAGATTCAGGGCATACATGTAATGTAAATATTTAGGACATAATGTGAAATTTTCTGATCTAATGCAAAGACTTGCAGCATAATACAAATGTATGGGTCAAAATGCAAAGATTTATGGCACAATGAAAATTTCAGGGTACTTTCATGTGCAATGGTTCAGGTGGTAATGCAAAGCTTCAGTGCATTAGGCAAAACATTTAGACTTTAATATAAAATCTGAGGGATTTTATGCTCCAAAGGTAAATTAATTGTAACATCTTTTTGACTGTTTCTTGTTCATTAGTCTGTCCTGTTTCAACAGAACTTGTCATTGGCATACCAGTATCTTAATTTCCTTAACTCTTTGCATGCTAAGTAATTTTTCATCTGCAACAATTGTCGTCTGCTTCAATTCTTAAAATAAACTTTCTCTCATTTTTTTTGCAACAATATTGTCAAGATGACAAACAGTTTGGATCCTGATGAGACGCTGCATTATACGGCGTCTCATCTGGATCCAAACTGTTTGCATAGGTAATCACAATTTCACCGCTAGCGTGCAAAGAATTAAATGGAATTCATCAGCTCAAAATGCCCAAAGTATTCTGACAGACAAACTGAGTCATATAGTGCAGACTCTGATCAAAAGGTTCTTGAAGGAGCCAGTTGATCAGGGTCTGCACCTTTTGCTACTATGTCAGCCTAATTAGAATTTATTAAAATGATTCCAAATTGAATTTGGCTTGCAAACCGGTGGAGATGGGAGGTAGACTCAGATCAGATGGCTCCTAAAAACAGAGTAGACCCAGATCAGATGGCTCCTATAGGAGGCTTCTGATCAGGGTCTGCTCTGTTTGCTTATAAGTTGATATAGATATGATTCTACAGTTTCTGCCATGACCAACAATTAGTGTGCCCATGTGCTATTGTAGCAAATTAATCTTAATAATATTCATGACATCATTATTTCTTACATGAATATTCATGGGAAAAAAGGGTAAAGAGTTTTAATGAGTTTTTCTTGTATGTAAGGTCCAAAGGATCAGGGGTCAGGAAGATGTAGAGAAGCATGTCTATGGTCTATTAATAACCTTAAGACCGAGTATCTGGACCTCTATTTGATACACTGGCCGGGGACCCAAGGCAAGAAACCGGACGACTCAGTCAATGTAAAGCTAAGGCAAGAGAGCTGGAGAGACATGGAACAACTTTACAAACAGGGTGAGGTCACATTGAACTTTCAGATGTGAACGTATATAGCAACACTATAATGAAATTTATTTCTTCTTACATATTTTACTATTAAGTCCTATTGTATTTTAGCATCACTTTTCCATGTGAAAAATTGAAAATATCGATATTTTTGTCCATAGACGGTTTAAAAACACTAACAAACAACTTGCGATGCTTCAAAAGTACTTCATTTTGAAGAAAGGAACCAGATTAACCCTTTCTCTCATATACACGTGTTTTCACGCATTTGCAAACAGAGTAGACCCAGACCAGACGGCTCCTAGAGGAACCGTCTGATCAGGGTCTGCTCTGATTGCTAATAGAATTTGACAGATCTGTTTCTTTGCTTTCTAAAATGTCTACAATGTTCCACCTTCCATATTTCTTATGTTAATGAATATTCAGTGGGTATTGAAATTTGGAATAAATATAGAACAGGGAAAGGATTTCATCTGTTTATTTTACAATTCTCAGGCAAACTGAAGGCAATTGGAGTCTCAAACTACGAAGAGCGCCATTTGAAGGAGCTGTTGTCTCACTGTGATATTTCCCCAGCTCTACTACAGGTATATATTTATATGTGAGAAAACTATTAACGCATTACCCCCTAGTGACGCATTTTTGCACTTCTATAAAATTCACATTGTGAAACCATTGTGATAAATAGAGCATTTGCTCCTATGGAGCAAATGCTCTTTCTTATCACAATGGTTTCAATACTACACAATTCTAAAACTCTCCTTTTCTATAGTTAATGCTCCTTTTCGGTAGATTAACTAGAAAAGGTTGGGTCTAAAAATAGCCTAGGAGAGAATGAGTTAATGCATTGTCCCATAGAAATAACTTTTCGTGCCTTTGCAAACGGAGTAGACCCAGATCAGACAGCTCTTGTAGGAAACATATGCATGGAAAAGAGAGTAATAAAAGGTGCATTAATTCTTTTGCTGCCAATGGTGAATCTGCTATCATCTTTGCAAACAGATCAAATGTAACATGGAGCACCAAGTAACTTGCCCTCTCCAATCTGTTTGTTAAGTGTTTTTTTGTGAAAGAAAAGGGTGAAAATTAATGAAATTGCAGCAGACAATAAACTTTGAACAGAAAAATGTGTGGCATTGAAGGTTTAATGCAAAAGCATTGTACATCTAGTAGTACTCTTTTTTTTAACCCTTTCCTCTATAAATATGTCTTTCTACACCTTTGTAAAAGTCATCTGTTGAAACCATTGTGATAAATAGAGCATTTGCTCCTATGGGAGCAAATGCTCTATTTATCATAATGGTTTCAAACTTCAAAATCCTATAAAAAAATTCTTTTCTCTAGTTAATGCTCCTTTTCGGTAGATTTTTTCAAAGGGGTTGGATCTAAAAATAGCCTATGAGGGAATGGGTTAAGACACTAAACTGTTTGGGCCCGTCTTACTAAAGATTGTATGACCAAAATTATCGTTGATCCTAATTTGCAGCAGTCACTACTACTTTAAAAAAAACGAAATTTTCACACTTTCTAATATGCAGTGATTAACCCTTTCCCTCATATAAATTGGGTTTTTCATGCCTTTGCAAAAAGGGAATACCCAGATCAGATGGCTCCAGTAGAAGCCTTTGATCAGGGTCTACTCTTGAATTATAGATATGATTTTAGAGTTTCTACCAATACCTAAACATCCTATGCAGTGTGCAATTGTAAAGTTCAGCTAATAAATAGTCATGTCATTGTTTCTTACATGAATATTCAACAGGGTAGCTTCATAGGAATTAGCAATTTGTCTAGGTTGTGTTGTGTTACCTTTTACTTAACCCATTCCCGCATATTGACGCCTTTTGACGCTTCTGTAAAAGTCACTTTATGAAACCATTGTGATAAATAGAGCATTTGCTCCACAGGAGCAAATGCTCTATTTATCACAATGGTTTCAAAACTACACAAATCTGAAAATTTCCTTTTCTTTAGTTAATGCTCCTTTTGGGTAGATTTAATCAAATAGGTTGGGTCTAAAATTAGTCTTAGTGGGAATTGGTTAATAGATATGCAAATAAGAAATAATAATGTTACAAATATTAATGAGAATAATTTTTATAATGGCATATGATAAAGAGAATTTTTGTCACTGTAGAAATAGTAGAATTTCATAAGCATTCAGACCAGCCCCTGATCAGACGGGAAATATATGATCTGGTACAGCTGTTTGCAGATGCATAAAATTTATATATTTGTATCAAGTAATGCTCTGAAGAAACAGAAGACACATCTTATTTAAAAAGGTTATGTATTTGCTGCTTTTAAATAAACTTTGTTTCACAGATAGAGCACCACCCACATCTGGTACAAAGATCTCTGGTAGATTTCTGCCGTAGTCACAACATACACTTTCAGGCCTACTCTTCTCTTGGCACAACCACAGACAATAACAAGGTAAGCCATATATGTCAGCTGTAGTACCCATTCTGTCTGTTCACACCTTGCAGGACAGTTCAAGAATTTAGCAGTGTTTTAACCCTTTACCTAACAGAGTTGATCCAGATTAAAAGGACTCCTGTAGAAGCTGTCTGATCAGGGTCAGCTCTGTTTGCTTACAGAATAAAATGGATCTGCTTGTACAGTTTCTGCTATGGCCAAATAATCACATTTTCATTTGCTATTATAAAGATTTAGCTAATAAATATTCAAGGAAAGAGAAGAGTATTTACCAACTTTTATCTTACTTACCATGACCTGACTGGAAGTTATACAGACTCTCATCCATGGATCCAAACTGTTTGCCAAGGCTGTCACGAATTCACAGGAGACTACTGACTGTTCAACCCTGTATCACATAGAGACTCCCTTTGCAAACACAGTGCACCCAGATCAGGCCTGGGTCCATGCTTATAAAGCTTTTAGTTAAGTCTGACTTCGTTCTCAAGCTTTTGATTGGTCAGATTTGAGTTCTCAAGCATTCGATTGGTCAGATTTTAGCAAATCTGACCAATCAAAAACTTGAGAACGAACTCAGACTCAACGAAAAGTTTTATAAGCATGGACCCAGGCCCGAGGTTATAAACTTTTTGCTTGAGTCTGAGATCATTCTCAAGCATCTAACCAGTCAGATACTTGAGAATGATCTCAGACTCAGAAGTTTTATAATCTTGGGCTCTGATAGCTTCTGTAAGATGATGAGGGTCCGCTCTGTTTGCTCATTATACTGCTATAAACCAAGATATAGGGGGTATACAGGAATCACCCTGGTTGCTGGTCAGTCAGTTGGTCGGTCAGACAAGCAGTACTTTTCCAAATTGAAACATGGAGAGTTGGTGTCGCAAACTCCTCCTTCAATTTGAAAGTTATTGAATTTACATTTGACATACACATGTACATAATAACCACAAATAGTAAATGTGCAAGATGTAATTTTCATGAGTTTAGTGCCAGGCATTGAAGAATTTTCTTCCCTTGAGCTTTGAGTATATTTTGTTATTAAACAGTGGCAGTTGGTGTCACAAACTCCTCCTTCAATTTGAAAGTTATTGAATTAATATTTGGCACATGTAATAACCATGAATAGTAGATGTGCAAGACACAATTTTCATGTGTTTAGTGCCAGGCATTGCAGATTTTTTTCATGTGTTTAGTGCCAGGCATTGCAGAATTATCTCCCTATGAAATTTGAATTATTTTTACAATCAAGGCTGCTGTGCATGGGGTATTAATAATCTTGAGTGATTGTTCTAGATTGGAATTTATGTAGAAATGATTCCAACATTTCTGGCATAGCAAAATTTTCCCTTACCCTTAAGTACAGTGAATGAATAGTCATGAAATGAAATGTTCTTGCATAGTTATTCGTGATGGTTATACAATTTAAGTTGAAATGTTTGTGAACTCAAGGTTATACTATTTATCACCTCTTCAATATGGTATTTACCATTTTTACTTCCACAGTTATTGAAGGACCCAGTAGTGGGACAGGTAGCTACATCCCACCACGTTTCCCCAGCACAGGTTTTGCTGAGATGGGCTGTGCAACAAAATATAGGTACAGTAAAAACATGTTTAGCTCTTTCATTGCTGAAATCGGCGGAAACCGACTCATAGGCAAAGAATGAATCTGTGATTGTCTTTGCGAACCGGTTAGATCCATATGAGAGGCCACGTTAGTCATCGCTTCAACAGGACCCAAACTGTTATGAGAAGAAATTAAAAGAAAGTTCACTCTGAAAATAGTTCTTGCAGACTAAATGTATCTGGTACCAAAAGGGTCTACAACCTTTTTACTGAATGAATCAACAGAGGAATTTTTTACAAGAATGTTCCAGCAAATACATATGTCACCTGATGTGAGAATTCTTAAAAGAAAAACGAGGATAAACTGGAAATGTTTTAAACACTTTCCTTCATATAAACACATTTTCAAGCATTTGCAAAGAGAGTAGACCCAGATCAGACGGCTCCTATAGGAGGCGTCTGATCAGGGTCTGCTCTGTTTGCTTTTTACACTATATAGATCTGATTCTAGATTTTATCAAAGCAGGACAATTCTTTAAAAGGTTTACATTATAAAACTTCAGCTAATAAATATCGATGATGTCAAAATTTCTTACATATGAATACCAAACAGGGAAAGGGTTAATGCAAAAGTTACATTGTAAATGGGAGCATTCAGTGTTACACTTGGTTGTCCATGTTGACACAATCTGTTAAAAGTTTTTTTCTGGCTGAATATTTAGGTTATTATAGTACAGTAGAACATGGTCATCAAAAAGATGTCTAACTAGCGTTTTTTTGTCACAAAAACTGATGGGGGAGTGGGGGAGACATAATTATGGGTCTGTTAGTCAGGTGGTAACTTAATTCAGGTCAAAAGTAATGAAGAAACCTCCTGTAGGAGCTTTCTGCATTACTTTTGCCCTGTATTAAGCAACCACCTGCTCTTTAGTCCCCTACTGGTAACGCCGAAGGGAACTATAGGTTTATACTCTGTCCGTCCGTCCATCAGTGATACACTTCGGTTTTCCAGACTTTTTTCTAAACCTTTACAGAAATTGAAGTGATATTTGTTATGTGGCTTTATTATAATGAGTTTCAGATCAAGTTTGAATTTCGTTATGCTACAATATTTCACGAAATTACAGTGGTTTGACTTAGAAATTTTCTGGAAATTTAGGTTTTCTGGACTTTTTTTTCTAAGTTCTTACAGATATTGATGTGATATTTAGTATGTAGCTTTATGATAATGAGTTACAGATCAAGTTTGAATTTTGTTACTCTACATTGGTTTTTCCCGGAATTACAGCAGTTTTACATAGAAGTTTTCCAGAAAGTTCAGGTTTTCCGGAGTTTTTTTCTAAACTAGCTGATATTGAAATGATATTTGGTATGTGGCTTTATTATAATGAGTTACAGAGTAAGTTTGAATATCGTTACACTGCATTCATTTTTCATGGGATTACCATGGTTTGACTTTTATTTTTCCAGAAATTTTAGGTTTTCCAGACTTTTTTTTTCTAAACCCTTGCATATACAATGTATTGATATGATATTTGGTATGTAGCTTTATTATAATGAGTTACAGATCAAGTTTAAATTTTGTTACACTACATTGATTTTTCACGGAATTACAGTTTGACTTAGAAATTTTCCGGAAAATTAAAGTTTTCTGGAGTTTTTTTACTAAACTGTTGCATATATTGAAGTGATATTTGTTATGTGGCTTTATTATAATGAGTTACAGGTAAGGTTTGAAATTTGTCATGCTTCTTTTATTTTTCATGGAATTACAGTAGTTGGACTGTAAATAGAAGATTTTGGAAAATTTTAGGGTTTCCGGATTTTTTTTCTCAACCAATGCAGATATTGATGTTATGTATTTGGTATGTACCTTTTTAGCTCACCAGAGCACAAAGCTTTTGTGATCACCTGATGTCCGTCGGCGTTCGTCGTGCGCCAACAATTTGAACCTTTAAAAATCTTCTCCTCTGAATCTACAGGGTTCTCAGCTTTCATCTTGGGCACATAGCATCATATTCAGGTCCTCTACAAAAGTTATATAAATTATGCCCCTGGAGTCAAAATTGGCCCCGCCCCAGGGGTTCCTTGTTTTCAATAGAAACATACAATAAAACTTTGAAAATCTTCTCGTCTGAAACTGGAAGTTTCTTAGCTTTTATATTTGGCACATAGCATCATGTTCAGGTCCTCTACAAAAGTTATACAGTTGGCTTCCTTCTAAAAGGATGCCAAGGAGAGGCCTGCAGCAGTTTTTTTTTTATCGAACAGTTGCTATATACAGGGGCCGTTTGACAAGGTTTTGGCAACGGATCGTAAATAGGTTCTATAAATAACTATTAATTGTGCATATCAAATAGTATGTGCGCTATAAATAGAACGAAGACGATGGCTATGAAGCGCCACTGCCTAGGAGCCTCAACTTTTTCAAATTTAACCATGTTTTCTATAAATACTTTAATATTCAAACTCCTTATTGGTTAGTGATAGTTTGACTGCGTATTTTTGTGTCACCTGCCGAGAGGCAGTGTGTCACTTAGGGATCACTTTTCTGTCGTTTGTCTGTCCGTCACACTTTCTTTTTTTTGGCCGTCATTTCTAAACTAATCATTATAGAGCTTTCAAATTTCACATATATAACAAGCATGATGAGAGGAAGTGTCATGCACAAGGGCCACAACTCTAGCATCAATATTTTTTTAGTTATTCCCCTTTTTCATATTAACAATAAGTTTTTGTGTCAGCTGCGAGCAGGTGACACACGTGTTCCTCCGAACACTCTTGTTTATATAACCAATACTCACGTATGCGAATAGCCACGACTCGTCCCGTCCGGTAGACGGCGATATTCTTTTTACTATCCCAATTCAAAACTCCTTGAGATAAATAGTAAACCATCCCAGAATACGCCGACATCCAATTCCAACACTGTGAAGAGGCCTTTTGGCCTCTCCAATAAATTATGCCCCTGGGGTCAAAATTGGCCCCGCCCCAGCGGTGGCCAGTGTTCAATAGAAACATAAAGTGAAAACTTTGAAAATCTTCTCCTCTGAATCTGGAAGGTTCTTAGCTTTCATATTTGGCTCATAGCATCATGTTCAGGTCCTCTACAAAAGTTATATAAATTATGCCTCTGGGGTCAAAATTGGCCCCGCCCCAGGGGTGGTCAGTTTTCAATAGAAACATATAGTGAAAACTTTGAAAATCTTCTCCTCCGATTGTCTGGTGAGCGATATCAGGGCCATTCTGGCCCTCTTGTTATAATGAGCTACAGATCAAGTTTGAATTTTGTTATGTTACATTGATTTTTTCACGGAATTTCAGCAGTTTGACAATTTTAAGGATATTTTAGGCTTTCCAGATTTGTTTTCTAAATCCTAGCAGATATTGAAGTGATATTGGGTATTTAGTTTTATTATAATGAGTTACATACCAAATTTTAATTTTGATGTGCTGCATTGGTTTTTCACAGAATAACAGATGTTGGACATAGAAATATTAGATTTTCCGGAGTTTTCTAAACCCTAGCAGATATTGATATTTGGTATTTAGCTTTATTATAATGAGTTACAGATCAAGTTTGAATTTTGTTACGATACATTCATTTGTCTGGGAATTACAGCAGTTTGAATTAAGATTCAGCCGGTTGGGGACTTCAGACTATGGCATTGCTTTCAATGCTCTCATTACTTGTTCATTCAAATTTTGTGAGACAAATGTACTGCAAACTTGCTATATTTTAGGTGTCATCCCAAAGTCCACCAACCCAGACCACATCAAAAACAATATGGGCGTTTTATCTTTCACTCTATCAGAGGCAGACATGGATCAATTGAACAGCTTAGATACTCAACATCATTACTGCTGGAACCCATCTTCTGTGTCTTGACACCAAACAGTACAAGCCAGGAACCAAGCTTATATGTCTAATTAGACAGCTACTGAGCAGCATTTGTCATTTATCAGCAGCTAGTGTTTTCTGTGCTGCTGTTGCATACGACACTCCATTGACAAGATGATTGAGTGCACTTTGCCCTCTGGCTTATTGAATATTCATGAATGGACTAATTATATCAAGAATAGTAACTCATTCTGTCCGAGGCTATTTTTAATTAGACCCAATCTTTTTTAATCAATCTACCGAAAAAGAGCATCAACTTGAGAAAAGGAAAATTTTAGAATTTTTGTAGTTTGAAAACATTGTGATAAATAGAGCATTTGCTCCTATAGGAGCAAATGCTCTATTTATCACAATGGTTTCATATTGTGAATTTTACAGAGCCGCAAAAATGCGTCACTAGGGGGTAATGTGTGAATTAGATGAAATTTTAAAATGGCATGTACTATGTTCATTTGTAAATTTGAAATTCAAACTTCACCTCATCAGTATTAATGGTGCCATTATTTCTTTGAATATTCATCTTGTAAAGGGCTCAACAATAATACTACAGTAAAACCTCTCTATAACGGCCACTAAATTTTGTTAATTAGTTAGTATTTAGAGCAGGTGGCTGCTTAAAGCAAGGTGAAAGTAAATCAGAACACTCCTATAGGAGCGTTCCGTTTTACTTTCACCTTGCTTTAAGAAGCCACCTGTCTTTAACACAAAATACTTGATGTAGTTTAGTGGTCGTTATAGAGAGGATTTACTGTATCTCTATGAGAGAATTTGTGACAAAAGGTCAGATGAGATCACGCTGAATTACTCATTCAAGATTACAGCCGAGAGGACTGGGTTTACACAGATTGTCCTCAAGTCTTGCTTTACCATTCTCAATTTGAGATTTAGGCTTTTATGTATATTAGGAGATGAACATCATAATTAATTTTGTCCAACAATTTCCTTGATAATGTTGGTATGAAATAAATTTACAAAGAGAAATCATTGTTTGCATTATTTTTGCTCATGTTATATTGGTCTGCACATGGATCTACAGAAAATACTGGTACTTGTCAGGTTATGGAGCAGATTTTTGAGTTGAAGGTCACAATGACCGTGACCTTTGACAGGCCTTCCAGCAGCCACACAAAACAAAGTAGGAATAAAGTAGGTTTTCTGACAGAAAAGTAGGAAATAGGAATTGTTTTGGCAAAATACGTAATTAATACTAATTATCAATGGCTTTTAACTTACCTAGAGGAGGCATTTTTGATGCAAAAACCTACCATTCTATGTGCCATATGGAATACATTTTAAACAAGAGGGCCAGAATGGCCCTGAAGCGCTCACCAGACAATCAGAGGAGAAGATTTTCAAGGTTTTCACTATATGTTTCTATAGAAAACTAGCCGGCCCTGGGGCGGGCCAATTTTGACCCCAGGGGCATAATTTATATTACTTTTGTAGAGGACTTGAACATGATGCTATGAGCTAAATATGAAAGCTGAGAACCTTTCAGTTTCAGAGGAGAAGATTTTCAAAGTTTTCTCTATATGTTTCTACTGAAAACTACCCACCCCTGGGGCGGGCCAATTTTGAAAATTACCCCAGGCCCATAATTCATATAACTTTTGTAAAGGACCTATACATGATGCTATGCGCCAAATATGAAAGCTAAGAACTTTCCAGATTCAGAGAAAAAGATTTTCAAAATTTTCACTATTTGTTTCCATTGAAAACTGCCCACCCCTGGGGCGGGGACAATTTTGACCCCAGGGCCATAATTAATATAACTTTTGTAGAGGACCTGAACATGATGCTCTGTGCCAAATATGAAAGCTGAGCACCTTCCAGTTTCAGAAAAGATTTTCAAAGATTTCACTATTTGTTTCTATTGAAAACTGCCCACCCCTGGGGCGGGGCCAATTTTGACCCCAGGGCCATAATGTATATAACTTCTGTAGAGGAACTAAACATGATGCTATGCGCCAAATATGAAAGCTGAGAACTTTCCAGATTGAAAGAAGATTTTCAGTTTTCACTATTTGTTTCTGTTGAAAACTGCCCACCCCTGGGGCGGGGACAATTTTGACCCCAGGGCCATAATTAATACAACTTTTGTAGAGGACATGAACATGATGCTCTGTGCCAAATATGAAAGCTGAGCGCCTTCCAGTTTCGGAGAAGATTTTCTCAGATTTCACTATGTTTCTATTGAAAACTGCCCACCCCTGGGGCGGGGCCAATTTTAACCCCAGGGCCATAATTTATATAACTTTTGTAGAGGACCTAAACATGATGCTATGTGCCAAATATGAAAGCTGAAAACCTTCCAGTTTCAGAGGAGAAGATTTTCAAAGTTTTCACTATATGTTTCTATTGAAAACTGCCCATCCCTGGGGCGGGGCCAATTTTGACCCCAGGGCCATAATTTATATAACTTTTGTAGAGGACCTGAACATAATGCTCTGTGCCAAATATGAAAGCTGAGAGCCTTCCAGCTTCAGAGGAGATTTTCAAAGATTCACTATTTGTTTCTTTTGAAAACTGCCCACCCCTGGGGCGGGGCTAATTTTGACCCCAGGGGCATAATTTATATAACTTTTGTAGAGGACCTGAACATGATGCTATGTGCCAAATATGAAAGCTGGGAACCTTCTGGTTTCAAAGGAGAAGATTTTCAAAGGTTTACTATGTTTCTATTGAAAACTGCCCACCCCTGGGGCGGGGCTAATTTTGACCCCAGGGGCATAATTTATACAAATTTTGTAGAGGACATGAACATGATGCTCTGTGCCAAATATGAAAGCTGAGCGCCTTCCAGCTTTTCAAAGTTTTACTATGTTTCTATTGAAAACTTCCCACTCCTGGGGCGGGGCCAATTTTGACCCCAGGGGCATAATTTATATAACTTTTGTAGAGGACCTATAGGTGATGCTATGTACCAAAGATGAAAGCTGACAACCCTGTAGATTCAGAGAAGATTTTTAAAGGTTCAAATTGTTGACGCGGGACGACGCACCGCACGACGGACATCAGGCGATCACAAAAGCCCACCCTGAGCACTTGAACTAATGTTTTTAGCAGTTTCTGTTGCTGAACCATGTCAGGTTTTTCATTGTTTCAGACTAGGTGATAGCAAGGGATAGGCCTGGGGTCAAGGGGGCAGCTAGAGCCCCCTTGTGGGCCCAGGGCAATGCCCTGGAAGGGAGACTAGGGAGGCAAAGTGGAGCTAAAAATGAGGATTCAATCAACAGTTTTTTCTTGTGACGCAATGAAACAACCGTTATCGACCGACTTAAATTCAATTTTGTCAAACTCGTGTCAGTTTATTATTTTAAAGTAAACTTCCTACAAAAACTTACCAAACTAAATCCACTTGTTGAATCCCTCAAAAATAACTTGTACTCATACAACACTGAACTATTAAAACTGTAATTAAATGGCAGTAAATGTACCAATTACTATAAAATATCAACATACCGAAAGAAAGTGGGAGCCATTTAATAAATGAAATCTGAACCCAAAAATTCGGACCAAAACCGCCATTAACCATGTCGACCCAAGCCTAACACAACCTTCCACCATATTGTTCCATGGCTGACGCATGTGCCCCCTATTAATACAACGGGGCTGAAGTAGCTTCGTTAAAGGGCAGTTTCTTACACTGAGACGAATCGGGGAAATATTAATGTATCGTTTAGGAGCAATTTACTTTTTATCTTATACATTGTCATTGATAAACTGTCGCGACCATCACAATACTTGTTATACTATCAGCAATAATATTGGTATTGCACAATTGCCTTGTACTTCAACAGAACTGGAACCCATTCTAAAATGTGAAATAAGCCGGGCAAAACAACAAAGAAAGACCACAGTGTTTAGTTTTAACACATTTTACTATGTTTTTATTTCAAAACCAGTTAAGCACTAGTAGCCAGGTCATTCATGTTCACACATCACAGTACCAATGACCTTGTCACGTTAGGCACGAGTGCTGAAACATCAATTATCCATTCCAGCTCAACGTCCGTAATAATTTATACAATCTAACATTAATAAAAACTCCATTCAGCACATTTTCAGTTTATTTTTTATGATTGGTTTCTATAGTTCCCTGATCAATTTTGTTCCTCTGCCAGTTTCTCGGCCTTTGTCACCACTTCCTCGAGATTACCCACCATGTAGAATGCTACTTCTGGGATGTGATCCATTTCACCTGTGAAAAGAGAAGGAATCATTTAATCATTTACTTAACCCTGTTCTTCATATAAACACCTTTTGTAGCATTTGCAAACAGTAGACCCAGATCAGACGGCTACTATTGGAGCTATCTGCTCAGGGTCTATTCTGTCTGCTCATGAAAGTTTATAGATCTGATTTAAGTTTCCACCCTGGTGAAAAAACACACATTCAATTCTACTGATCCTGTCAATGAATATTAATAAGGTAATAAAATCTTGAATAAATGTTAAACTGGGGAAGGGTTAATGAACATTAATTCTTGCACAAAACGTGCTGTTGTAGTCCCGCTAGACCATGCATTAACAAGGCAATTCTCTTGCTCACGCGCTGTTGTTGACCGTTTTAATTATACCTATTCGGGGCCTCAGGTAAACAATGGACGCGAATGCTATAGCGTTTTGGCCTAAGCCAGGTGAACGGTGCGAGTATTCAGGGGCACAAACAATGAATTGTTTTAGACATATAACATGAAATTCTGTGTAAAAGGTATTTGATACAATCATGAAATGACATCAGAAAGAAAACAGTGGCCCGGAAACTGCATAAATCGAACGAAGTGTCAAAGAAGTGTATAGTTTTGCTTGTATTTGGAAGAATTAAATTGATGCATGAAAGCAGAAAATGGGTTTTATGCAAGAATAGCGTTAATACAAGTTTGTTTTCGGGCAATAACACCTGCAGTGTCCCTCAGGAATGTTGTGGCCGTCGCCCCGTAAAAACATGTTTTAACCCTCTAGTAAGACATAATGGCTATGAATATCCATGTCTGGACTTTTTATTATGGCAAATGAACAATGGCAGCAGCTGTAATATCGCCTAATTATTATTCCATATTAAGCAAACAGATCAGACCCTGATAGACAGCTCCTACAAGAGTCCTCTGTGATCTGAGTCTACTATTTGTAAAAATGTAAAGATTTGTCCAACAAGTATATGTAAAAGGGTTACGAAGGCACGGCTTCAAATTTTCAATACATTTTTTTCCATTTCTTGTTGAACCAGATGCCCACAGGCAACATGCGGAGTGTCATCACACAAAATCTATACAGGTGATGATAGATTAAAAGACTCTTGTAACACTGCACAATGTCTACTCGTGTTTAACATGAAATCTATTAAGGCCCAGACAAAATTGATCTGACTGGCCACGGCTCTCACTTCTGCAACACTTATGAGTACTATAGCTGAATGGAAACTATTGATTACTCTCTAAAACCATCAATGGAATACAAACATATGCTCAATTTTAGTACATACTGTAGGTAATCAGCTTTGACACTAATCAGATGTAACCTTGTTATTATGGATAATATGGTCGAGGTCTGTTACCCCTAAAAGATAAACATATACTAACAACAATCAATATATTCATTCAAACTTACCATCTAAAACTTTCTTGAATCCAACAATAGTCTGAGCCAATGGAACATATTTTCCTTCTGAGCCTGTGAAGACCTCAGCCACCTGGAAGGGCTGTGAGAGGAACTTCTGCATCTTACGGGCTCTAGAGACGGTAAGCTTGTCTTCCTCAGACAACTCGTCCATACCCAAAATGGCAATGATATCTTGTAGGGACTTGTAGTCCTGAAAGAAAAATATAATTTTGGAATGCAGAACACAACTGGTGTTTGCAAAGCTTTAACCCTTTCCCAATTAATTTTATTCCAAATTTCAATACCTACTGAATATTCATGGACAAAATCGTCATAATAAAATATGGAAGGTGTAACATTGGGGCCACTGTAGAAACTTAAGCAACAGATTTATCAAAGTCCATGAGCAAACCGTAGACCTTGACCAGACAGCTCCTATAGGTGCCATCTGATCTGGGTCTTCTGTTGCAAATGCGTGACAAGGTGTTTATACGAGAGAAAGGGTTAACCCTTTGCTAGATAGACATCTTTTGACACCTTAGCAAACAGTAGACCAACATCAGATGACTTCTGTCTAATCAGGGTCCGCTCTATTTACTTTGGAAATATTATATCCGATTCTACAGTTTCTGTCATGATAAAAAAATTATGGAATGTGTTTCTGAGGTGTCAATAATTTCAATTCATTTATCCTTTTCTCCACAGATGCACCATTTAAGGCCTTTGTAAACAGATCAGACCAAGATCAGATGGATCCTTGAAGAGACGTTTTGTCAGGGTATTTGCTCAGATCTGATTCTACTGTTTTTACCATGGATAAAAATGCCCTTGTTCATATGGCACTATAAAAATTCAGTTAATAACATCATTTCTTACATGAATATTCATCTTCAGTAAAGGTTTAAACAAATGTCAACAATATTCAAATGTTCTTCCTGCTACATTTATCTGATTTCAAAAGTTGAAAGATCATTTATCTGTGATCATGGTGACTTAATAAGTAGTATAACCTGCAAAACTTTCTGTACAGATCGAGCCACAGCGTAGTGCTCATCTCCTACAACGTTGGGGTCTAGGATACGTGAAGTGGAATCCAGGGGATCCACAGCTGGGTAGATACCCAGCTCAGAGATGCCACGTGACAGCACAGTAGTGGCGTCCAAATGAGCGAAGGTGGTGGCAGGAGCAGGATCTGTCAAGTCATCTGCTGGCACATAGATAGCCTGAAAAGAAAAAGTCCAGGTTAGGAATTGGCTAGTTGTCAGAATGAGTGCCAATGGCGGGTCAGCTATTTAAATTGTGAATATCTTCATTTTTGCTTATTTGTATCTAGGTTACCTTCAGATATTATGTAAGACATGGTAAGGAAATAAGTTTTAAATTAAAACAATGTGTTTATGAAATGCTATGCCCACAATATGACCTTGACGTATGACTTTGACCTTAAGTCATCTCTAAAAACATTTTGCCTTCGTAAGTTGCACATCGCCAATGTTAAAGTTGGGGACAAACCAACCAACAGACAGACAGACTGCAAAAACAATATACCCTCGGGGGAGACATAAAAATGGGTTTATCAATGAGTGATGTTGGCTATTTAACCAAATGATGTAGAATATAGCCAATTTCAACATGGTGAAAGTGTGATATGACTTCCTGACGTATATAATGTGCAACTATATTAGGGTATTTTAAAAAACAGCTATGCATGGGTGGGTTTCGCTGCAAAATTGGTACTATTTGGTTGTGCATTTTAATAGTAACAATAGTGCCAGAATGTCACAAAACACGCCTGTCAAATGTCCAGTTGAAAGGCAATTACTCCATATCAGGTATCAATAGTTCACGGAAATTAATATTTTTTTTACCTTTAATCTATATAAGTCCCTGAACGAAATAACTATCTATTTCTAGGAAAACTGACCATGACCTTGGTTGGGCAAAGCCCATATTCAATAGGGTTCCTGCCCTCATCGATATCAATGCACATGTGAAGTGTCGTGAAGACTGGATATACAGAACTTAAGTTATCTTACAGAAACGGAAAATTTCTACTGAAAAACAATTTTAACGGAAAAATGACCTTGTTCAGGTAAGGCCCATAGGGTTCCTGCCCTCACTGATATCAATGCAAATGTGGAGTTTCATGAAGATGGGGAATACAGAACTAAAGTTTTCATCCGGAAACGGTAAAAATACTGAAAAACAATATTTTTAGGAAAAGTGACCGTAACCTTGGTCTGGTAAAGCCCATATTCAATAGGGTTCCTGCCCTCATTGATATCAATGCACATGTGAAGTTTCAGGAAGATCGAACATACAGAACTAAAGTTATCGTCCGGAAACGAATGGAGACGCCCGCCCGCCACAGGGTTTCACAAATTACGTCCTGTCTGAAGACGGGCGTATAAAAAGAGTTCTATGGGTGGGTGGCGGAATTTGAAAGTGTCTTCCTGCACCTACATACACATTTAAATGGAACAGCCCTTAGTAACTACATAAAAGTTGCTATGGCTTTATGGTCATTCCTTTTCAGTGTTGTAACCCCCCAAAAAATCACCCCAATAAAATTTCAGAAATTATCACAAGGTTAACCTTGTGTAACAGTCGCTATACTTCGTTAATACAGTCCTACTCCTAAGTTTACATTATTTCTAAATTTAGATCGAACATGCAGACTACATTTTACAAGTTATGAGTAACTGATTATATGCCAAATGTGTTGGGAATACTAGTAATGAAAATATACATCGTTCAGTGATGTTATCAGTGCTACAACATGTCAATGGGGGTTTGGTTAAATTAATTCCATATAGCAACTGAACATACAAATGTTTAAAAAAATTTCAAGTACTCTGTATATACTCTGTACTATATTTTTAAACTATATTTTTATACCCGTTTACCAACACTAAGTACAGAATTTTGGTGTGAAGCGACAAGTGACAGTTGTGTAATTTTCTTTTAAAGAATTTCATTTGGTTACATGTAGCGACTGACTATTTTAATGCTTGGAAATGAAAAATACTGTGGGGGTATAAAAATTTGTGTTTAATGTTAACTTTTAGGCTTTTGCATTAAATGTTTTGTCCAGTTCAGAACTATATAAGACCAACCTGTACAGATGTGATGGATCCCTTCTTTGTGGTGGTAATTCTTTCCTGCATAGTACCCATGTCAGTGGCCAGAGTTGGCTGGTAACCTACAGCTGAGGGGATACGTCCCAGTAAAGCAGATACCTGCAATATATGCAAGCAGAGCATTATAATCTCTAAAACTAGTCTTCCAAAACATAAACAAGAACACAGATGCCCCTACTCATACCTTGGTGAAGAGTTGACTAACAAGTAGTTAACACATTACCCCCTAGTGACGCATTTTTGCGCCTCTATAAAATTCACATTGTGAAACCATTGTGATAAATAGAGCTCTATTTATCACAATGGTTTCAAACTACAAAATTCTAAATTTTTTCTTTCATCTAGTTAATGCTTCTTTTCGGTAGATAAATTCAAAAAGTTTGAGTCTAAAAAATAGCGTAGGACAGAATGAGTTAAAGTTGATGCTGAACATTATATTTTTGTCAACAATTAATGTTTTTGGCCTGAACTCAATAAATCTATTATTGTTTTTGGCACGAACACAACATCATGGATAAAATAAGGCATTTGGAAAATAGAATCGAAAACCTACTTCATTCAAGTTGTTCTAGTCTTTCATTTAAGAATCTATTACCTCTGAGCCAGCCTGTGTGAATCTGAAGATGTTGTCAATGAATAGCAGCACATCTTGTCCCTCCTGGTCACGGAAGTACTCAGCAACTGTCAGTCCTGTCAGAGCAACACGGGCACGGGCACCTGGGGGCTCGTTCATTTGACCGTACACAAGAGCTACCTGCAAACAAATGAAATTGTGGTTAACTATATCGTAGACACTATATACTAGTACCAGAGTTTAGAAAACTACAAACGAGTCCATAGGACACTGATGCCCCCACTTAAGATTTTTTTTCAAAGAAAGTAAGGGCCATAATCATGTATGCAACGACAAGCGATTTATGCCATTTTTTGCAAATAAAGGGCCGCAACTCCTGAACGACTGAAGCGATTTATATGGCTATCAAACTTGACCAAGATATAATGGCAACAAACATGTGTGTACAGTTTGGTGTGGATTGGACAAATCATTTCCAAGAAAGAGTCAGGACAAGATATTTATTAGTCATTATTGCAAATAAAGGGCCACAACTCCTAAATGACTGAAGCGATTTACATGGCTATCAAAATTAACCAGGATATAATAGCAACAAACACGTGTGTAAAGTTTGGTGAGGATTGACAAATACTTTCCAAGAAAGAGTCCGGACAAGATATTTTAAGTCATTTTTGCAAATAAAGGGCCACAACTCCTGAACAACAAGCGATTTACATGGCTATCAAACTTGACCAAGATATAATGGCCACAAACATGTATATAAAGTTTGGTGTGGATTGAACATATATTTTCCAAGAAAGAGCCCGGACAAATTCTTCTAGATGTGCGTACAGATAAGAGCAACCCCATATGCCACCACTTGGTGGGGGCATAATAAACCAGACATGTGTCGATGTCACCGATACACTAAATCAGGGACAGGGTTTCCAAAAACCAGAGGAAACAAAATTCCCTGACATAATTTCAAATTTCCCCGACATATTTCATCTCGAAATTTGATCTTTCTGTCATGATTTCTGTAAAACGTTATAGATTTTTAAAAATATATAACCTTCATTCTCATGTTTTCAAAATTCCCAGCCAATTCCCTGACAGTTGCCTATTTTTTCAAATTTCCCTGACAGTTCTCAAAATTCCGACAATTCCCTGACCTTGAAAAAAAATCCCTGACTTTTCCCTGACGTGTGGCAACCCTGTAAATTACGTATGACTGGGTAGCTATGACCATGAAAAGGCTGCAATGCCTTGTTACTGGGAAGGTATCATAACCATCTCCAAGGCATGAAAGTTTACAGGATAATCTATGCCACAAAGCTTCACGACTTCAGGTCAAATACAATGGTGTGAATGACAAAGTGTGGCAAAAAAGAGTAAATCTATATGCTCTCCTCCCTATCCTACAGATGTAGGGGCACAATTGGTATGGTATCAGTCCAATTTGGGTAAAATGCGACAATCTATTGCGAAATTCAAATTTTGGAAACACATCAGCAGTGAAATGACAATTATAAAAAAAAAAACTTGCTTTCAAATCGGGATTTTTTTTCTTCAAACCCAAATGTACAGCAATATCCCTGTAAGTTAAGTAATCATGACAATATTTTGATAAATGATATAGGCATAGAAAAGACAAAAATTCCGAAAAAAAAAAAGGACAAACCTTTGAGGTATCATCAGTCAAGCTGATGACTTTGGATGTGATCATTTCATGGTACAAGTCGTTACCCTCACGGGTCCTCTCACCAACACCAGCAAATACAGAGTAACCACCATGAGCTTTGGCAATGTTGTTGATCAGCTCCATAATCAATACTGTCTTTCCTACTCCAGCACCACCGAAAAGACCTGAAATCCATTGAAATTAACATGACCGGTTAAACTACTATTTGTTATGGTAATCCCCCTTTTAATCTTAAAAATAAGTTTTTCATGTTTTTAAGTTCATCAAAATGTTAAACGGTTGACAAGGCTTGAACAACTATTTACATTAAACACAATAATGTGACCAAAATAAGCACACAAATTATCAGACAAAAGCCTTTTAAATAGTTTTTCACTAAATTGATGGGAAAATCATTGCGCAACAAGCAAGACTTTGTACTATCAAGCAATCCATCGAAACAAGGCTTGAATGAATATTAACATTAACCTGTTCTATGTTTATTACAAATTTCAAAACTTACTGAATATTCATGGACAAAATAGTTATAATGAAATATGGGTGGAACACTGTAGCCATTTTAGAAACTATAGAAACAGATCTATCAAATGCTATTAGCAAACAGAGCAGACCCTGATCAGATGGCTCCTATAGGAACCATCTGTTCTGGGTCTACTCTGTTTGCAGATGCATGTTTATAAGAGGGGAAGGGTTAAAAAAAATGTGACCGAAATAAGCACACAAATTATAAAACAAATGCCTTTTAAAGAGGAAGTCCCTACAATGAACGCATAATTTCATTTACATCAAAAAGCTGGGTAGTTGTTATGCTCAATCAAGGTAAAGTCATGCAGAAAGCTCATAGAAAAGCTCTTTGCACTTTCATCCTGCATTAAGTTCCTACCTGTCTTAAAGACTAATAATAATACTTGTATGGCTGTTCATCATAGCTTTCTACTGTATTATTTTCACAGTTCCACTTACCAATTTTTCCTCCCTTGGCATAGGGGGCCAGGAGATCGACAACTTTGATACCAGTCTCCAACACTTCCTGCTTGACGCTCATTTCTACAAACGGGGGAGCTTCAGCGTGAATAGCTGCAAAACTGTTAAGAGAAAATATAACATCTTAATCCAACGCAATGGAAAATATAAAGCCTGATCCCATTTACTGAACTATTATACCACATTTATATAGCGCTCTTTTCACACCGGATATGTTCGTTCAGAAACATATGTGAAGTTTAATTAGTTAATCCTTTCCTTCATATAAATGCCTTATCATGCTATTGCAAACAGAGTATACCCAGATCAGACGGCTTCAGTAGTTGCCGTCTGATCAAAGTTTTGCTCAGTTTGCTTATGAAATATACCGGTAGATCTGATCCTATAGTTTTTGCGTAGAAGCCAATAATTTCCCATTAAAGTTTTACCTTAAAAAAAGGCTAATGAATATTCATGAAGATCATTTCAGACAAAAGTGATAGGAAAGAGTTAAGTTTTAAACCTCATCTGGATATTTTGTTAATAATTTCATGTAATGCTTCATACACACAAAACTCATTCCCAGTTTAAATTTTAGCTTAACATATAAACATTTCGGTGAAATGACTGAACACAGTGTCTCAAAATCCCTACATTTTGTATAATTCTTACTGTTTGGTTGGAACTGGTCCTCTTTCATCAATGGGTTCACCAATTACATTGATAATTCTGCCTAGAGTTGCTGGTCCTACTGGTATAGAGATTGGAGAGCCAGTATCTATACAGACATTGCCCCTCACAAGACCCTCAGTACCATCCATAGCAATTGTTCGTACTGTATTTTCACCTGAAAGAGAGGATTAGACTATAAAGAGTATGATCAAGCCAAGATGCAAAATCCCATAAACATTATTGCAGTCTTCTAACTAGCATTTTATTTATCAAGTATATAAATACTAAACAAGAGACTAATTTTATCCTAGAAATATTACAAGCTTTTCTGGATATTATTCATGTGCAGTCTTATCTTGTTCTACAAACAAATCCAACAGGTCCAGACAGATGCATAAATTAAAACATTTTCAAGAACAACTCCTTTATTTTTCCACCAAGCCCTATGTTTAGACACTCTTTAGAATCGTTTCAAAATCGATTCTAAAGAGTGGTAACAAAAGGTTTGGTGGAGAAATGACGATTTCAGTATCCACATTTATCTGTTGCTCTGATCCAAGTTTTTATTAACTTACCTAAATGTTGTGCAACTTCTAAAATCAGTCTCGGTGATCTGTCCTGTACCTCCAATGCATTCAACATAGGTGGCAGTGCTTCATCAAACTGTACATCCACAACGGCACCAATGACAGCCACAACCTGTCCCCTGACGCCACCTGCAGCCGCTTTGGCTTGTGCCTCGGCAGCATATTTGCGATCTGAATGGGAACAAGGACAAAAATGAACAGAGGGATAGTGAATATTAAGGCAAATGAGGTTTCTTTTCTGTAATAATGGATAAATATAAAAAAGAAGATATAATTGGATAATTGAGTATTTGGCTTAAACCACTTGCGAGGTATACAGGCGACCAATGTTCAACCAATCTGCATTTGTTTTTCACATCCTTTAGCTTCGATTTGTACTGTTTTCAAAAATTAATACCTCATTTTGATTCCACCATGTGTGGTTGATGGGTAATGCAACATTTTTTAAACATGATATGTAGTGTTACTCGACTGTGTATTATGATACTAATTATATTTTTATTGTTTTAACCCATTCCCCCAAAGGCCATTTTTAGATCAAACTCCACTGAATAAATCTACCAAAAAGGAGCATATAATTATTTACTAGAGAAAAGGAAAATGTTAGAACTGTGTATTTTTGAAACCATTGCAATAAACAGAGCATTTGCTCCTATGGAGCAAATGCTAGATATTTATCACAATGGTTTCAAAAAGGAACAAATATACTTTGCCGGTCCCCACAAAAAGTACAGGAAATGTAGGTATTTTACTCTATCATATGTAGAAGTCGTGTGGACGGGGTTTTAAATCAATAAATATGAAAAGTAAGCTTCAAACCCTCCTATATCGAATTCCGCGACCTTTAATGTATAAATTCATATGTATTTAATGTTATTACCAGAACCCCCGCTTATCGGATGAAACAGAATTGGAACAAAATGGCGGCATGTTTACTCATGCATAGCAACGAGTTTAGCGCACCCGGTGACGTAGTAAGAGAAATTCAAAGTAAATTCAACCAATTTTACAGAGAAGTAGAAAGGCGAATTTATGGAGGAAGGGATTAATGGCTCGTTTTCTTGTTATATCTCAACACTGACATAATTTTAAAAAAATAAATCGAAAATTGTGTTTTTGAACAAGCCAGTGGACTTAATATTTTTATCGACAAGACTTCTTCCCACTAAATGCATACACTATATAGGTAAACAGGGCTTTCCCCAGGCCCTTTTCGCATGACGGGCCCGACATTCGATCTTTGTCGGTGGCGAAAATCCGACACCCCTTAATTTCTCCGACATGTTAAAATTCTCGAGCCGACGCCCTTTCAAACGTGTTTGTTTATATGTCATTTTAAGTGACAAGTATACACACAGACTTCCCCTGGTGTTGCAGTGTCTCAAGCAATCAGTCAGCACCCGCAGCGCGTGCCGTACGCATGGCTGATTGCATGTCGCGTGTAAACAATTAACCGCTGAAGCAGTTCAGAGGAGCGATACGGTTAAACGAACAAACAATTCAGTCCATTGAGAAGAAGGTTCCAGAAAGTCAAACCAACAAAAACAACGATGTCGGGAACGGACACGAAATCGGGGAAAAACATTTGCGGGCTCACTGAAAGTTCAAAGCGTAAGTTTGTCTTATAAAGGCTACCGTTTTTAATAACTGTAATTGGACTCCACTTGAATTTGTTCTGCATACTCGATTTATATCGGAACAAAGAACTTCCATTCCTTGTACATGTATGATTAAATCAAGTTTCTGCTTGATTTGTAAAGGCCGAATGTACGTAAGCATAACGTTTGAAACAACGATGTCCTGGACTGGCAAAACTACCGATAATTTGACAAGATTCATCAATATTTAGAAAAATTTCACCATCTGTTTAATTTGTCAAATAATATTGATAAAAATACTTGAATATTTAGTAATGACTGTTGGAACTGAAGTTCAATGCGAGCGTCCCAGGGACACGTCGTCCATGCCGATTTCAATGTGAATTAAATTTGTTACACGATGTAATGCGCATACTGAGTGAATATTGACTATTCAGTATAAATCTCCATAAATACACGATGTAATGCGCATACTGAGTGAATATTGACTACGCCGTATGGTATTCAGTATAAATATCCATAAATACATCTTAGCAAACAGAGTAGATCCAGATTAGACAAATTCTATAGGAACTGACTGATAAGGATCTACACTCTTTCTACCAAACAGTAGTTTAGAGCCTGGTTTATAGCTTCTGACTATGTATTATGCAAAATTGTCTAGAATAAAGGTATTGAATTTGAGTGTTTTTTAAAAGGGGGGGAGGGGGTGTCATAGATCTTTATATCAGTTTTGATGGTAGTCTCATGTTACTTCCATGGTACATAGTCAGACTCTTTTCACAAGCTTCACTTTTTTTCAGACTTTGAGAGATGATTCTCTGAACTGAAACGTTAAAAGGACCTGTGTCACATACATCAACCTCCAATCCCTTCTGACGACCTTCGCACAAGGTCCTCTAACATTGGAATTTCCATACCATGAGGCTGTGATTATGTGGACAGCAACCAAGCACAGGGCTTTCAGTGTGATGAGTGAATTTTCAAAATATTGAAACTACATGTAGTTCAGACCAGAAGTTTTAAGCAATTCAGACTTAAGTATACAGTGCCTGATCTACTTGCATTTTTTTTATGTTTGTGAATTTGCAAAAGAACACGTTTAAAAGTTTCGTGCAAGGAAGGTGGTGCTGTGGTTGTAGATGTATTTAATGTATATTCTGTTTTTTTGTACAAACATGTGCAATAAAAAACTTTCAAGAGCCCTACTATAGCTTTTACTTTATATCAGAAAATGCAAAATATTCACCATGATAACCTCATTTTTTTCAAATTTTTCGCCGCGGCGCTAGGCAGGAGGGGAAACCCCTCCCGCACCCACCCCCTCGGACTAAAAAACGACATGCCTTCCTAAAATCCTGGGGAAAGCCCTGGTAAAGAAGACAAATTCTCTTAAATTGGTGTGATATCTGAATTTTATCCTTATTTTGTAATCCTAGAATAGACACTGAATCTGTTATGTGACTTTGAAACTAATTTAATAATAAAAAGCATGGATTGGTATGTAAAAGTTCTTTGTACTGAAAAAAGGGAGAACATTTGATAGCTCAGGGTTCTTGCAAGGACCTGTAAAGATGGGGACACATGTCCCAGTGGTGACCAATTCATTGGGACATTTTCAATATTTTTGGGACAGTACCATTTTGAACATGAAAAATGCTTTTGAATAAAGTACATACCTTATTTTGAAGCTGGGGAAGTTTGTTTTTATTTTTTCTTATTCATATCTCATAATCTGGTCACACTTGATGAAAATGATCTAATATCTGGTTGCTATATAATATATATACATTATTTCCACTGCCTGTGGCTAAGAATAAAACATTGCACTGAACTGTTTAATATAAACTTTAACATTAACTGGTACAGCAGTCACTTTCTGAACTAAATGTGCTACTTATCTAATGAACTGCTTTAAGGCAGCAAGCACAGCCTTTTCCTTCGAATTCAATGCCTTTTTTACTGATTTTTCAAAGTTACCACAAAGTAATGCTGCTTGCACTGCATCTTTGTGTTCATTATTGCTTGCATGTCTGTTGAGAGTAGTTGTTCTGAAATTTGTACAGCCAAGCGCAAAAACATTCTTTTTGTTGTGTTTTACACAGAGTTTACACAGCAAATGTTTGTCAGACTCGTTGTACTCCAACCATGAATATTCTTTCAACCAATACTGTTTAAAACTGCGATCGTAATTCTTTTCCCGTTTCTCACTACATGCATTTGTGGACAGGGGTTTACTAGGAGAGGCGAAACTTCTTTTTTCAGTGTTTTTACATTTGGACGGAGACTTACTTTCACTTTCGCGAATGGTATCTGGATCCGTGGAACAGGTATTTGAAGGCTCGATATTAATATTTTCCATCTTCGTTTCGGACCCCACCTTAGAAGTACTGTTATCATTATGCTCTGAACTTTCAGTTTCCAAAGTAGACTTGAAGAAATTCAAAATCGTTTTTTGTTTTTTGGCTTTGCTTGGAGCGTCGGCCATTGTTATTATCGGAAGTGGAATATAGAAATCAGCGCCAAGCAATTTCATTGGCTGAGAAAACGGCGCCAGTTTAAATTATCCAATTAATATCGAGTCCGATGACGTTGCTATGAACAGCAGCTTCAGTAACGCACTTTCGGGGCCACAACGGCGATTCGTCCCCGGTGATTTTAGAGTGCGACTAGCGTCGCACCTAGACCGTTTTTAATGCGACATTCGTGATTTTTAAGCGAGAATATCGCAAAAACGCGGCCTCGCAAGAACCCTGATAGCTACTTATTTATTTCGTATGAATTGTGTCCACCATTGTTGTGCACAACCAATTTATTCATAGTGTTATGAATTTTAACCAATTAATTCAGTGTTAATGAATTGATTCAAAGTAAAAACCCTTATAGGATTCTACGACGTATATATACAGATAGAAAAAGTTTTTTATCTATATCTACGGTTACGGACTACCCCGCTTTCGAGTGTTACAGTCAGGAAGTTTCTGGACTCAGTAGTTTTCTAAGCATTTAGCAGTATGCAGATATATGCTGTTTTCCTATGGATTTGTGGGTCTTAACTGGAAAATTATCTTATGAGTACGACAGGTGTGCCTTCCAAGTGGTTTTTTGTTGCATAGTAATATTTTAAAAAAATTATTTATCTTGAAATAATAATTTTTCAGACAAAAACCATCTAAAGTGTTAATTTTACTTGTTAAATAGACCGAGTCGGCTCCTACGAGATCTTGGCCTATTTTCCTGTTGATTCGTGGGCTCTAATTGGTCAGTTTTAAAATATAATTTCCGGGCAAGAAAATTCATGTTGTGTGATTTTTTGCGGGACGATTCGGCCTGACAAAAAATCGCAACAATGATTTTTTTAAAATAATTGGTTTTATATATAACGCAATTGAAAAAAATAAACATAACCCTCGATAACGTAATGGCGTTTTCCAAAATGGCGGATAAATAAAATCCAATTTCATGTTTGATAGACGGCCCCAAAAAGGTCCATGTAAGGGTCTGCAGAAAGGTCCACATATTAACGAGCCCTTTTCATAGAGGTTATTGACAAAAACTGGGTCACGGAAATTAACTCTGTTTTGAGAAAACTACGTGATTACACAACCCACAAATCGATGAGAAACCACGAATCAATGAGAAAAAGGCATATATATGTTAATATTTAGCCGAGTATTATGTACTGTTTGAAAAGGGTATAAAAGCATTATTTTAATCATGTACAATATATGTGTACAACTTTTTGAATTGATATAGGAAATACCAACAGAAAACTAAATGGAATCCAAGTGACCTCTTCTGAATGTCATGCATAATTCTGACATTTTCAAACATACTGCTTGACAATCCACATGCTCATATGATTTCTAATCATAAAATATACATAGATTAACCATTTCGGAATGAATTCATCAATAAATAATGACTTTGAAGAAATTATTTACCCCACCCATTTTCATTTTGTTCAAGGTCAATATTTCCCAATAGAATATGCAAACAATTTCTTCCAAAAGAGCAACTGGAATAAAATCAATTTGTATAAAGGTAAGAATGCGACATTCATGTAAGTCTAATGCAACCCTATATTTGAGAAATCAAACGTAAAAGTCCTTCATGTTGCGAAGAACGCAGAGAAAACTGACTGGTCGTTTTGATGCCGGCAGTTTTAGAGAACTAATCAAGACGTTAAAAACGAACTGACATAGACAAATTCAGATACTCACGAGTTAGGTAACATGATGGTAATGAATTCGCAGCTCCTGATTGTTTCAAAGGGGCTGTAAAGGCCTTACTGGAGCCTTTTAAGACCCCGGCACATGCTCGTCGTACTGCATGCATCATGGCGACGGCCAAGAAGACTGGTCACGTGACGTTTCTAATGAACGACCCGGATGACATTGGGCAAGTCAAAACGAGACTGAACGTACTTCTTATAGGCGCAGACTAAAACTTTAATCTACCGGGCTAGGATACAAATAATCTGTTATACAATTATAGACACACACGTATATTTACATGCATATTGCCAAACTGTGGCCATAATTGAATGAAAAAAAATCCTAAGATTTTATGTTAAAAAAAATCAATTCCGATCGCACGACTTTAACCCTTTTCTCCATGAATGTTTATGTAAAAATAGTGAAGAAAATATTCCAAAATAGGGAATTAATATAATACATAAATACATAAATACTTGAACTGCTCTGATCTAGATCAGAGCAGTTCAAGTATTTATGTAAAAATAGTGATGTCATGAATATTAATTAGATTATTTTTTATAATGACATATGAACACAGGAATATTTGGCCATTGTAGAAACTGTAGAATCATATCTATATCATTCCATAGGCAAACAGAGCAGACCCTGATCAGGCAACTCTTACATTATCCGTCTGATCTGGGTCTACTCTGTTTGCAAAGGCATGGAAAGACGTATTTATGGGGTAAAGGGTTAAAACTGTAATCGCAGACGCCATTATATGGTTCGTTTCGCAATCGTTAGATTACATATACATGTACTGTGCAGAGTACGTATTTGACATGCTGAACAAGATAATTATATACATGTATAATAGACATTTCACCAAGTCATGAATTCACTAGTACATTCTCAGACTTGAATTTAAAGAAACCTTTCTAACAAAGGTGGTTAAAACTGTAATCGCAGCAAGGATTAATTAAAATTGATTAACTATGTTGACCCTGGTCAAAGAAATCTTTTAAAACATTCAACACTGTTTGCACTATTAATTTGTTTGCTATATGTATTTATTCAAATTTTTCTACAGGTGTCAACTTCCTTCCAGAATATAATCAACAAATGACTAGTCACTTGTTAGGGTTTCTGCTTCTTTTGCCTACAGGGACATGTTGTTTAAAGTTCGAATCTTCAACTTCGCTGAAATCTAATGGAGTCGCTGCTTTCATAGAACAAGTAAGTTTAGCCTATTTAACATATTCAGCCCTTTATTCCATTAATAGTCATATATGAAATAATTAATATTAATCATAATATTTTAATGCACATGGAAACAGGGATTGTTGGTCATGACAGAAGCTGTAGAACCATACATGGATCTTTATTATATCATAAGTAAACAGAGCAGACCCTGAACAGGCGGATCCTACGGGTAAGAAAGGCGTATATTTATTGAGCGCAGGGTTTCCTGTTCTGTGTTTATTCCCTCTTTCAATACCTACTGAATATCCATGGACAAAATAGTTATAGATCTAATGACATACTATCATGATACCGAAGGTGGAACATTGTAGCCATGTTAGAAACTAAAGAAACATATCAATCCAGTCAAGTAGCAAACAGAGCAGACCCTGATCAGACGTCTCCTGGTCTGATCTGTCTACTCTGTTTGCAAATGCGTGAAAACACGTTTATACGAAGGACATATTCAAACCTCTGTTGAGAAAGTTCGTCTGTGCATCCGCTTAGCTTTCAGCAAAAATGGTCTAATTATGAGTCTGTAAGGCAAGTGGTAGCTTAATGCAGGTCAAAAGTAATGCAGAACGTTTATGTAGGAGTTTTCTACATTACGTTTGCTCTGCATTAAGCAACCACCTGCTTTTAAGATTCCCCTGTTCAATAAATGAATGGCCACTTAAGACAAGTTCTACTGTATTTTTAGATTAAAAGTACAAAACCAGTATTATTAATCGGTTGAATTTTATCGGAGATCTTATACTCAGGGAGCCAATAGTGCCTACCGTGCACCCCCTAGACTTTTTTTCATGGGTACCAAAATGTTCAGAAAAGTGTCCTGAATCAGAATCGCGAATGTACTCAAACTTAAATTATTTTAGGCTATGTGTATTTTAACCGTTTCCATGGCAACCCCCCAGTTTTCGTAATGATGACCCATACCTACAAATTCGCCCATATCACAGCCAGTTTTTTGTCCTAAAACTATAAAACTGGTACCAAATGGAAGATAAGACATTGTGCTTTTATTCCCAACTTGTTTTTTTAATTATCTTATTTGCATACTCATGAATATTAATGAGAACATTAAAAATAGTAAAAAAAAGTATAGAAATAACGTAAACTTTTCATTTATTTAATCCTACAAATATCAGAAAATAACTTCAAATGCAGTTTAACATGATGACAAACCCCCCAGGAAACAAACTATCCAATTTGAGGACCATAGCATTAACTTTAAGTACCATTTTCACCGTTTCCATGGCAACACCCTAGTTTTCGCAATAATGGCCCGTACCTGCAAAATCGTACATATCACAGCCAGTTTTGTCCTAAACCTATAAAACTGGTACCAAATTGGAGATAGGACATTGTGCTTTTATTTCCAGTTTTTCTTAATTACCTTATTTGCATACTCATGAATATTAATGAGAACATTAAAAATAGTAAAAACAATATAGAAATAACGTAAATAATGTAAACTAGTCACTTTTTTATCCTACAAATATCAGAAAACAATTTCAAATGCAGTTAAACATGATGACAAAATCCCCAGAAAACAAAATATCATATTTGAGGACCAAAAATTTAACTCTAAGTAACTTTTTAACTGTTTCCATAGTAACCATTCATTTCACTCTGTTCACACATTTTTGTTAGTCGACACCTACCTGCAAAAATCTTCCATATCACAGGAAGTTTTTGTGCTAACTGTATAAAACTGGTACTGAATTACAGCTAAGACATTGTGCTTTGGTTTAAACGCTATACTTAGGAATTACCTTATTTGCATACACATGAATATTAATGAGAATAATTAAAAAAAATAGCAAAAAATAAAGAAATAACGTAAACCTCTCAATTTTTATCCTACCAATATCAGAAAACAACTTCAAATGTAGTTTAAATTGATGACAAAATACTCAGAAAGCTAAGTATCTAAATTGATACCCAAACAATGAACTGTAAGTAACATTGTAACGGTTTCCCTGGTAACCGACCCTTTCACAAATTTTGGAAATTTGACATCCACCTGTAATACTCCGCTAGGTCTCAATTATTTTTGATGAATCATGAAATCAATTGTTACAAACATAGATATGAGGCATTGCTTTAATAGTAAATATTACTTTTCTGATATAAACTAATTTGCATATGTATGAATATTTATGAGAACAGTAAGAGATGTTGAAATTTTCGACAGACACCAGTCTTTCTCTTATAAAGCAAACAAAAATGCAAAATGGTTAGCTAAAGTTTACTATGATCACTGAATATCACCAAGATAGATAAATAAATTTCGGACAAATCATATAGAACTGATGGTGATATATGTTTCCTAGGCAACCATTCTAACCTCATTGTTCATATTACAGAGAAAAAAATTCATTTATTTATCACCGAAAGGTACATTTATCATTGCAAGCTATATTTGGAGAATCTTTGGAGAATAACAATCTTGGTGATATTCAGTGATCATAGTAAACTTTAGCTAATCATTTTGCATTTTTGTTTGCTTTATAAGAGAAAGACTGGTGTCTGTCGAAAATTTCAACATCTCTTACTGTTCTCATAAATATTCATACATATGCAAATTAGTTTATATCAGAAAAGTAATATTTACTATTAAAGCAATGCCTCATATCTATGTTTGTAACAATTGATGTCATGATTCATCAAAAATAACTGAGATCTAGCGGAGTATTACAGGTGGATGTCAAATTTCCAAAATTTGTGAAAGGATCGGTTACCATGGAAACCATTACAATGTTACTTACAGTTCATTGTTTGGGTATCAATTTTGATACTTAGCTTTCTGAGTATTTTGTCATCAATTTAAACTACATTTGAAGTTTGTTTTCTGATATTGGTAGGATAAAAATTGAGAGGTTTACGTTATTTCTTTATTTTTTGCTATTTTTTAATTATTCTCATTAATATTCACGTGTATGCAAATAAGGTAATTCCTAAGTATAGCCTTTAAACCAAAGCACAAGGTCTTAGCTGTAATTCAGTACCAGTTTTATACAGTTAGCACAAAAACTCCCTGTGATATGGAAGATGTTTGCAGGTAGGTGTCGACTAACAAAAATGTGTGAACAGAGTGAAATGAATGGTTACTATGGAAACAGTTAAAAAGTTACTTAGAGTTAAATTTTTGGTCCTCAAATATGATATTTTGTTTTCTGGGGATATTGTCATCATGTTTAACTGCATTTGAAATTGTTTTCTGATATTTGTAGGATAAAAAGTGAATAGATTACATTATTTACGTTATTTCTATATTGTTTTTACTATTTTTAATGTTCTCATTAATATTCATGAGTATGCAAATAAGGTAATTTAAAAAAAAATGGAAATAAAAGCACGATGTCCTATCTCCAATTTGGTACCAGTTTTATAGGTTTAGGACAAAAACTGGCTGTGATATGTACGATTTTGCAGGTACGGGCCATTATTGTGAAAACTAGGGTGTTGCCATGGAAACGGTGAAAATGGTACTTAAAGTTAATGCTATGGTCCTCAAATTGGATAGTTTGTTTCCTGGGGGGTTGTCATCATGTTAAACTGCATTTGAAGTTATTTTCTGATATTTGTAGGATAAAAAAATGAAAAGTTTACGTTATTTCTATACCTCTTTTACTATTTTTAATGTTCTCATTAATATTCACGAGTATGCAAATAAGATAATTGAAAAAACAAGTTGGGAATAAAAGCACAATGTCTTATCTTCCATTTGGTACCAGTTTTATAGTTTTAGGACAAAAATTGGCTGTGATATGGGCGAATTTGTAGGTATGGGTCATCATTACGAAAACTGGGGGGTTGCCATGGAAACGGTTAAAATACACATAGCCTAAAAGAATTTAAGTACATTCGCGATTCTGATTCAGGACACTTTTCTGAACATTTTGGTACCCATGAAAAAAAGTCGGGGGGGGGGGGGTTTGCACGGTAGGCACCATTGGCTCCCTGAGTATTATGCTAGAGTATAAACATATACAAGAGCGTTATGATGGTCCTGTATATATCGCTCACCTGATTAATACACCAACATGATTATGTGCAAAGATCTACCAAAATTGTCAGGGCCACTGTGTTTCCCTTGAAATACAGGATGCAGGTTTTGCAAAAAATATCTGAATTGTGATAGAGGACATTCTTTGCATCATTTCTCGGAAGTGTATTCATACAGTAAAACCCCTCTAAACCGGACGTAAAATTTAGGGTAAATATCGTTCTTGGAGACAGGTGGCAGCTTAATTAATGCAGGGTAAAGGTTGCACAGAAAGCTCTTTTAGGAGATTCATCCTGCAGTAAGCAGGCACCTGCCCAAAAGTATCTAAAATCCTCTCTACAGTAAAATGTCTCTATATCGACCACTAAATTGTGTTAACTAGTTGGTATTTAGAGCAGGTGGCTGCTTAAAGCACCTTGCTTTAAGCTGCCACCTGCCTTTAACACAAAATAATTGATGTAATTTAGTGGTCGTTATAGAGAGGTTTTATTGTACTAGAATTCGGGTTTAGAGTATTTTTACTGTATCCCATTTAGCAGTTTATGAAAGGATGTTGTTTGAAGAAACGGTTCGTTATAACATATATTTAGCTCATAAGACTTTTATATGTTGTTGACTGGAACGATTTGTATAATTTTGATAGATGGTTGCATGAAGACCACTTCTGTGAAATTGTGTAGAAATCCATTCAACAGATTATGAAAATATTTTATTGTTCAAAGTTGTTCGTTAAAATCTATTTTTGGCCTCTGTAGCCTATTTAGCAACGGATCGGAACGATTTATGAATGACAGATCTATGATAAATTAAGCCAGTAATTTAGGGATATAATTGTTTATAGAAAATGTTTAAAATATGTTTTAGTTCCCGTGACCTACATATGCGGTGGACCTAGATGATGTTTTAAGATTTAGTAGTGGCTTCTGTGAAATTTGGTGGACATTTTATAGGGGTGTGGATTGTCGGCATATGGTGATACAGTCTGAGCCCGCGAATCACGAAACGACCAACGAATCATTTGAGTAAGGTTGCTTATTTCATCAGCCAACATTTTAACTGAAACAATCTGTTAAAAACTATTTTGAAATGATGGTGGGTAATTTTGAAAAACAAGATGTTTACCATTCCAAACTAATTGTCTATTTTTTTTAAATGATTATATGCAAGCACTTAATCCAGGCGATATCCGTCTTTGTTCAGTAACACTTTACCCTATAAAACATGTGAATGCCTTTCTACGCATCTGTAGACCCAGACCAGACGGCTCCCATAGAAGCTTTCAGAATTACATGTACTTTAGACCTGCATTAAGCTATGTACTTTAGAAATTGTTCAGATTAGACATCGGATGACTCAAATCATCCGTTATCTCGAACTAATCTGTATAGTGCCTAGAAGTTCGGGATATCGAAATTTAACTGTACAGTAAAACCTCTCTATAACGGCCACTAAATTACATCAAGTATTTGTGTTAAAGGCAGGTAGCTGCTTAAAGCAAGGTGAAAGTAAAACAGAACGCTTCTATAGGAACGTTCTGTTTTACTTTCACCTTGCTTTAAGCAGCCACTTTCCCTGAATACCAAACTAATTAACACAATTTAGTGGCCGTTATACTGTACTTTAGTGGCCGTTTTACTGTACTTTAATGGCCGTTTTACTGTGCTTCAATATTTATAGCAGATATACATGTACACAGGAAATGTTGGCCATGGTAGAAACTAGAATCAATCTATTCCATAAGGAAGAAATGAAGACCTCGTTCAGACAGTTCCTAGGTCTGATCAGGGTCTGTTTACGAAACATATCTATGGAATGAAGGGTTGAGAATTAATGTGTTAACGTTTGTCTTGACTTAACCATATCTTCATTTAAACGCCTTTCACGGCTTTGCAAACAGAGTAGACCCATATCAGACGGTTCCTGTACGAGCCGTCCGATTTCTTTCATGAATATGCATCAGGGAAAGGTTTAATCAACCTTCTGACAGGCCATTAACCATTTCCCTGTTCTGTATTTAGGCCACATTTCAATACCTACTGAATATTCATTAACAAAATAGTTATAAAGAAACCTGGAAGGTGGAGCATTGTAGACATTTTAGAAAGTAAAGAAACAGATTTATCAAATTCTTTTAGCAAACAGGAGTCGTCTGATCTGGGTCTACTCTGTTTGCAAATGCGTGAAAACACGTTTATATTAGGGAAAGGGTTAAACCCCTTTCAATGCTAATTTTTTTTCAAAGCAGGATTCTTCATATTCTTCATCTGTGTTCAATTCTTCAACCCTTACCCTGTTGCATATTCATGCAAGAAAATTAATGTCATCATGAATATTTATTAAATACATTGTAACTGTTTATAACGGTATTTGTACACATTTAGGTATTGGTAGAAACTGTAGAATCAGATCTATATATCATTTCATAAACAAACACAGCAGACCTTGCTACGACGGCGCCTACAGGAGCCATCTGATCTGGGTCATCTTTGTTTGCAAAACGTTTTATATGAAGGAAATGTTAATGATAAGAGTCCATTAACCCATTCACTCATATTGACGACTCTGTAAAAGTCACTTTGTGAAACCAATGTGATAAATAAAGCATTTGCTCCAATAAGATCAAATGCTCTATTTATCACAATGGTTTCAAACTTCAAAATTCTAAAATTTTCCTTTTCTCTAGTTAATGCTCCTTTTGGGTAAATTTATTCAGAGGTTGTATCTAAACATAGCCTATGAGGTAATGGTTTAAAATGGCTGGGTATAAATTTGCGAGAATGACAATACCCTGGCAGTCTCTTCCACAGGGGTCTGGACCGCTTCATGGGGGTCTACATGTACTATATAATAATATTATATAGTACATATAGACCCCAATGAAGCGGTCCAGGCCCCTATGGTCTCTTCTATAACACCTCTGATCTGGGTCTACATTATTTGAAAATTCCATTACACTAGTTTCCAAAATTCTTAGTGATATTGTATACTTTGACAACAGTTGGTTTGGATAGAAAACACAAACACATCCTGGAATACAAAACCACTTTTAATCATTCAAATGATAATACACTGTGTTTACTGAACACATTTTGTGGTTGCTGAACACACATCCTTTCATTCTTCACAAGCTACCTATCTGAAATTTAAACTCTGGCTAATTGCCAGAAAATTAGAAACTTTTCTGTGTAAAGCACTGGCTGGGTTTTTTTTTTCATTTGTACCCAAACAGAAGACTGCTCTGATGGCCGCCTTCACCCTTTTCAGTCTGATATATACAGTACAGATTCTTTGATCTGATGGCTCTAAGTCTGATATCTACAGCACAGATTATCTCTATAACAGCCACTTATTGAATATTAATACTAGAGTCTTAGAACAAGTGCTGTAACCCTTTTCTTCATGCAAACACCTTTTCACGTATTTGTAAACAGAGTAGACTCATATTAGACAACTCCTATAGAAGTCATCTGTTGAGGGTCTGTTCTGCTTTCTTATGGTAGAAGTTTTTATGCTGCTATACGAACACATTTTTTGGCCTGTATCAGAAACTGAACAATGAGACCTATATGAAGGAAATGATAGTCCCTTAACCCATTACCTCATAGGCTATTTTAAGATACAAACATTTTGAATAAATCTACCGAAAAGGAGCATTAACTAGAGAAAAGGATTTTTTTTAGAATTTTGTAGTATTTTGTAGCTCTATTTATCACAATGGTTTCACAAAGTGGTTTTTACAGTCGTCAAAAGTCTTCAGTATGAGGGAATAGGTTAAGAATGGCTGGGTATAAATTTGCGAGAATGACAATACCCTGGCAGTCTCTTCTATGACACCTCTGATCTGGGTCTACATTATTTGAAAATGCCATTACACTAGTTTCCCCGAGTTCTTAGTGATATTGTATACTTTGACAACAGTTGGTTTGGATAGAAAACACTAACACATCCTGGAATACAAAACCACTTTTAATCATTCAAATGATAATACACTGTGTTTACTGAACACATCTTGTGGTTGCTGAACACACATCCTTTCATTCTTCACAAGCTACATATCTGAAATTTAAACTCTGGCTAATTGCCAGAAAATTAGAAACTTTTCTGTGTAAAGCACTGGCTGGTTTTTTTTCATTTGTACCCAAACAGAAGACTGCTCTGATGGCCGCCTTCACCCTTTTCAGTCTGATATATACAGTACAGATTCTTTGATCTGATGGCTCTTTCTAAGTCTGATATCTACAGCACAGATTATCTCTATAACAGCCACTTATTGAATATTAATACTAGAGCCTTATAACAAGTGCTGTAACCCTTTTCTTCATGCACACACTTTTTCACGCATTTGTAAACAGAGTAGACTCATTTTAGACAACTCCTATAGAAGCCATCTGTTCAGGGTCTGTTCTGCTTTCTTATGGTAGAAGTTTTTATGCTGCTATACGAACACATTTTTTGGCCTGTATCAGAAACTGAAGAATGAGACCTATATCATTCCATAAGCAAACAGAGCAGCCCTACAGGAGCTGTCTAATCTGGGTTTACTGTTGGAAAAGGCACCATAAGGCCCTCCTCTGAGGGAAAGGGTTGATGCAAGACAAAAGTAATGCAAAAAGGTCAAGAGGGGGCTGCTTTCTGCAATACTTTCATCCTTATTCAGAATTAAACTTTCTTTTTGAGTGGCAATTTTAGAGATATTTTACTGTTATCTAGTCTAGCTAAAACTAAGTTCAGGCATACCTTAATTACCCTTAGTATTTGGACATACAGTGAAACCTCTCTATAGCGGCCACTAAATTACATCAAGTATTCTGTGTTAAAGGCAGGTGGCTGCTTAAAGCAAGGTGAAAGTAAAACAGAACGCTCCTATAGGAGCGTTCTGTTTTACTTTCACCTTGCTTTAAGCTGCCACCTGCCCTAAATACCAACTAACTAACACAACTGAGTGGCCGTTATAGTTAGGTTTTACTGTACGAAGTTACAAACTTACCTAAATAATGCAAAACGGATCTGGGTCTGAATTATTTGCTTCTGAGTCAGTCTAATTGAAAATTATCAAAATGATATGAAACTGAATCATTCAGGTTTACAAACTGATGAAGAGGGGATACTTAACCCCTTTGCTCCATGACATCATCTAAGAAATAATGACCCCTATGAATATTAGAGTATTTTCATAATAGCACATTAACAATGGGATTTTGACCAAGGTAGAAACTAGAAATCGGATCTATATTATTTAATAAGCAATCAGAGCAGACCCTGATCATATGGTGCCTACAGTAACTATCTGATCTAGGTCTACCCTGTTTACAAAGTCATAGAAAAGCATATTTATGAAGTAAAGGTTTAATGTCCGAATACTAAGGGCAAATACAGTAGTACACACATAATACAAAATATGGAAAAGAAAGAAACAAGGGGAATTAAAAATTTCAGTATGACATACAAATGTATTCCAGTAAGAATATGGCCATTCCATTAGCTTTATAGACTCTTTCATTGTCAACTGCTTAACCCTGTACTTGATGAATATTCATATAAGAAATAATAATACCATGAATATTTATTAGCTGATTTATTTTTTTTACCTGAGCAAAAGATGTAGAATCAGAATTAACCCATTCCCTCATATTGACGCCTCTGTAAAAGTCACTTATTGAAACCATATAAATAATACATGTATATATAATTCTAAACTTTCCCTTTTTGCAAGTAAATGCTCCTTTTTGGTAGATGTACATGTATTAAAAGAGGTTGGATCTAAAAATAGCCTATGAGGGAATGGGTTTAATCAAACAGACGAGTCCCAGATGAGACGGCTACTGTAGGAGCCTTCTGATTAGGGACTGCTCTGTTTGCATATGCATAAAAAAGTCTCCATACCTGGTAAAGGGTTAAGCTTTTAACTGTTTGTATTTTCTTCCTTTTTGTTTGAAATAACAGCATCAAACTGTTTGGAATCTAATGAGATGCTGGATCCAAACTGTTTGCAAGATTTGAATGGCTGTGAAAGAGCTAAACATCGTGACATTATGGCACAGTAGCAATTTTACTGATGCCAAGACATGCTTGGTATTTTAATTTGTTTCTGCAAGTTTCATTTCTTAAAGTTAACAGATTATTCACAGTGACAAATGCCTGTTATCGTTTCACTCTCACCTCACCCTCCTCTCGTACAGCATTCACATAAAACCACTTAAAACCATAAATTATAGTATCAACACTTTTACCGTCATTTAGAACTTCATACACTGAAAACTAGGTCATAGTGACATCACAACTATTTCAATAATCATACCTGCCCTAAGTAACCCTTTCAACACAATAACTTTAGTCTGCAAAACAGTCTGTTTCAATTCTAAGTCAAAATTTGAAATACATTGTAGTTCTGATGAGAGGCTGAATTTGCTTGTGTATTTTTACCCAGTGTATCATTTTGCAGGTATCTCATGACACTAAGCTAGAGGCTAGAAAACTAGAGCATGCAGAGCCGAAAAAATCTCGGTAAAATACTTTCTTCTCAAATATAGGTAAACTATTTTCTATCTTGACAAATCCTAAATTGTATCACATGTTTTTTCTAGTCAGTACTAACACAATGGCAAAGAAAAAAAATAATATTTGGATGGAATTTTATAGATCATTGTGTCTGTTATCATCTGACAGGAACACTGTAGTATTAGCAATTCCTCTTCATAATAAAGCTTCCTACAAAGTTTTGTTAAAATCTTGTAGGTAGTTGCTGAGAAATAGCAAACCCAACACACCAATGGACCAACAAGGTGACTCCTTACCCACATAATAATTATAAGAATGAAGCAATGTTAACTTTTAGCCTGCTGAGCAACATTAGCAAAGGTCATAGACATCAGTATCCATGCTTATAAAACTTTTTAGTCGAGTCTGAGTTCGTTCTCAAGTTTTTGATTGGTCAGATTTGAGCCTTTGGCCTGAGAAGAAACTCAGACTCAACTAAAAAGCTTTATAAGCATGGGCCCTGCTGTCACAGTTGATTTATCTTTCATTTCTTTTTAACACAATCAAGAGTACCAAACAGTTTAGATCCTGATGAATTGCCTCAACATCTCTTCTGGATCCAAACTATTAGCATAGGTAATCACTCATCAAAAGCAGGCTGATGTTAATCAAATACATGTTTTCCAAACGAGTCTACAAGCATCTTTCATACAGAATGTTCTTGCAAAAATCTGATTAATGAGTAGCAATGGCAAAACTTGCAATGCGCTTACAAAACTTCAACCCTTTACTGATAGACACATTAGCACCTTTGCAAACAGAGTAGACCCATGTTCAGTCTGCTCCTACATGAGCTGTTTGACCAGGGACCCATATCACACAACTCCTATAGGAGCCATCTGTTCAGGGACTGCTCTGTGTGCTTACAAAATAATAGAAAAGGGTTAAACACATGATTCCATTAGCTCTGGCTATCAAGTATACAAGTCCAATAAAGCAAAAAGGCAGTACAGTTAAACTTGTCTTAAGCAACTACAAATCTAGTTAACCCTTTCCCTCATATAAACACCATTTTCACACATTTGCTAACAGAGTAGACCAGATCAGATGGCTCTTATAGGAGCCATCTGATCAGGATCTGCTCTGTTTTTTAATGGAATTTGATAGATCTACTTCTTTAGTTTCTAAAATGGCCACAGTGTGTCATCTTCCGTATTTCATTATGTCCATGAATTTAAAGTAGGTATTGACATTTGGAATAAATATAGAAAATGGAAAGGGTTAACACAGAAATCTTGAAATGCAGGCGGTTGTCTAACACTTTCCTCCATAAATACGACTTTCTACACCTCTGTAATAGTCACTTCTTGAAACTATTGTGATAAATATTTATCACAATGGTTTCTATACTAAACAATTATAATATTTTCCTTTTCTCTAGTAAATGCTCCTTTTCGGTAGATTCATTCAAAGATATTGGGTCTAAAATTAGCCTATGGAGGAAAGGGTTAATGCACGAAAAAGGCATAGCTTTCTGCATTACATCTGTTCTGTATCTGCCTTAAAGACCAATAATTAGTGCTCTTTTTGATGGTCACTTAAGACAGGTTTTACTGTATATGAATATTATTTAATGGAGAAGAGTAAGACCAGCTGCTGTGATGGAATTGAATCTCTTATGAAGGCATTTACTGGTTCAAACAAGCATAGGTACACAACATATTCATCACAAACTGGAATGGCACATCCTTGTTTAATGAGTCCATTCAGGATTTTGAATGACGAACAGTGCAGACCCTGATTAGTGAACTTCCCAAAGGATCCCTCTTATCTGGGTCTATACTGTCTATATATACCAGTCCATTCTGTCCACGATTCAATGGGTTAACACACAGCTTACACCCTAATCATTGTGTTCTCATGATCTGGCTAGTCTGGGAAAGTTAAGATAATTATAATGTGTACTTTTCTACATCTTGCTACCATTCTCTGCTTTGAAGTGACCTTAACTCTTTGCACGTTACGTAATTTTTTGTCTGCTTCAATTCTTGAAATAACTTCTTTGCAAAAATTTGATCAAGCAGTTTGGATCCTGATGAGACGCTGCATTATGCGGCGTCTCATCTGGATCCAAACTGTTTGCATAGGTAATCAGTTTTGCCACTAGGGTGCAAAGAGTTAATGAGTCCAAATGAAGCAGAATATTGCAGATAATTTTTTGAATACAGCTTTGGTGCTCCTCTCCTGCCATAATGTGTCATATGGAACAATCTACAGGACAATGACAAGAACTGAAAGACTAATTGGCAAAAATGAACAAAACACCTGGTAGGTGACACGGGAACATGAAATTTGCTTGAATAATTTGTATTCCCCCCCCCCCCCCCCAAAGAACTCTACGATCAACAATTTATTCAAGGTTGCCACAAACCAGAGGAAATAAAACGCCCTGATATAATTTCCCTGACATGTTACATTGCAACATTTATGTAATATTTCTGAGGAAGTTTAAAATATATGGTGTTGAATTTTTTTTTAATTTCCTGACATTTGCCTTTAATTTCAATTTTTCCTGACAGTTCTCAAAATTCACTGACAATACCCAACCTTGAAAACATTCCTCCCGTGGCAACCCTGTTATTATGCGAACAACAATATTACATTAGTCTCGCTAATGCAACCACGTAATGTATAACACAGGTAATGAAGCTTCCTGCACAACTTTTGTCCTGCATTAACCTACCTCCTGTTTTAAAAACAGGTATTACAGGCATATTAGTGAGACTTTACTTGGTTGTTTCTTGTGTGAAAATCAGTCTTGCATAGAAAACATGTAAATACACAATGAAGATAGATAACGTTGAGCCTTGAAACCTGTGGTAAATTGACATAAAATGAATAAAAGTAACCTATTACCCTATTGACATGCCTTGGCAGACACAGTAGACAAATATTAGAGAGCTGCTATTGGTGACTTCTGATCAGGGTCTGCTCTGTTTGCTATTGATTAATATATGATCTTATTCTACAGTTTCTGCCATGGTAAAAAAGCCTGTGTTCATATGCGATCATAATCCAATCAGCTAGTAAATATTCATGACATACATGTAATTATTTACTACATGAATATTCATGAGGCAAGAGGTTAACATAATTTTGACATTTCAGCCTTAACCCTTTCCCTGTTTAATATTCATGATGACATCATGAATATTAATTAGTATTTTTGTAATGGCATATATATAAAGGATTTGATGATATTGGTAGAAACTAGAATCATATCTATATTATTTATTAAAGCAAACTGCAGACCCTAATCAGAGGGTTCCTACAGGAGCAGTCTGATCTGGGTCTACAATGTTTGCAAATGTGTAGAAAGGCATATTAACCCTTTCCTCCATAAATACACCTTTCTACGCCTCTAAATATTACCTGTTGAAACCATTGTGATAAATAGAGCATTTGCTCCTATAGGAGCAAATGCTCTATTTATCACAATGGTTTCAAATTACAAAATTCTCCTTTTATCTAGTTAATGCTCCTTTTCGGTAGATTTATTCAAAGAGGTAGCCTATGAGGGAATGGGTTAATGGATTAAAGGGTTAAAAGTGTATATCTGAAACTATTTGACAATGATTGATTTTCTGAGAAGACAAAACCTTGCTTCAGAATGTAAATCAGATATTCTGCCAATTAGAATTTTAGTATCGAAAGGATAATTCTACCTTACTCATTCCTCCAGGCTACTTTTAGACTCACTCTTTTGAACAAATCTACTGAAATGGAGCATTTACTAGATACATTTTTTTTAAGAATTGTGTGGTTTTGAAACCATTGTGATAAATAGAGCAATTGTTCAAATACAGCAAATGCTCTATTTATCACAATGGTTTCAAAGAGTGACTTTCATAGAGATGTCAATATGAGGGAATGGGTTAAACTTTTACCTTAACACTTAAGGCTTTCTTCCATAGGCTATTTTTAGATCCATCCACTTTGAATAAATCTACCGAAAAGGAGCATAAATTACAGAAAAGGATTTTTTTTAGAATTTTGTAGTTTGAAACCATTGTGATAAATAGAGCATCTGCTCCTGTAGGAGCAAATGCTCTATTTATCACAATGGTTTCAAGAAGTGACTATAACAGAGGCATATTTATGGAGGAAAGGGTTATGCATATTCATGTAATGACTATGATCTTAATTAGAAGTTTATTTTATAATGGCATCATGAGCAAGGACATTTTTGACCATGGCACTAACTGTAGAATCAGATCTACATGTATATTATTTCATAAGCAAACTGTGTAGACCTTACATGAGCCATCTACTCTGTCTGCAAAGTGTTTCCTATGAAGTAAAGGGTTAACGATTATATTTCTAGCCAATACAATTATATTTCTAGCCAATACCACCATAACATTTGATGTCTAGTATAGGTTTTTAACCCATTCCCTCAGAGGCTATTTTTAGATCCAACCTCTTTGAATAAATCTACCGAAATGGAGCATTAACTAGAGAAAAGTAGTTTTAGAATGTTGTAGTTTTGAAACCATTGTGATGAATAGAATATTTGCTCCTATGGAGCAAATGCTCTATTTATCACAATGGTTTCACAAAGTGACTTTTACAGAGGCATAGAAAGGCGTATTTATGGAGAAAAGGGTTAAAAAATTTTTATAAATTCTATGCATTCAAATTACGACCAAATAACACATTTCCATGGCAGTTGAGGCAAAATCAACCACTTGCTTTTAACCCTGTACAGGACAGGAGTCGTCTGCAAATGTGTAAAAAGGCTTCTATGAGGGAAAGGGTTAACTTCTTAAATGTGTTAATGTTTACTTTATCCACAGATATTGTCCAAGTAGGACTACACATACATATATATATAATACATACACCTCCATTTGGAAGTTTTTTTTTGCATTTCAAGGCACATCTTTGAAACATTCCCTGTATAATTCTGTTAACAGCAGTCATTGCCCTACATTATTAGGATGCCAATATCTCATGTACACCCATTTATAAAGCTGAATAATTCAAGTTGGCGCAATTTTTGATAACTGTAAATTAGACTGACAAAGTAGAACAAGGGGCATAACTATGGCAAAATTAATTTTAGGGTTACCTGCCCTTGTGAAATGGGTTCTCCTTGTGATAGTAAACATGCATACCAAATATCTTTGATGGTTTCTGAGAAAAGGGACCTTAACAAAATTAACCAATGCCGACGCCGACGAGAGGGTCATGACAATAGCTCCACTTTTTGAAAAAGTGGAACTAAAAATTAATAGACCCTGATCAAACCATTCCTTCAGAAGTAGTTTGATCTGGATCTGCACGATTAGCCTATGTTTGTCTGTCTGAAACTGCAGTTTGATCGGAGTTTATCAGGGTTGTCATTATTAACTGATTGCTGATTGAACCATCATTTAAAATCTTGAGAAAGTCATCAACAAGGTCGATGTATTGTTTCTTTGAACTGGAGTTTGAGCAACATAACTCTGTGTCATTGTACGAACTTGAATCACTGCTGATGACAATAACATCACTAGGGCCGCTGTCTAATATTTCCATTTCAAAGGCACTCCAGATGTATATTAAATGGATGAGGATGTTTCCAACTGAAAACAATATTATCCGAAGCCTGCTATATTATGACTCATATTTCATATAAATCACCCTGCGGGTTATTTACATTGGGCACCAAATGTAACATGGTGAAAAAGTTGTGACTCAACTGGGGCTCTAACCAAGGGCCTTACCTTACAAATGTACCATGACAACACTCTACCGACTGAGCTATCAAGCCACATAGTCTAAAGCATATCCGTTTCACCACAATCTCTACCCGGCTACATTAATTAAAACCTACTTTACGAGTCATGTTCTGGATCATTTACTGTTCAACTGCTATGCTTTACTTGACTACTTCCCCAAACTTATTAGCAGACCTGTCTTCTGTAAACCATTATGAACAGAATGAATTATTTTACTGAAATAAGCAGTAATATAATTTTACAAATTTACCAAATGGTCATTCATAGAAATTTCACAATGATTATGATCGAGAGCCCATTAATTTACTTGCAGCTATACTCACAAATCTGCGAGAAAATGGAACTGGATGTAGTCAATTCCAAACTAGAAATGTGTCCATAGGACACTGATGCCTCCACTTCAGACTTTTGGTCACAGAAAAGGCCATTTGCAAATAAAGGGCCGCAACTCCTAATCCACTAAAACAATTTACATGGCTATCAAACTTGACCAAGATATAATGGCCACAAACATGTGTGTAAAGTTTGGTGTGGATTGGACAAATACTTTGCAAAAAGAAGTGCGGACAAATTCTTCTACTGACATGGGCAACCCTATATGCCACCTCTATGTGGGGGCGTAACAAGAGTTTTAGGTCTAGGAAAGCAGTACTTTTGATCCTCAAAACATCTAAAATTCATTTTCGGCCCAGGTAGCCCCCTTGACCTCTGGTCTAATCTGTTATTTTTTTCCAAAAAAATTGTTTCAATTGATATTAATGGCAACCCTGATCTACAGGAAACTATTTACTACTCCACTTGTCTCATTTAATCTGTTCCCTCACAGGCTATTTTTAGACTCAATGTATAAACCTACTGAAAAGGAGCATTTATTAGTGTAAACGAAAATTACTGAATGTGCAGTTTTGGAACCATTGTGATAAATAGAGCATTTGCTCCATAATGGAGCAAATGCTCTATTTATCACAGTGGTTTCAAAAAGTAACCTTTACAGAGGCATCAAAATGAGGGAATGGGATAAAATCATCAAAATGTGCAGAATTACTTTTTTCAGCATGCAAACTGGGTTTATGCAGCTTTACAAACTATAGCGGAGATGTAAATTGGGTGTCCTACTATTCTGGGTAAATACAATACTGCTAGTACCATGTTAGCTGCTGTTTGGGGATTGACACCTGGTTTTCAATGTGTTCACCACTTGGTTCTGTAAGTTTGTTAGGTACTGATGGGCCTGGAATAGCTCATCCACACGAAGTTCCTTTAAAATATCGGTCTTATTTCCATATAAACTACGTAAAGTCTCGAGCAATTTGGTCCCTGTATTCATTTCATTTGATGCTGACTGGGCATCAGTTGCTAAGATACTGCCAACACCTGATTGGCTGTTAGGTGTGTCACATGGCATGTCCTTGCTCTGTGATTGGCTGATGGTTTGGGAAAGTCTACTGACTTCATTTAGAAGGTCTCCACTGCTAGCCAATATAGATTCAATATCTGTGGGGTTAATATCTTTATCTGCAATAGAGAGATGAAAAATATTAGCGTTTTACATAAACATGTATTCAAAACAATCGAAAATCAAACATTTAGTGCAAATCCATTTGTATCTACAGCAGAACTTTTCCTAAGTGGTCATTCATTTGTTGAACATAGGAGTGTAAAAAACAGCAGGTGGTTGCTTAATGCAGGGCAAAAGTAATGCAGAAAGCTCATATAAGAGCTTTCTGCATTACATTCGACCTGCATTTAGCTACCACCAGCCTTACACTCAATTTTTTTTTTTGATGACTTAAGACAGGTTCTATTGATTCATTGTATACATTAGAGCCAAGTTCAAGACCATCTTTGCAAACTGACTGCCGTTCTTGCATTATTTTTTTTTACATGAAATGGACCATAAATTTGACTGGGAGAATTGAAATTGATAACAATTCTGTACTTGCTAAAAATGTTATGCCTTTATTTGATAAACATATCTTTGAAAACTGAGTGCCATATCTTAACCCTTTCCTCCATAGGCTATTTTTAGATCCATCCACTTTGTATAAAACTACCAAAAAGGAGCATTAACTACAGAAAAGGATTTTTTTTTTAAATTTTGTAGTTTGAAACCATTGTGATAAATAGAGCATTTGTTCCTATAGGAGCAAATGCTCTATTTATCACAATGGTTTCATAAAGTGACTTTTACAGAGGTGTAGAAAGGCGTATTCATGGAGGAAAGGGTTAAACGAAAACTTTTACCCAACCTTTCTTACAGATAATTTGCTCCAGTTAAAAGTACAGGTCTGATTCTAAACTATCAGCAAAATTCTCCTTGTTCATACATGTGCCATTAAAAGATTCATATCTAGTACCTGGGACAGAATCCCTTTTATGTTCCTGTGTAGAGCTGGGCTTCTCTGCTGAAGATTTAGTTGGCTCTTGCTCTTTGTCTGCTCCTCCTGAAAAATAATTATCACACCTAACTGTAGACTGTATAAATTGAAGAATTGGCTTAATTTTCATAATTTAAAAAAGAAAAAAAGAAAAAAAAGATTAGTGAACCAAACTTAGACAGTATCCAAAGTATCTGAACACGTGTTACAGTCCTTTTCAAATGAAAGACAATTCTGAAATTTAAGCAAAAAATACAACTGAGGTATAGATGAATAGATAAGACACATAAATTAAAACACCTTTCCCTTATACAAGCGCATTTTCACGCATTTGCAAACAGAGTAGACCCAGAACAGGGTTTGCTCTGTTTGCTAATGGAATTTGATAGATCTGTTTCTTTAGTTTCGAAAATGGCTACAATGTTCCACCTTCCATATTTCATTATAATTATTTTGTCCATGAATGTTCAGTACGTAATGAAATTCTGAACAAACATAGAATAGGGAAAGGGTTAAGAATAGCTAACATCATAGGGATTAGAGAATGACGATTTTAGTTTTTGAATACACAACCTTTATCTATGGCTCTGTATACATGTAAACAGATAAACTTACAATACAATATATATTAACCCTTTTCCTCATATAAACGTGTTTTCACGCATTTGCAAACAGAGTAGACCCAGATCAGACGTCTCCTAGAGGAGCTGTCTTATCAGGGTCTGCTCCGTTTGCTAATAAAATTTGAAAGATCTGTTTCTTTACTTTCTAAAATGTCTACAATGTTCCTCCTTCCATTTTGTCCATGAATATTCAGTAGGTATTTATATTTTACATAAACATAGAACAGGGAAAGGGTTAAATATTCTGACACCAATCTCCCTTCTCAATCTGTTTGTAAAGCTGAACAAGCCCACTTGACCCTATTTCTGCTCTGTTTGCTCACGATATAATATAAACAAGGGCATGTTGTATTGCTATGCAAGACATGAGTCCCCCACCGGACTGAAAAAAAAACCTCCACTCTCCCCACCCCACCCACCCATGGTGTGGTTGACCATGGTATATACATGACCACCTGAATGGTATTAGTACCTACTTTCATGCATTGGATCAGCAAATAAAAAGTTATTGTCCCGACAAGAAAAAATGAAAAAGGGGAGTAACTCCAAAAATATTGATGCTAGAGTTATTGCCCTTGTGCACGACACTACACCTCATCATGCTTGTTCCATATGAGAAGTTTCAAATCAATTGAACCAGTACATAAAAAGTTATTGTCCGGACAAAAAAATATGAAAAAGGGGAATAACTCCAAAAATATTGATGCTAGAGTTATGGCCCTTGTGCATGACACTACTCCTGATCATGCTTCTTCAATGTGTGAAGTTATAATGAATTTGGCATAACTTTGTAGGAGATATTGCCCGGACACGAAGCGTGACAGACGGACTGACAAGAAAATATGAAAAAGGGGAAGAACTCCAGTAATATTGATGCTAGAGTTATGACCCTTGTGTATGACACTACCCCTCATCATGATTGTTCCATATGTGAAGTTTCAAATCAATTGAACCAGTAGATAAAGAGTTATTGTCCGGACAAAAAAATATGTAAAAGGGGAATAACTCCAAAAATATTGATGCTAGAGTTATGGCCCTTGTGCATGACACTAGCCCTCATCATGCTTCTTCAATGTGTGAAGTTATAATGAATTTGGCATAACTTTGTAGGAGATATGGCCCGGACACGAAGCGTGACAGACGGACGGACGGAATCGAGCAAACCTATAGTCCCCCAACCGGTAACCGGTGGGGGACTAATAATATTCTAGTTTCTGCAATGTCCAAATATTCCTGTGTCCATGTGCTATTATAACAATCAATCTAATTTATATTCATGATGTCATTATTTCTAACATATTCATGGAGTAAAGGGTTAAAAACAATAATGATACTGATTTGAGTGTTCAAATTATCCAAAGTTTACTGTGCATCAACTGATTTAGCAGCTATACACTAGAAACCATTTCCCAAACATACTAAATATGTACTAACCATTTTTCTGTTGATCTGACGCAGATTCTGCTTTTGCAGGTCCCCACAACTTGACAGTCTTGGCTTTCTTGTTCTGGCTGAACTTGTCAAGGGCCTTCCTGACAGTCAGCACCTTGGGGGACCTGATGGGAAGACTCTGAATGTCGCCCTCAGTCAGCACCGACAAGTCACCAATAGTCTGAATATTCCTTGCTCTCATTAGCTGACCCAAACCTCTGGACCTTAAAAATGAAACACTATAACTGAATTTTCATCCAAGAAATAAAGACATAATGAACATTTATTAGCTGACCTTTTTTAACTGAAAATGAACACAGAATTTGCTTGGCCATGGCTTCAGATGACTATTTTAATTATTTTTCATTTTCCTTCATTTTTGTTGTCACAGTAACAAACAGTTTGGATCCATCTGGATCCGAACCATTTGTACAGGTAATCACAGATATGACATTGACAGCAAAAAGAGTTAAATGCAGTCAGTACAAATAAGTTTACATCCTGATATTACGATTCACTCAGCATTTCATCTGGATCCAAACTATTTGCACAGGTACTCAAAGCTTCACCACTAGTGGGCACTGGATCCAAACAATTTGCACAGGTACTCAAAGCTTCACCACTAGTGGGCACCGGATCCAAACTATTTGCATAGGTACTCAAAGCTTCACCACTAGGGGGCACCGGATCCAAACTATTTGCACAGGTACTCAAAGCTTCACCACTAGTGGGCACTGGATCCAAACTATTTGCATAGGTACTCAAAGCTTCACCACTAGTGGGCACTGGATCCAAACAATTTGCACAGGTACTCAAAGCTTCACCACAAGTGGGCACTGGATCCAAACTATTTGCATAGGTACTCAAAGCTTCACCACTAGTGGGCACCTAGTTAAGTACATGTAGCTCCATTGAAAAAGACCTAATTCAAAAGTCTGCAGAGATACTGAATTGTAAATTCCATCTTTGAAATAGATAATGAATAATGCACTCCTAAATAGTTTGGCAATGCTCTTTGTATTAACCCTCATATAAATGTGTTTTCATGCATTTGCAAACAGAGTAGACCCAGATCAGACGGCTCCTAGAGGAGCCGTCTGATCAGGGTCTGCTCTGTTTGCTAGTGGAATTTGAAAGATGTTTCTTTACTTTCGATAATAGCTACAATATTCCACCTTCCACATTTTGTTATAACAATTTTGTCCATGAATGTTCAATAGGTATTAAAATTTGGAATGAATAAGAACATGGAAAGGGTTAAACACTTGACAGCAGAAGTAAAGATCAGATGAGTGAATTAACCCTTTCCTCCATAAATACGCCTTTCTACGCCTCTGTAATAGCCACTTCTTGAAACCATTGTGATAAATAGAGCATTTACTCCATAGGAGCAAATGCTCTATTTATCACAATGGTTTCAAAACTACAAAATTCTAACATTTTCCTTTTCTATAGTAAATGGTCCTTTTGGGTAAATGTATTCAAAGAGGTTGCGTCTAAAACTAGCCTATGGAGGAATGGGTTAAAAACCTTTTACAAGAATAGTTGCTTAATTTCTCCATCAAACCTGATATACATGTATTGTGATGATTACTCACCTTTGAATTGTCTCAAATAATATTCAAGGAGTAAACGGTTAAGAACATGTTAACACTTTCCTTCATAAAACGTGTTTTCACGCATTTGCAAACAGAGCACAGCCATATAGGAGCTGTCTGATCACGATCTGCTCTGTTTGCTAATGGAATTCCAAAATGGCTACAATGTTCCACTTTCCATATTTCATTATAACTATTTTATTCATGAATATTCAGTACATACTGAAATTTGAAATAAACATAGAACAGAGAAAGGTTAACGAACAGTCATATACACAGTAAAACCTCTCTATAACGGCCACTAAATTATGTTAATTAACTGATATTTAGGGCAGGTGGCTGCTTTAAGCTGCCATCTGCCTTCAACAAAACATACTTTATGTATTCAGTGGCCGTTATAGAGAGGTTTTACTGCAGTATATATAGCATTAGGACTTACCATATTGATGATGTCAATTGTGGCAGAACTTTTTCTACAGACTGGTCACATGTCTGCAGTCCAGGGTACACAGGGTCCACAGTGTTGAGCTGGGACTCCTGGGTACTGTGGTAACTTGCCTGACTCTGGCTGACTCCCTGTGTTGACTGGGTGGTCTCAGTCCTCAGGGAAGAAGTTGGGGTACTAGGCACTGGGGCTGCCTGGCTCTGCAAATTTGATGAGAACAATTTATAGGGTCACTTCAACCGGAAATGGGTCTAACAGATGCTACACAGTGTTGACCTGTTTATTGGTCAAGTCTACAGTACTTGCAAATATGTTTTCTCTCCTACAAATCATTCTACTCCAGTACTTGTATCACTGTTTGAATACTGAACAGGGTCCTTATACTATAATGCCAGTGAGAAACGCTGCATCAAGTTAACCCATTCCCCCATATTGACGCCCGTTAACCCATTCCCCCATATTGACGCCTCTGTTAACCCATTCCCCCATACTGTTGCCTCTGTTAACCCATTCCCCCATATGGACACCTCTGTTAACCCTTTCCCTGTTCTATGTTTATTCCAAATTTTAATACCTACTGAATATTCATTAACAAAACAGTTCTAAAGAAATATGGAAGGTGGGACATTGTAGACATTTTAGAAAGCAAAGAAACAAGATCTATCAAATTCTATTAGCAAACAGAGCAGACCCTGACCAGACGGCTCCTTTAGGAGCCATCTGATCTGGGTCTACTCTGTTTGCAAATGCGTGAAAACACATTCATATGAGGGAAAGGGTTAAAATCACTTTATGAAACCATTGTGATAAATAGAGCATCTTTCCTTTTCTCTAGTAAATGCTCCTTTTCGGTAGATTTATTCAAAGAGACTGGATCTAAAAATAGCCTATCAGGTAATGGGTTAATGCAGACTTGGAAAATATCGAAACTAGATGGACCTTTTTTCATGTGAATTCTTGTCTGCTGAACACATTCTGTTAATTTTAAAACCTTCATATAACCAATTCCGTTATATTGACGCCTCTGTAAAAGTAACATTTTGACACTATTGTGATAAATTTACTCCAAAGGAGCAAATGCTCCATTTACCACAATGGTTTCAAAACTACACACATTTAACAGTCTCCTTTTCTCTACTAAATGTTTCTTTTCGGTAGATTTCTTCAAAGAGATTGGGTCTAAAAATAGCCTATGAGGGAATGGGTTAACAGATATTGTAAGAGGAATTGCCTATCAGAATTTAGCAGTAAAATCAATTCTATATCAAAGGTTTTTAAATTTTCTAAGATTCTGAATGATAATTCCAGTGCAAACCCTGATCACATGGCTCTTATTAGTCCTCTTAATCCTCTACATTTTGCAAATGCCAGTACACATTTCAGCATTAAGATGATCTAGTATGCCTTGTTGTCTTTTTATTACAATGGTTTCAAAACTACACAATTCTAAACTTTTCCCTTTCTCTAGTAAATGCTCCTTTTCGGTAGATTTATTCAAAATGGTTGGGCCTAAAAATAGCCTATAGAGGAAAGGGTTAATGGATCACCTTGATCTTATCTACAGATCTGAAGCAAGTTTCAAGAGATATATATCAAACAAATCCTACAATTTGCCCGGCTACCTAGCAAAGCAGCACCAACCTTATCAGCAGAGTTTGTAACCAGGGGTGACGAAGGAGTGGCCTCTTGTTTCTTAGTTCTCTCTGCCTCTATAGGGTTTGCAAATGATACCCTGCGTTGCTGAAAACAAAAAATGGTAGCGCTTTTAAATCATGAAGAAATGATGTATGTAATGCCTATGTAAGCAAATAGGAATATATTATGGTTTACTTTTTAATCCTTAACCCAATTAACTCATTCCCTCCTAGACTAATTTTAGATCCAACCTCTTTGAATTAATCTACCAAAAAGGAGCATTAACTATAGAAAAAGAACATTTTAGAATTGTGTAGTTTTGAAACCATTGTGATAAATAGAGCATTTGCTCCTATGGAGCAAATGCTCTATTTATCACAATGGTTTCAATGAATGAGTTCTACAGAGGCGCAAAAAGGTGTCAGTAGGAGAGAACGAGTTAAAACTCTTGTAAGAAATATTGACTGGATTTTTATAATGGTACATGAGTATGGGATATTTTGTCCATTACAGAAACTGTAGAATCACATCCAGGTCAAGATATAAGTTAAAACATTTTTAAGAATAATTCCTTTATTTTTCCACCAAACCCTGTGTTGTGATCACTCGTTAGAATCGTCTCAAAGGGTTAACAGAAATCTCCACATTCTGACAATGACATTTCACGAAATAGCAACACAGTAGAACCCCTCTAATGCGACCACTTAATAATTAAACATGGTAGTCTTTATAAGCAGGTGGTTGCTTAACCCTTTCCCTCATGTAAACGCGTTTTCACGCATTTGCAAACAGAGTAGACCCAGATCAGACGGCTCCTATAGGAGCCGTCTGATCTGGGTCTACTCTGTTTGCTTAGTGAAATCGGAAATATCTGTTCCTTTACTTCCTAAAATGGCTACAATGTTCCACCTTCCATATTTCATTTTTACTGTTTTGTCCATGAATATTCAGTAGGTATTGAAACTTGGAATAGGCACAGAACAGGGAAAGGGTTAATGCAGGACAAAAGGAATGCAGAAAGCTCCTCTACAATACTTTTGTCCTGCACTAAGCTATCACCTGCCTCTACCGTCCAGAATTATACCTCTTTTAGGTGGTCGTATTAGAGGGGTTTTACTGTATATCAAAACATTTAGATGCGGCTTCCTTTCTCTATTTACTGCACATCTATAAATATTTGCATATAAAGTAATTGTTGTGTTAATTATGTCCGCTTCAATTCTCAATTTCACTCCTCTATAAATAGAGAAATTCTTTCATTTCTCTTCAAAATAATAAAGTCACATTGTGAAACACTCTGGATTCAAATAAAGGGTTTGGTGGGGAAATAACGATTTTAGTATCTGAGTACGCATATTTATCTGTAGCTCTGATCATAGAGTAAATAATAGTCATAAGGTCCCCATATCTTACATGCATGAATATGCATTAATCCAGAACTCCCATCAACCCTTCTCTCCATAAATACGCCTTTCTATGCCTTTGCAAACAGAGTAGACCCAGATCGGACAGCTCCTGTAGGTGCAGTCTAATAAGGTTCTGCTCTGGTTGCTTATAAAATATAGATCTGATTTTAGTTTCTGCCATTGACGAAAATTCAAGTGTCCATGTGCTATTATAACAATCTAATTAATATTCATAATGACATTATTTCATGGAGTAAAGGGTTAAAGGAAAGAAATGGATGACACATGAACTTTAACAAGAGGGCCAGAATGGCCCTGACATCGCTCACCAGACAATCAGGAAAGAAGATTTTCAAAGATTTCACTATATGTTTCTATAGAAAACTAGCCGGCCCTGGGGTGGGGCAAATTTTAATTCAGAAAGAATAAATTAATCTATACTTATGTTCAAAATTTCAGATATTTTCATTACGTCTTCATGAGTTCATATTATTATTCATATCTTATCTTAAAATTGATGTACTTTTAACCCTTCCCCTGTAATATGTTTATTCAAAATTTCAATACCTAGTGAATATTCATGGTCAAAATAGTTGTAATGAAATATGGAAAGTGGGACAGTATAGCCATTTTAGAAAGTAAAGAAACATATTTCAAATTCCATTGACAAACAGATCGGACCCTGATCAGACAGCTGCTATAGGAGCCGTCTGATTTGGGTCTGTTCTGTTTGCAAATGCATGAAAAGTCATTTATATGAGGGAAAGGCTTATTAGTAAACATATTATAAGTACATGTATATTGTACACAAAATAAAAATAATTTAATGCAATTTGCACTATATTATATCATAAGCAAATACAGCAGATTGATCAGATGGCTACTACATGAGCCATCTGATCTGGGTCTACTCTGTTTGCAAAGGTGTATAAATGCATATTTATGGAGTAAAGGGTTAATTGTTCTATTTACAGGTCAGATCTAATTTGCAACTGCCATTATCCAGAAGGAAGGCAATCCAGTTGTAATCAAAAAGTGTGAAAGGGAAATAACCTACCTTTTGTGTATGCTTAAAATAGCCAGCTAAAAATAGACACTGCTCTCCAAGATGCAATAGAACACTTGAATTTGTATTAAGCTGAACTTAGTTATAGGATCTATATTGATAGCTGGCAGCTTAATGCAGGGCATAGATATGGGGGAAAAAAGCTTTAAGAGCTTTCTGCATTTTGAGAATTATCCACATAGTTTTCTCAATCTAAAATGAGTGTGTGTAATTTGACTAAACACAATTCCTACTCTACTGATCAGGCTAAGGGTGATTACCAATACATTCCCACTGACCAGCTAGTCCTATCAGAGCATTGGCTTATCTGAGGAAAACTTTAACCTGTAGAACCTTTAGACTGTAATTTCTGATGTGAAAAAATATATACACAGAGCAGGGCCAATTTTAACCTAAGAACTATGATATTAACAAAACTCATAACGGTATGCTAAGTTAATCTATACAACAAATATCTAAGCTCTGGGACATGTAGTTTTGACTAGAAGAGTTTCAAAGTTTTTCCTATGCATATATAGTGATCCCATGGGCTGTTTATGCAGTCAGCTACAAAAAACTGTGAATCCCTGGGGTGGGGCCAATTTTGACCCTAGAGGCATAATTTATATAACTTTTGTAGAAGACCTGAAGTTGAAGCTATGTGCCAAATATGAAAAGCCGAGAACCTTCTAGTTTGAGAGGAGAAGAATTTCAAAGTTTTCACTATATGTTTCTATTGAAAACTGAAAACCCCTGGGGCAGGGCCAATTTTGACCCCAGGGGCATAATTTATATAACTTTTGTAGAGGACCTACAGATGATGCTGATGCTATGTACCAAAGATGAAAGCTGAGAACCCTGTAGATTCAGAGGAGAAGATTTTTAAAGGTTGAAATTGTTGACGCCCGACGACGCACGCCGACGGACATCAGGCGATCACAAAAGCTCACCCTGAGCACAAAAGTGCTCTGGTGAGCTAAAAATTGTAGCTGATGACAATTTTTGCAGACAAACATTAAAACCATTCCTGCCTTGTACTTTTAGTGTTTTCAACTTCAACAAAAGTACAGTTAAACCTCTCTATAATGACAACTAATTGTGTTAATTAGTTGATATTTATGGCATGTGGTTTCTTAAAGCAAGGTGAAAGTAAAACAGAACGTTCCTATAGGAGCGTTCTGTTTTACTTTCACCTTGCCTTAAGCAGCCACCTGCCTTTAACACAAAATACTTGATGTAATTTAGTGGCCATTATAGAGAGGTTTTACTGTAATTTAGGGCTCATTATGGAGAGGTTTTACTGTAGTTGAGTGGCTGTTATAGAGAGGTTTAACTGTTCATACCTTAGCAGGTGGAGAGTTGGTCTCTGATCCAGAGTCGTCTGTAAGCCGCCGCTTCTTGAGAATACTGGCACTCGGTGAGGCTGTAGGCGAGTAGATATGTTCCACTGTAATAGGGTGGAAATCTCGCCTCTTTGGGGACTGAACTTCACCTGAAGTGCTAAGACTTGATGCTTTCAGAATACTTCGCCTGGCAAATCCAGTCTTTCTGTCAAACCTCCTGGATCCCACTACTAATTTGCTGTCTGAATTTGCAAGAAGTACTGAAACTGAATTCTTGCCATTAGCTTCCATTCCTTTCTTTGGAGTTTCATCTAGGTTATCTTTTCCACCAAGCACATTTTTCTGTTTGTCCATCAAACTCAAACTAACACTATTCTCAGTTGAGACAACTTCCTTTTCAGTTACATTGTTCTCTATTTTTCCAATATCAGCCACACCTGTATCTAATTTCTCGTTACATTGCTCAGCATCAAGTTGTTTACTATCTCCATCACCTTCAGAAGAAAGTCTCTTTCTAGAACCAATATCTCTCACCCGTTTCACAGCTAACTTCACTGACTTCTTGGACTGAGGTGAGGTTCTGCCCCTCTTCTCACCAGATCTCAGCCTAGTCACCTTTACCTTACATGATCTTAGTTTGGAGCCAACTGGTGACTGAGGTTCTGACATTTCCTTTGACTTTCTCTTTTTCTTTGATTGTTTGATGTCAATCTTTTCTTTGATTGCCATCAATGGCACATCATCATCTGACGTGGATGATCCATTAATGTCTGTCTTATCTCTATGTTCCTGTCCAGAGTTGCCATTGGCAACATTTTCATTATGCTTTTTAACACTTTTTTCTGCCACCTTATCGAGATCATTAAGAGTTTTTTCATCATTTTCAGAACTTTTACATTTCTCCCCGCTTTCAGCATCCACATTCTTTTCCGAGGCTTGCAAACTTTCTAGCTTCTTTTGTAAACTTTCACCAACAATTTTTTTCACATCTAATTTAGGTACATCTTCATCTGACAAGCTACCCATATTTGAGTCACCATCATGCACAACAATGTCATTTTCACGCTTTAGAACCATTTTCTTGGCAACTGCTTTCTTTCGCTTAGTAGTGCTGCGTCTTTCAGGCTCTTTTGGAGAAATTTTCGTGTTTGGAGTATTCTCACTAACTACAACTAAGCCTTTTTCTTCATTTCCTTCTTTATTCTTTTTGTCATCCTCAAACCCTGTGTATCGATCAGGGGCATTTTCAGCATCTTTCTGTAGTTTATCTGATTTGTTTTTACCTCTGCGTGGTTTTCTCCCTTTTTCTTTTCCAGTCTTAATTTCATCAATGTCCCTCTGACTTTCAACAGACGTATATTCAAGTCTGTCCTTGTCAGTATTATCTGCTTCATTGTCATTTGTTTCCATATCATCAACTTCCATTACGTCTGTTTCATTAAGGGATTCATTAACTGAAGCAACTTCCACTTCCATATCTTCAGATGTACTGCTAACAGATTTGTCTGCATCATCCATTTTACTTTCATCAATTATTTTAGCATTCTGAGACTGACTAAAAATATCCTGACTTACAGGCAGGTCTTTGACATTGTCATCTTGTTTAGACTGTTTTTCAAGCTCTGCTTTTACACGCTTTTCTTTAATTCTCTTGCTTACCTTCGTGGCAGACATGACTGGTTCTGTTTTCTTTTTCTTTCCTTGTTTAACTTCTGGTGACCTTTTCTTTGGAACAACTTGTTTTCTGGAACGAGACTTCCTTGTATCTTTTCCACTTCCAGCATCTTCACTGGAAGACTCCTGGGAGTCTTGGGAAGCATTTTCACTCTCAGTTTCCTTTCCACTCTTCTTTGTTGGTTCACCATCCTGAGAGTAGAGAGACTGGGTTTCTCTGTTTTCAACTTGATCTAAAAGATCGAGCATAACTTTTTCTGAATCTGTCACATTTTTACCAAACAGATCAATCTGTGTTGAGCTTTCATTTTCTAATGGCTTAAATTCTGAGAAATCATCATGTTCATGAGATTTGTTGTCTGCCGTATCAAGATTTATACTGCATTTAGCTTTATCCTTCTTGTGTTTTTCATTTCTATCACTTGGCGTTCCTTCCCCTTCTTTACGGTCACCCCTAGATGGACTGTACCGCTTGATTTCTTGCTCAGTGAGCCTCTTCACCTTCAGAACTGGTGTACCTGTCTTCATGGTAAAGGACTTTGAATTTGGTGATGCTGGTACAATATTGGAGTCTTCTACCATGTCTATATCTGGATTACTGCTCTGTGAGTTGAACAGCTTTCGACTGCTGTTGCCATGACTAATAGACAGATCCTCCAGTACATTTTTAGGAGGCGTTTCCATTATTGATGGCATTTTGTCAACTGCAGTTTTCCCAGCTTCAATGAATTTTGTTGGTGACTGGGTCTCCTCCACAAAAGTTCCTGTGACACTGGCCACTACAATGTCCTGTGATATCTTTTGAGAAAAGTCAGGGCTCTTTACAGGAGGGCGAATTACCCATTTGTCCAGAACCTGTAACTTTTCATTCTCATTAGTGAACCTCTTCTTACCTCTCCTTGGAGATTTAGGAGATGCGGATCTCCTTGGAGACTTGTCACCTTGTGATAAAGCTTTCCTGATTGGAGATTTCAGACCAGGTGATTGGCTAAGCTCATTCAATTTCTGGGTCCAGCTTAGTAGTGGCTCAGAAGAAGTTATCATGTCATCTTCTGTTCCATCTGTTTTCTCAAAGGAAGTGAGCAGTGCATCACTGGGCTTTTTTGACTCTTTCACAGAATCTAAATCGTTCATTTTCTTTGTTTCATTCACTGTAGAGTCAGTCTCGTTGGAACTTTTGCTGGACTTGGACTGGCTCGACTTACTGGATGTAAGCTGTGAAAAGTCTATGACTCCCAGTACGTTTTGAGGAATGGAAGTACATAGCGATGAATCTTTGTCGCTAGAATTCTTGTCAGAAGCCTCTTGTGAGTCTTTTGTTAGGTCAACTGACAGTACTTTGTCCACCGCCTGTGTGGAATTTTCAACATCCATTTTCTGACTTTCATTTATCACAACCACCTCACTCTTTTTATTAGTGTCCGCCGTCTCCTTGACTGACTTAAAAGTATCCTTACTAGATTCAGTTTTCTCTTTAAACCTCACTGATCTCCTGCATTTAGATTTTGCAGATCCCTCTGTGCCAGTGCTGTCTGTAACATCACCCGCTTTGGCTAGGGATTCTCTCCTCTCATCCTCTTTCTGGGTGTTAGTCTGGGACACAGCCTGATAAGATATCAATACTTTGGTCAGAGCTGTAGATAAGATTTGTACTGATCTATCATAATCTTTTATTTCACAGTCAAACACCATCTTGCCGCTACAGCGCATACCCAAATACTAAAATTGTCATTTCTCCACCAAACCCTCAAACAAATGAGTGGTCACAGTATAGGCTTCGCTGGAGAAATAAAAGAGCTACTCTTGAAAATGATTAAATTTACGAATCTTATTTGGACATCTGCTGCCACTCATTAGAGTCACCTCTCCAGGGTTACTCTAACAAGAAGCAGCAAGATAGGGTTTGGAAGAGAAAAATAAAAAATATTTCACCTAGATTTACTAAATACACTTCTTATCTACAGTTCTGTTTATTACCAGATTTTTGCTTTAAGTGCTATCGTTTACATTGCATTAGTATTTCGATTTTTAATACATGTATTCAGTAATGCAATCTTTATCACATCCCTAGTATCACTGATCAATCTTTTTTTTTTAAAGTTTTGTAGTTAGTGTATCGATCTCAATCCAATCAAGCCCAATCTCTTATTCCTCAGCCAGACCGTATCTACTTGGTACTCATTGGACTTGCCTTTAGTACCCTTTATACCCGCACATTTCCTATTCATAGATCCTACTCTGATAAATCTACATAAATTTTATGAAATAATTCAGCAAATAAGACTGAACAATATGAATACTGAGATTACCTAGCAACTACAGTAAACCCTCTCTATAACAACCACTAAATTGTGTTAATTTGTTGGTATTTCGGGCAGGTGGCTGTTTAAAGCAAGGTGAAAGTAAAACAGAACGCTCCTGTAGAAGCGTTCTGCTTTACTTTCACCTTGCTTTAAGCATCCACCTGCCTTTAACATACAATAATTGATGTAATTTAGTGGTCGTTATAGAGAGGTTTTACTGTACAAATATTTAGGTCTGTACAATTCTTTGCACTGTTAGCTCTGTACATTTCTTTCAGTGCCAAAGTCTCAAATCAGTTTGGATACTTATGAACAGACACAGCAAGTCAACTGGATCCGAACCGTTTCCAAACACACAAAGTTTCATTTAAACAGAGCAACAGATATAGGTGCATACTCGATATACTAAACTCATCCTTTCTTCATCAAACCCTATGTTGTGACGTCTCTTTGAGACGATTCTAAAGAGTTGTCACAACACAGGGTTTAGTGGAGAAATAAAGAAGTTTTCTTAACCCTTTCCTCCATAGGCTATTTTAAGACCCAACCTCTTTGAATGAATCTACCCAAAAGGAGCATTTACTAGAGAAAAGTAAACTTTTAGAATTTCGTAGTTTGAAACCATTGTGATAAATACAGCATTTGCTTCTATAGGAGCAAATGCTCTATTTATCACAATGGTTTCAAGAAGTGGTTATTACAGCGGCGTAGAAAGGCATATTTATGGAGGAAAGGGTTAAATACGTTTTAATTTACGCATCTAATCTGGACCTCCGATAAATTTATCTGGGAGAGGGTCAAAAACGTGACAAAGACATTGTTAGGTTCTGTAACTCACCTGGTGTTCACCTGTAGGTGGCACCACTGAGCCAAACAAAGAGAAAGGCTGAGTCATGGTGGGTGTAGGGGTACTGCCGTTTGACATCCTGAAAAAACAATGCAATCAGAGCTATAAATAAGAGGAATAGTGATCCATCTATTAATGCTGAATATCCCATCAGTGTTTAACCCTTTCCTCCATACATACCTGTTCACCTGTTGAAACCATTGTGATAAATAGAGCATTTGCTCCTATAGGAGCAAATGCTCTATTAATCACAATGGTTTCAAATTACAAAATTCTAAAAAATTCCTTTTCTCTAGTTAATGCTCCTTTTTGGTAGATTTATTCAAAGAGGTTGGATCTAAAAATAGCCTATGAGGGCATGGGTTAACCATAGAGTCCAGTATAAAAGGCGAAAATTTTGCAGAACAAGCAGCACAAACCTTATCACTAACAGTAAACACTTATTTCAAACTAGAAAATTGTGTCTGTAAGACACAGCAATGCCCCCCCCCCCTAGGTGGTGCTTGCCTAGCTGCACGTCATTTGACCTTGACCTTGGGCTTGCCGGCAGCATGGGCTGGGTGCGCAATGAAAATATGGATGGTGGTTTATGTGTTTATGCAATTCCATGCCAATAGCTATAGTGGTTAGTGAAATATAAGAGAATCAAAAAACTGTGACAACCAACTGCACATACCAACTGCACGTAAAAGCATGACGGATGGACGGACGGACAGACAGACGAACAGACAGGTGCAAAACATAATGCCCCCTGATTATCGTCAACGGGGGCATAACAAAACAGCTTTTCCCCCACATTATAAGATGTAGATCAGATGCATACTTACCTAGCCAAAAGTCTTATTTCTCAACTAAACCCTATATTATCAGTCATATCACAGGATTTAGGACAGAAATTAACCCCCCCAATAAAACCTTGATACTACGAACACTCAGATACGTACCATTATTGATCTTTAACACAGGTGGCAGCTCAATGCAGGGTGAAAGTCATGTAGAAAGCTCCTCTATCAGCTTTCTGCATGACTTTCACCCTGCATTAAGAAGCCACCTGCCTACAGACATAAATTCTTCATTACTAAAATGAAAATGCAACCCAAGGTTTTGGAGAAAAAGTGCGGACAAAGTAAAATTGGACAGACAGACGCCACACACAGAAACAAAATGTCTCCCCAGTATACTGGGGGAGACATAATAACTAATGTTCTTACTGTGTGTCTCCTGAAAAGTGAGCTGCCATCAAAGATACATCTTGTGATATCTCCAGAGTGTTGTACATGGCAGGAAATGACCTGAAATTGGGAGAGATGTTTTATAAACAATGTAACTACTCTATAGTGGCCACACCACAAACGTAGGAGTCTATAATGCAAAACAAGAAGAAATGCAGAAAGTTCTGCAGAACTTTTATCATTCAATAATCTATCACTAAAAATGACACCGAGATGCAACAGAATTTGATATCTCATCAGTATTCCAAGTCTTTCACAGTAATTATGAAACAATGTTAAAGAAATCTATTTAAGAAATTGGATCAGAAAAGTAAGTGCAGTTGAACTTCGATATCTCGAACTTCAATGGACCATATAAATTAGTTCGAGATAACAGAAGTTCGAATTATCCGATTTCTAATCGGACAATTTCTCAAGTTCACAGCTGAATGCAGGTCTACAGTAATGCTGAAAGCTTCTGTAGAAGCTTTCAGCATTACTGTAGACCTGCATTAAGCTGTGAAATGTGTTTCTAGATACATTTTAGATCAAGTCTGTATTGTAAGATTTTGGAAGGACTGAACGTTTAGTTCGAGTTATCCCATAGTTCGAGTTATCCGAGTTCGAGATATCGAAGTTCAACTGTACTCACTTTGCATGCAAAGAGTTTTAATTCAATTTCAAGCCGATGAAATCCCAGGAGCTTACTATCATGCAAGCTATTAAAGACTATTCAAATCATTGCATATTCTAGTTGCCTATGCTATCAGTTTGGATTCAGATGAGATGCCAACTAAGCTGCATCTCAAAAGGACTAGAAATATGCGAAACGATGATCATGAGTAACAGAGAAAATACACCTGAAAAATTCGTAGCAGACCCTTTACTCCATGATTAACATCATGAATATTCCTTAGCTAAATTTCAACTATGACATATGAACATAGAACATTTTGGCCACAGTAGATACTGTAGAATCAGACAGATAGCAAACAGAGCCGACAGTGATCTGAAAGCTCCTATGAAACCTTCTGATCTCAGTCTACTCTGTTAATGTCTTAACCCTTTCCCTCATATAAACGTGTTTTCAGGCATTTGCAAACAGAGTAGAGCCAGATCAGATGGCTCCTCTAGGAGCCGTCTGATCAGGGTCTGCTCTGTTTGCTGATGGAATTTGGTAGATCTGTTTATTTACGTTCTAAAATGGCTACAATGTTCAACCTTGCATATTTCGTTATAACTATATATAAGACCAACTTATTTTGGAACAAAACATGACCTACTCTAATGTAAACAAAACGAAGCGACTACAGCGCTTCTTTATTTTTAAAAGCCTTAGCAAGCTGCAATTTTTTCAACATAGTTGTCTTGGTGCAATGGGTATGTATCTGGACTTGCATGTGGCGGTCTTGAGTTCGATTCTTACCAGTGACTAATATTTTTTTCATTAAAATACTGTCCGTACAAAACATTAATAAATATTAATAATAACATATAATAATTATTAACAAAATATTAACATATAATTGAAAAAGAATAAAAATTAAAAAGAAAATTACAAATAGCAAATCCGTTTTTTTTTAAACAAAAAAAAGTAAACTGCATAGCCTGAGATTTGAACCCACGATCCCCTGTTTGCAAGTCTAGGTACATATCCATTAGACCAAAGCCCAGTACATAATATGTGGCGAGTTACTGAAGTGTGTTGTCTGGCCCAGTACTTTTGTGCTGTTATGTAAACAACAAAATAACAACAAGTCTCAATATAGCGTGGTTTACCTGTATTTTGTCCATAAATATTCAGTAGGTACTGAAATTTGGACTAAATATAGAACAGTGTTAAAGAGTTAAAAGCAGCAGAAAAGGTTGTAGTATTACCTTCTTTCCTTCATCACCTCCCTCTGGTGTTCAGTCAACACCATTTTCTTCTTTGGAGAAGATTTGATCACCACAAAGTCCTGAAAAACATAGACCCTAATTACCCCAAGCATTTGTTAGAGTACCCTATTTCATTACTATGCCAGTCTAATTTAAAGTTGTCAAAATGGTGCCAAAATGACTTGTTCAGCTTCACAAGATGGTATATCCTATTTGGTATCAAAGGGTACAATTTGCTTGAGAATTTTTAATGAAAAACAGTACAGAGCCTCCTAATCAAGCCCTCTGACCTTGCTCTACACTGTCTGCTGATGGCAGTTCACACATTTCCCACATTTAAAATGGTCAACCCATTCCTGCATAGGCTATTTTTAGACCCAACCTCTTTGATTAAATCTACCCAAAAAGGAGAATTAACTAGAGAAAAGGAAAGTTTCGGAATTGTGTAGTTTTAAAACCATTGTGATAAATAGATGAGTTGCTCCTGTGGAGCAAATGCTCTATTTATCACAATGGTTTCACAAAGTGACTTTTACAGAAGCGTCAAAAGGCATCAATATGCGGGAATGGGTTAAAATGAATGCATCTAGTTTCTTGTGCCTTGTTCATTGTCAGGCAGATGTTTGGTTTAAACATTATATTTGTATATATTTGCATGAATATTGTACAAACACAAAAAGGGATGGAAGCAAAAGCATAACTGCTTATTGTGTTTATCTCCCAAGGCAAATGTTTGAATGTAACACAGTGGCTTCAAATGTCACAAAAATGGCAATTACTCAAAACTAGTGATGGGAATCGGCTGGATTTTCAGAATCGATAATCGGTTCATGCCAACCGACTAAGCTTCGATTATAATCGGAATCGGTTACTGTGTAACAAGTGTAGAATCTACTGTGTAATACAGAAAAGTTTTAAATGTTCAAAGTGTTTGAAGATTAATTACGTGGCTTGTTCTAATGTTATTCAAATGTTTCACATGCTGCTTTTGTGTATAGTTTTGTTTGTGGAAGTTGCAAATAAAATAAATTTTATAAAACTATGTTACCGGCTGTTTCTACCTGAATTAATGATTTTCGGAAGATCTACAGCCTGCAAATAGCTTCGTATATCAAGGTTAAAAATATTTATTAAATGGCGATCTTTTTTTGTTTCTCCATCATCTGTCATTTTCTTTCAAAGTTTTACAAAACAAATCACTTATTCATTTGTCATCGTCAAGTCTGGTTTCCATCACCTAAAATGGTTGCATACAATTGCTAAGCGATACTGGTACCCCATTTTGATATGCCACTTATGACGTATACGCAATGTAAACCGGGCTAAAGTAATGGGGCGCGTGCAGCTTCAAGGGGGGGGGTTCCCACACGGATACTATAAATAGTAACGGTAGGATGGAGAAAAAGAAAGGGACAATTCGGATATTTATGGAATATAAAGGGCAGTTTCTATCGGTAACTGATTGATACAATGACTGTTTATGATATAAATCTTTAGATCTCAATAACATCGTATTTTAATGTTCGAAAAAGAACTCGCATTCTTTTTCCGGTGCTTGAAATTTCAACCCTCAATTTTCATTTTCTACTGGCATTTCGCGAGTATGCGAGCCTTAAGTTCAAACCCTGGTTGTTCATTTAATAGCAAATATAGGAATCGTGATATTGTTTTAGTGTTGAAATACGACGAAAATATGAAAAATTAATGCATAAGATTACAAATAACTTTAGGTTATTTCCCTGATTCTCCATATTCCGATTAATCGGAAACAGCCAATTCGCACTCGAGCGCTTGGTTTGTGGCTGAGCTCAACTGATTTTCGATTATAATCGAATATCGGGACACCACTACTCAAAACAGTAGGTTCTAGCCGAGAGGTATATTTCTCGAGCATGTTTTATGAAAGGTCTTCCAACTGAAATTGTAGGTTCTAATATACTTCCAGTTGTGGTTGTCATTTGTTAGAACTTATGAACTAGTCACATACCAGTATGTGCGATAACTTTGGCTATGTGAGTAATTACGACTGTCGTACATTAGGACTTAATTAACCCTTTCCTCCATAAATACGCTTTTCTACACCTCTGTAATAACCACTTCTTGGAGCTATAGGAGCAAATGCTTTATTTATCACAATGGTTTCAAACTACAAAATTCTAAAATTTTACTTTTCTCTAGTAAATGCTCCTTTTTGGTAGATTCATTCAAAGAGGTGTGGTCTAAAACCAGCCTATGGAGGAAAGGGTTAAGACAAGTTTGTATGTATGATCTTAAATCTGAACCCTTAGGCAAAAGTCCTTGTTCCTCCACTAAACCCATAACTATGACTATTGAGCAGATGAGTAGCCACCAAACTATGGGTTTGGTGGAAAATCACAAAAAGTTAACAATTATCCTGCTGTAAAAACTGAAGCCTGCTCAAACTCAGCTCTGGAGTAATTTTCACTTTGGTGGTGTGCAGTGGTCCATTGGTAACACGCTTCGCGGCTTGACTACCAATCCGGAGGTACGGGGTTCAAATCCCAATCCCTCCAGGAAATTTCAGAGACGCTTTTCAGTGTCCCCACCTGCACCTCCTCTCCACCCAGGGGTTAAAATGGGTACCTGTGAGGGTCACTAGCCGGTACTGCGGCTGCATGATTGCGCCATATATTAGCAGTGCTCAACTGTAGGGGAATGACTCAATGACCAATTGGGAGTAAATAAATGTTCAGTCGGCTGAGTGGTCCTTCAGACTGAAAGTAGTCTATAACTAGGTACTGTTTTCCTTTTTTTAACTTTCAATTCATTCAAACTCTAGAGACACTATTGGCTAAGCATTAAAAAATTTGGATTCTAACGAACCACTGAGAAATTCTGCCTTTTATCTGGATCCAACTGTTTGCAAGTGCAAGTTAGGACATTCAGGATAAGGGGATCTCTTCATTTCTAAAACCCTGAAACTGATGAATGACACCTGCTTAACCATTTCCCTTATAAGCTAATTTTAGACCCAACTTGCTTCAATAAATCTACCAAAAAGGAGCATTTACTAGACTGGCATGAAGAGGACAAATGAGAAGACGATTGTTTTTACAAATGTATAGTTTTGAAACCATTGCGATAAATAGAGCATTTGTTTTCTATTTGCTCCCATGAAGCAAATTCTGAATTTATCACAATGGTTTCAAAAAGTGACGTTTAGTGAAACATCAAAAAAGGCATCAATATGAGGGAATGTGTTAAAATGGATTGCAAGCCTACCTTGTCATCACTGAACCATCCCAGTACTTTTTTCTTGGCACTGTTGGTTCTTGTCACTGGTTTAGGCGACCCTGGAGACTTCAGGGGGGACCCTGGCTTTGGGGACACAGCCTTGTTTAGAAAGCTGCCATGGATCTTGTGTGGTGAAGGCATTCCTGGAATTCTTGGTTCTGGGGCCTGGGACTGGCTCATCTGGCTAATGGGCGTTTCTTCAATGACAGGTGTGGCTACGGCAACCCAGTTTGGTAGCTGTATGGTAGATTTTTCCTTTACCTTGGTCAGAACCACTCTGAAAAAGACATTCAGCTCTATTAATTATGTCTAAATGCATAAAATAAAACATGTATATCATTTTAGTTTTCAACCATTAGATATTTAACTTGGCTGATTTTCTATTATTATTCTGTTATTTATCTATTGACATGATCAGTGCTTTGATTTGGAGTTCCATGGTTGTTTGTTAGTTTCTGTTCACATGATTATCATGTGAAGGCGTGTATACTGGCGATTGGATGATTTGTATATCCTGCCGCACAAGCGGGATATTGGTGTCAGGTGATCCAAGCTCTGACAGTTGCCAGTTTAGCCATTGTCTTCTTCGTCTTTGGGCCCTAATAAAATTGTGTAGGTGGTGCCCCTATTTTGGCTGGTGTTCCTATACACACACACCCCCCACCCCCATTTTTTTCCCCTGGAACAGCCCTAAGCATATGATTTGACAAGTCAAATCATACACTAACAACAAAGAATTTACCCACTGCAAGCATTACTACAGTAAATTCTCGCCAATACCACCACTCTGAAAAAGTTTAAATCTGTAGTAGCTTAATGAAGGACAAAAGTTATGCAGAAAGCTCCTATAGGAAGGAATTTTCAGCATTACTTTTGCCCTGCATTTTAGGTACTAACTGCTTTTAGAGACTCCTATGCATATAAATTATGTGGTTGCATTAGTGAGACTGTACTGTATCATATAGCCCAACATACACTCTCTTCCAATTTGTTAGGCCAAAAATTCATTCAGAACAGTTTTTACTTGTAGTTATAAATGAAATACGGAGGGTGGAACGTAGTGGCCATTTTAGAATACATGTATAGAAACAGGTCTATCAAATTCCATTAGCAAACAGCAGTCCCAGATCAGACGGCTCCTATGGGAGCTGTCTGATCTGGGTCTACTCCATTTGCAAATGCGTGAAAAGGCATTTATATGAAGGAAAGGTTAACAGATTTCACAGCGTACCTGAGATCTTCTGGGTACTCAAGGGTCGCTGCCCTGCCAAAGGTGCTAGCCCAGAGTGCCAGGGATTGATTCTTTATCTGCCGCCGACTGTGGAGGAATGTTGACTCTAACAGCGGAGATAACTTCCTCAGAAAATCAGTATCATACATTCCTGTATATCGACTTTGAAGACAGGTGCAGATGTCAAGCCATAGCTTCTCAAGCTTATTAGGAAAAACAAAATGGAAAACACTCTTACAAAGATGAACAAGAATTATCACTAAAAGTGACAAATACCCCCGCACGACAGCCTTTATCGCAAATCAAAGGGCTGATAATGCGACACCAATGGAAAGTATCAATTGAATAACTTTAAAATTCAAGGAGGTGTTTGCAACACCAATCCCCATGTTTTATGCCAAAATGACAAAAATGACTCAAAGTTCAAGGGGAGATAATCCTGCAATGCCTAGCCCTAAACACATGAAAATTAAGCGTTGCTCATCTACTATTCATGGTTATTATGTATACCACTTATACACTGAACAACTTTCAAACTGAAGGAGGAATTTGTGACACCAACTCCACATGTTTCATGCCAAAATGACAGAAAATACTAAGTTCAAGGGGATATACTTCTGCAGTGCCCTAAAGTAAACACATGAAAATTGCGTCTTGCACATCTACCATTCGTGGTTATTATGCATACCAAATATAAATTCAATAAATTTAAAACTGAATGACGAATTTGCAACCCCAAATACACATGATCAAATGCTGACGGACTGACCAACCGCATGGCCAATCGCCAGACAGGCTGATTCCAGTAAAACATTGTTGTTATAATGACATTAAGAACACTGATTACATGAATTATTATAATGGCATATGCACACATAAATGTTTGGCCATAGCAGACACTGTAGACTCCGATCTATATTCTTTTATAACAAACAGAGCAGACCCTGATCAGAATGCTCATAAAGGAGCCACCTGATCTGGGTAAAGGCATTAACCCTTACAATACTGAATTTTCAAATGGACTATTCCAAAATTCAAACAGGTCAAGCTTATGGTGAATATTTAGGGATTTTTTCTTAGGAAAAGTGTAACAGGTCAAACAGTGTAGACCCAGATGAGAGGAATCTTTTAGGAGCCCTCTCATCTGGGTCTACTCTGTTTGCAAAGGACACAAGTGACATGTGTCCCAAACTGTAAGGTCTAAGCCTAGGCTATCCATGGAGTATAGGGTCAATGTAAGAATGGCATCATGAATATTCAGTACATGGATTCTATAGCTGGCAAATGAACACGTAATTTTTTTGGGGGTCATGACAAAAACTGTAGAATCACACCTATATTATTACATGAGAAGTGGTGCAGATCCTGATCACACAGCTCCCAACAGGAGCTGTCTGATCTCTGTATATACTCTGCTAGCAAATGCATAAAATGTGTCTATCAGGTTATGGGTTAAGTAAAGAATAGACAAACACCACATATTTTCCTCCCTGTAACAATTCCTACTCAACTTTAGAGCTACAGATAAAGGTGCATACTCAAATACTAAAATTGTTATTTCTCTATCAAACCCTATGTTGTGACCACTCTTTAGAATCCTCTTGAAGAGATTATTCTAAAGAGTGGTCACAGCATGGGGTTTGGTGGAGAAATAAAGAACTTATTCTTTAAAATGTCTCAATTTACACATCTTATGTGGACCTTTGCAACTTACTTTTTGCTGGAATGCGTTATTGTAGACCTTGACAATGGTCTTCTTGGCTGACTCAGCGAACAGTTTGCCTACTGGCTCTGCTAACAAGCCAAGCACATTGCCAATGATGAATGACGAGGTCAAATGGGAGAACAGAACTGAGAAAACGTCAACAAGACTGTTGAAGACTCCCTGAGTTGGACTACTGCCTGGCTTCTGGAATGACAATTCAATACAAATACAGTCAAGTCCCGGTTATTCAAACACCTCTCATCCGAAGACCCGGTGTTATTCGAAGCATGGTGTCAGTCCCGATCTCCATCCTTCTTATTTCTATGTTAAATATTTTGGATTATTCAAATTCGTGTCATCCGAAAACCCGGCCTTACTCGAAGTCATATTTTGTCCCGCGTATATGTTTACCTTTGATTTTCACACCTATAATCCGAAGGTGTAGACAAACATGGATTAAGGACCAGCGAACACAGACGATCGGCGCCATATTGAAAACCCTGTCAAACAATAAGGTGTCAATTTATCGTAATTACCGACATGGTAAAACTCGGCCTTACTGCGTTGTGTGTTAGATTCGTGATTTAATTGTCATTATTAGGGTTTTTTCAGTAATTTGGTATTAAAGGATTATGAATAAAGTCTTACCTTATGCCGTTGAACCAACCATATTTATCCTTGTATTCCAGAACACAAATTTTGAAAAGGGCCTTTTCACACAGAAATTCTACCATTTTTAGTTCGAAGTTAAACTGCACTGCATTTCTTGTTTCAAGGAGTAGCCATTGTCAAAGGATAATTACATATGAGACAAACACGTTTACTTTACTGAACAATGAAGCCCAGGAATTAACACAGGAAATTGGTGTTTATGCTTATATTTGGCAGAATTAGGTCAGCCACCTGCAGTGTGTTGAGTCTGCGACAGCAAAATGTGTTATGATGTGAAAATTACACAGGGTACTCTCTAAACCATGCTTAGAAACTCGGAATTTTTGGAATCAATTCAGTGCTATATTTACACCTGGAAATTGACTGATAACGATCTCCTATATGATTTTTAATGATTGCCTCATTAGTATTTAAAAAAAATCTTTTAAAAAAACTTTTTATAATGTTAAAAAGTTTACACCCAGACCAAACTGCAGTACACACATGTGTAAGCCGATGATGATTCTTTACTGTAGTGATATTCGCTCGGATTTAGCTGTGCTTATTTCATTCATGTACATGTAAGTTACGTTATGCATAACACTTGTTTTCCTTTTATTAAGTCAATTTTGTTGATATAATGACAGTTTATGATGCAAACAAGTTGTTTTTATTACATTTCTTGACACAAATGCTCTTCATTTGTGCTTAAATAACCGAAATCTTCCTTTAAAACCATATGTGCGTAGGTATCGGGACCGTCTCTAGACTCGACACGAAGCCTTCGTATACTTTCAAAATTATTTGGCTCATTCAAACACATGTCTTATTCGAAATGAATTGCTGGTCCCCGGCACTTCGAATAACCGGGACTCGACTGTATAACAAAATGCAATATATTCTGAGCCTGCACATCTCATACTATTGTTATAAATATAACTTATCACAAACAGAGAGATACCCAATTCTTGCACCCAATGGAGGCAGTTTTTATTCTCTCATTATCAAATGTAATGGTTTCTTTGTGAAGGCCTTTTAATAAAGCAAGGATCCAGATCTTGTCTTTCTGATTTGTTTCACACTGGGCAATGGAGAGAACAAAATTAGTACAGTAGAGCCCCTCGTAACTGGAATTTTAGTATAGAAGAATTTTTTTTTTTAGACAGGTGGCTTCTTAATGCAGGGTGAAAGTCATTCAGAAAGCTAGGAGCTTTCTGCATTACCTTCACACTGCATTAAGTTGCCACCTGTCTGCAAGACAACATTTATACTAAATCAAACATCTGATTTAGCCCTGTCCTCCATAAATACTCCTTTCTACGTCTCTATAAAAGTCACTTTTTGAAATCATTGTGATAAATAGAGCATTTGTTCCATAGGAGGAAAGGGTTAAAAGCATAAAGAAATGCAAAGTTTTAGATCAGATTCAGATCAGCATATCAGTTTTAGTCGGCTTATTTTTTTCAGTGGAACAAGGGTAAACTATGATAAAATAAATGGAAAATATAGCTTACAACAATTCTCGGACTGATATAATGTACCAACAGTAAATACCTTGGTTAAGTCGGCCTCTGATGCCAGTATGACGGCCCTGTTCTGAAGCTGAACTAGCAGAGTGACCAGGGAGTGGATGTTCTCCAGTGGACGTTGGCGCTTCTTGACCATCTTCTTAGGGCTATGACCTACAAACAGGTCAGATAGTTAAACCTTTAGCTGACTAGAGATGCCTTTCCAAACAGTAGAACAGTAGTCTGTAGACCTAGATTTGACAGACCCTGTAGGAGCCGTCTAATCAGGGTCTGCTGTTTGCTTATAGAATTATACAGATCTGGGTCCATGCTTATAAAGCTTTTTAGTTTTTAGAGTCTGAGTTCGTTCTCAAGCTTTTGATTGGTCAGATTTGAGTTCTCAAGCTTTTGATTGGTCAGATTTGAGCCAAAGGCTCAAATCTGACCAATCAAATTTTGGAAAAAGTGTAATTCTAGATCAGCCAACAGGTGAAACACTATGCCCCGATTTGACCCCTTGGTGAATGACCTCGACCTATTAATAAGTCACGCCTAAAAATATTCGCCTACATAAGTTGCACATGCATGCCAAGTTTGAAGCATGTATGTTCAATGGCTACAAAATTATCGCCAACGTTAAAGTTGGGGACAAACCAACAGACCCAGACAGCAAAAACAATATGCCCCCCCCCCGATGGGGGCATAAAAAATACTGCATCTGATCTGGGAGTTATACAAAGTCTTACCCAGATTGAATGCAGACTGAGTGTCCAGGGAGGAATAATCTAGGGTAGACACCATCACCTGACAGAACTGTACAAGCATGTCTGCCTCTGCACCATCCTGAAACATACACAAAACTAGTCCTAAGATTTGTATTAGACGTTGCAAGAAATTAAAAAGAGATATATTGACAATGTTGGTATTTCTAATACAAGAGCCGCATGCGGTGCAAACGCTCGTCCGATTTGGTACTTATCCAGCTAAATTAAAAAATTATGAAAACAATAAAGGGCCATTAACTCCAAAATTTTGAAATCAAGAGTTATGGTTCTTATGTAGGGGCCTTCCCTTCAATGAGATCTACTAATCTATGAAGTTTCATGTTGATACCTCATATACTTTTTGAGTAATGAGCTACATTAAAGTTTTGCACACCGACGACCCAGTGATCACAATAGCTCGACTTTTCTTCGAAACAGACAAGCTAATAATGGAAAATATGAAATCCTAGTTCCATCTCTTTGAATGTGGGATATGTATGCACTGTCATATGCAAACAGTGTAGACCCTGATCAAATGGTTTCTGTAAAGTTCTCTGATCCGGGTCTGCACTGTCTGTCATTCAAAATCCTCAAGCAAGTTCAAGTCTTTCATACTGAGTGGAATCTCAATTTATTAAAACTAACAGGTTATTCTAGTTCAGCTTTGAAAGGTTACTACTTAAATTTGACCTCCTTACAGAGCACAGAGGTTCTACTCTATAAACATACCATGTTCTCTGCCTGGCAATGGTCAAGCATCTTGTGACAAACACTCTCACAAATGATATTGGCCTCGGCATTGGTCACCATAGCTGCAAGTCTGTCTACAGTCTTGTATAAATCTGTCCAGGTTTTCACAAGTGTCTTCAAGGACGGCTGAAAAACAACCCAGCAACCAGACTGTTGAAACAATTGGACAAGCTTTTGACAGCCTTTGAACCCTATTTGGATTCAAATGAAACGCCATTACTCTGCATAATTCCAGTGTTCGTAAATAATGCTACAAGTTGTTCTCCTATTAACTAAAAACCCAGGTTCTGAATTTCCTCTACTTAGGAGTCAAAGGTGTAGGCCTACTAAAAATTACCAATCTTTATCCTTTACCCGGCAGAGGCGCCTTCTTATGCTTATTTAAACAATGCAGATGCACAACTGATCAGGGTCTGGGTCCATGCTTATAAAACTTTTAGTTGAGTCTGAGTTCGTTCTCAAGTTTTTGATTGGTTAGATTTGAGCCTTTGGCTCAACTCTGACCAATCAAAAGCTTGAGAACTCAAATCTGACCAATCAAAAGCTTGAGAACAAACTCAGACTCAACTAAAAAGCTTTATAAGCATGGACCCTGGTCTGTTTGATTGTTTCCACATTTCGGCCAAGACCAAAAACTCCTGTGTTCATATACCACTTTACAGATTCATCAAATAAATATTCACTAGAAACTGACTCAGTCAGACAGGGCCATGCAGAGGGCCTTTTGTTGAATATGACATTTTTGATAAATCAAGGGCAGATAACTCTGGACATGGTGATCTTATTCAACCCAAAATCTATAGGTGTCTTCCTCTTATAATACTAAGAAAATGCCCTTAATATGAACGAACATGTGAAGTACTGTTTGAGTAATCACGTCACATCAAAAGTGTTGACAAAAGTTTTGGCATTTTGGATGAATCAAGGGCAGATAACTCTAGACATATCAATCTTATTCTATTTTTAATATGAAACCAATATGCGAAGTACTGTTTGAGTTATCGCATCACATAAAAAGTGTTGACAAAAGTTGATGGCACTTCTTATTAATCAAGGGCAGATAACTCTTGGCATTTTTTATGAATCAAGGGCAGATCTTATACAACCCAAAAACTATAGGCGTCTTCCTCTGATGATACTAAGCATATGCCCTTAATATGAAACCAATATGTGAAGTACTGTTTGCGTTATCGCATCACATCAAAAGTGTTGATGGGCGTACGGACAGACAGAAAAGGTGATTCCTATAGGGCTCCTGCATTTTCAATGTAGGGCACTAATAATGGCATTATTTGTTACTTTAGCAGAGCTGTAGATTAAAAGTATTAACCCTTTCCCTCATATAAACCTTTGCAATCAGAGCAAACCTGAATCAGACGGCTATCAGCATCTGCACTGTTTGCTTTTGACATGATATAGATCTGATTCTACAATTTTTGTCAAAGAACAAAACTTTTCCTTGAAAGTTCTAATTATAAAAAATTCAGCTAATACATATTCATGATGTCATTATTTTTTACATGAATACTGAACAGGGTCAAATTATTTCTACCTATATTTCTATATAACTTAATGAGTGTCATTAAAATCACACCTCTGAGGTCATTCTAATGAGAACTAAAATGACAGGGTTGTCCAAGATATAAGGGATTTAGACAAATCAGTACTCCTCCTCTCTACAGCTCTGCTTGAGACTATTTCGAGGGCTTGGTGCAAAACTATTGTAACTCCTTCACAAAGTGAAGGAGTTACAATAGTTTTGCACCAAGCCCTCGATTTATGATTACTTACTCCTGGCATAGTGTGTAGTTTACACCAAACAGGGAATGTCAGTGCCTGAACCGTGCTATCGAAGTTTGGCTCCAGCGCATCACCTTGGTTCACTTCATTGGTCTGTAACGAGAGTCAGTGTATGAAGATATAGAATTATGTCTTTGAAAATTATGACTGACCCTCTCTCAAAGGTTGCAACTTCATGAGATGTGTATGCAACCCTAATGTATGTTTTCTATCTCAAATAGATTAATACTTCAATCGTTGTGACCAGTGTTAGTTATAGAAAGCTGAACTTTGACCTTGAAGCTAAACCTATAAATGACTCCACTCAAAAGCTGCAGCTTAACAAGCAAGTGTAAATACATTTAGTATAAAGTCTCCATCTGTAAAATCATGATTAATTTGAGACATTTTAAAGGCAAACAGTGCAGACCCTTATCAGACAGCTCCTACGGGAGCTACCTAATCTGCAAAGGTGTCAAGGGCTTAAGACAGAACAAAACCCAATATGCTCCCAGATCAAGATCTGGTCTTAACCCTTTCCTCCATAAATACACCTTTCTACGCCTCTGTAATTGCCACTTCTTGAAACCATTGTGATAAATAGAGCATTTGCTCCATAGGAGCAAATGCTCTATTTATCACAATGATTTCAATACTACACAATTCTAACATTTTCCCTTTCTCTAGTAAATGCTCCATTTTGGTAGATTCATTTCAAAGAGCTTAGGTCTAAAAATAGCCTATGGAGGATAGGGTTAAAAGATAACCAAATTGGTTCTACTGCTGTGGGGGATTTGATACAATGATATCCTGGTTACTGTGCTACTATTCTGCATTAACGGAATTGCACTTATTTTTACTACACTTGTTGTATTACCATGGTGATATTCTCCATCAGCGGAGTGACAGCAGCACTCCAGAGTCGCCACACAGCCTCCTTCTCCTCTACAAACTCCATGTTCCTGCCGAGCATCTCCAACACTGACTGCAGAAAGCCCAACGTGCATGTGGAGTTGCCCAAGCCACTGTTCACTATGTTAATGAACAGCTCATGATACTCCTCCATCTTACAGCTTACTTGGAGAAGTACTGGTGTTAATAGGAGCTCCATCAAGAACAAGGCAGGGGTACCCTGGAATGTAGAAACATTGGTAATGGTTCACACCTTTGATCACTGTCACTGATGACCAAAGCCAAACAAACTACCATTTCACATGTATTTATATCAAACTTTGAACAAGTCTTTCCTCAATGAAATGTGGCAAATTATGTTTTCTTTTTGCATATAAAATTCAGCGTAATAGACAATGCTGTGATTTAAAATACAGTAAAACCTCTCAATAACGGCTACTAAATTACATAAAGAATTTTGTGTTAAAGGCAGGTGGATGCTTAAAGCAATGTGAAAGTATAAAAGAACGCTCCTATAGGAGCGTTCTGTTTTACTTTCACTTTGCTTTAAGCAACCACCTGCCCACAATACCAACTAATTAACATAATTTAGTTGTCGTTATAGAGAGGTTTTACTGTACTTAAATCATAATTTCTCCTCTAAAGACTATGGTGTGACCACTCTTTAGAATAGTCTCAAAGAGTTGTCACAGCATAGGATTTAGTGGAGAAATAATAGAGACATTCTAGAAAAAGTTTTAGTTTATGCATCTTATCTGGGCCTCTGTAAAATTACACATTACAATTAACCCTTCGCTTGCTAATCGCTTCAATATACCTACCTGTAAATAGTGAAGACCCAGATGAGACAGCTCCTGCAGGAGCTGTCTCATCAGGGTCTGCACTATTTACAAGTTGATTGTGCAACCAGTGCACTCCACAGCAGTGGTTGCACAGCGCAATACTTGTACACAGTGAAGAGATATGTAATTATACAACAGGGCATGGGTAAAGAAGGGGAAATGTATTTTAAAATTCAGCAAGCGAAGGGTTAAAATGTTTCAAAGAACTGTAGAGGAGTTTAAACCCTTACAATTTTCAAATGGACTATTCCATAATTCAAACAGGTCAAGCTTATGGTGAATATTTAGGGATTTTTCTAAAGAAATGTGTAACGTGACGAACAGTGCAGACCCTCATGCGAGGACTCTTTTAGGAACCCTCTCATCTGGGTCTACACTGTTTTTCAAAGGACATTAGTGACTTGTGTGTCCTGCACTGTAATTGGACATCTAAGCAAACTAGTTTTATGATTTTTCCTACAACTCTATCTTGCTGCTATTTATATACAGACAAGGAGTTGTGTTGACTAAGGTTTCTTTTCAACAATCATTATAACTTACATTGATGGTTTTGTCAGTCTTTTCTCCTTTAATGCCATAGGCCGTGGAGCAGAGTACTTTCCTGGGTAACTGGCACACACCACTCAGCATACTCTGAAGATTGTAACCCATCAAACAGATATTCAATGAATCAAGTCTCAGTGATCAGTCTCAGTATTTTCTAAAACATCAGATATCTTTAAGAATGTTTAACCCTTTCCCTGTTCTATGTTTATTACAAATTTCAATACCTACTGAATATTCATGAACAAAATAGCTATACAGAAATATGGTAGGTGGAACATGGTAGCCATTTTAGAAAGCAAAGAAACAGATCTTTCAAAGTCTGTTAGCAAACAGTGCAGACCCTGATCCGACGGCTCCTCTAGGAGCCGTCTGATTTGGGTCTACTCTGTTTGCAAATGCATGAAAACACGTTTATATGAGGGAAAGGGCTAAACAAACTTTTAACTGAGAGAAATGACTTTTCATGCCTTTTGGAAATAAAGCAGACCCAGATCAGACTGCTCATGTAGGAGAGTTCTGATTAGTCTGCTTTGTTTAGGATTGGAATTAATAGATCCGATTCTACAGTTTCTGACAGAGCCAAGAAAATCCCATGTTAACCCTTTCCCAGTTCTATGTTTATTCAAATTTCAATACCTACTGAATATTCATGAATAAAGTGGAATATGAATCATGAAATATGGAAAGTGGAACTTTTTAGCCATTTTAGAAAGTAAATAAACAGATCTTTCAAATTCCATCAGCAAACAGAGCAGACCCTGATCAGACGGCTCCTCTAGGAGCCGTCTGATCTGGGTCTACTCTGTTTGCAAATGCTTGAAAACACGTTTATATGAAGGAAAGGGTTAAACAACATAAAGATTCAGCTAATTTATAAGTCACAGTCATTATTTCTAATATGAATATTCATGAGGTGAAGGGTTAATTTGTCACATTTGAAAATAAATTCTGCGGCAAAATATTTCTATACAAAATTCTTTCACTTCTTACATTGAAAAAATGGTCATATCAAAATTTCGTCTTAATTTTTATTTAGTATCCAGTTGTCTTAGTTTTTAGATAACGATCAGCCACCATTGGCTTTGGCAGAGTGGCGACAGTCTGGATCATTATTAACCCTTTACTCCATAGTTCCATCTTTTGACTCTCTTGCAAACACAGTAGATCCTGGGTCCATGCTTATAAAGCTTTTTAGTTAAGTCCCGAGTTCGTTCTCAAAATCTTGATTGGTCAGATTTGAGCCTAAGTTCGTTCTCAAGATTTTGATTGGTCAGCTTTGAGCCTTTGGCTCAAACCTGACCAATCAAAAGCTTGAGAACGAACTTAGACTCAACTAAAAAGCTTTATAAGCATGGAGCCTAGTTAGATAGCTCCTGTAGAACCGTTTGATCAGGGTTTGCACTATTTGCTTATGAAATATCATAAATTGACATAAGTTTCTGTCATGATAAATTCCCTTGTTCATAGTGCCATTGCAACATTAAGTCAATTAATATTCGTGATGCCATAATTTCTAACATGAATATTCATGAAGTAAAGTGTTAAACTCTAGAGTTATTCACAATCTTTTCTAGATCAAAGTTGTAATGTTTTGACTCAATAAAACGGCACAAGACGGCAAACTAGAGCTACAGATAAAGGTGCATACCCAATTACTAATACAGTAAAACGTCTCTATAACGGCCACTAAATTACATCAAGTATTTTGTGTTAAAGGCAGGTGACTGCTTAAAGCAAGGTGAAAGTAAAACAGAACGCTCCTATAGGAGCGTTCTGTTTTACTTTCACCTTGCTTTAAGCAGCCACCTGCCCTAAATACCAATTAATTAACACAATTTAGTGGCCGTTATAGAGAGGTTTTACTGTATCGTCATTTCTCCATCAAACCGTATACACAATATAGGGTTTGACGGAGAATGAATGGAGCTAGTTTTGAAAATTATGCATCTTATCTGGACCTCTGACAGCAAGTATTTACCAGCAATACAGAAGCGGACAGAACTCGACTCAGTATGATGATCTGAAAGTGTGAGAGGAGTGTGTTCAGTGTCTCTCTGATGTCCAGTTTCACAGGGCTGTCAATTGCATTCCTCAGGTGGGCAATCAACCAGTGCCAGATATGTAACACTAAACAATCTGAAAAGGGAAGATTTTAAAATTTCTCCTTGATCACTGACAATTTGAAAAACAAAGAGCTACAAAACAGATTCGGTCAAGTGTAAATGTTGTAGATATATTTTGAAAATTTAAGTAAAATACTTTTAATATTACTCTGATAAACCCTATCTTTGCTGCTACTCAGAGAGGCAATTCTAATGAGTAGCAGCAAGCTTGGGTTTGGCGGAGAAATAAGGGATTTGTGTTTTATCTGCAGTACTATGTTTTTACATAGTACATATACTATCAAGTCTGCTGTTTGTTGTTATTTGGTTACTAAAGTGACAAGCAGTATTAACTCTGTGTTGGAGCATTTGGTCATGTACATAAAATGCCTGTATTCCCTTTACTTGGTATTACTAATACTATCACACATAATATCCAGGGGTGAGAATGGCCGTTGGTGAAAAAAGAGGAAAATTGGCAGGGGTCAAGGGGGCCGCCTAGGCCCCTTGCGGGACATGGGCAGTGCCCATGTAGGGGGTTCAGGGGGGGCAAAGCCCCCCGACACAAAATGAAATATAGCTTTCCTGAGCACTTCAGGAGCCTTCTCCTGCATTTTCACTTGGGCCTGTCATTCATGTATTTTTTTACAATTATACTTGAGTTGCATGCCATACATGATGAGCTGTGTTTACATACAATTTACATTCAGTTTATTATTGGATCCATTCAACATTGCCAGATTAATTTCTTGTCAAACACAAGCAATTAAAACTCACACGTTTTAAAAATGAAATCAAATGGAACTCGGGTGATCACAGATAAAGATACAAAATTTGATTTTTAGAGTTGGCATGGTATTGTAACAGTTAACTTTCTAGACAAGATTCACCAAAGTTCACATTACAGTCACAATTTCTAGTCAAAGTTCACATTCAAACTCTAGATTCAGATTACTTTTTTATGTCAATAAACCATCTTCTAATTCATTAAACTGGTTTATTAAAAACAAAATATAACTTTTCTGAATCGATACATCTTGACCAGTTCCTTTTACATTACCTATGAATAGCTATTGACAGACAACTTTCTGGTGAATACTTGACATTACAGGTTTTTACCTGTGACTGGAAATCCGCTGTTTCAACAACTGGACATGTTTAATGCTTTTCAGAAGGTTCTTATATGCTACGCAGTCGCGTTATCCATAATTCATTTGTTTGGAACAAAGGTTACACAAGGTTCCCTCGTCCGAAGTTTACTTTCAGTTTCACGAAATCGTCGCCAATTATCACTTTTCTTGTTTCTTTACCGAATGTCAACGTAATTTCTTTCTCTAGCCATCTTGGGTAGAACTTGTTTTCCACACTGTTATCGTAATCTCTGCCTATGCTTCTCATTTTTGTCTTAAATTCAGATTAATTGACAGTACAGATACAGAACTTCATATCACGGACGCCATCGTGGAAATGTTGAACGAACACTGCATAATACGAGCGTTTTGATTGGCTGTAGGACAAGAGTCTTGTTATTCGATTAGCTGAACCGAAATCTCGCTGTTAACGTGATATAAACGTTGTTAACGCGGATTTACTTGGAATAGTGAAAGAATATATCGGCAAATAATTTCCTGAATTAATCACCATAACAACCCCCCCCCCCCCCCCCCCCCCCCCAAAAACAAATTTCTCATCGGATTTACATCGATCTCAAAAACGGCCCTGAGTGAAACGAAATCCGCGGAATTCTGCGGAAAATTCTCACCCCTGGTTGTGGTAACATAGCCGCTAAAAATAGACGCGCATGCCAGCCCAAACATTCTCAGGTACAGTAAGCGTTCGGAATTCCGGGTTACATTTAAGCGCAATTAAACAATTTCGGACGAAAAAATCGTTCGGAATTCGGAATTCTGAGTTTCCGGATTTCTGAAACTTTCCCGTAGTTAAAATAAGAAGAAAAAAAATCGGGAACGTTCGGAATTCCGCGGATTTCGGAATTCCGGAGCTCCGGAATTCCGAGCTTTCACTGTACTAACATTCACAGAAATACCAAACTACAGTAGAACCACATTACTTTTGGCATGAAATTGAGGGTATTTATAAGTAAGAGGCTGTTTCTGCACTACTTCCATCCTGCATTAAGCTACAGATGAAAGATCAGATTATTCCAAGTGGTCTCCGTACACAAGTTTAAGCCTTGAGCAGATACCCAGATAAGATGTTGAAACTGTTTCATGATAACTCAGTCATCAAACCCTATGTTGTGAATCAGTGGTCACAACAAAGGATTTGATGTAGAAATGACAATTTTTGTATTTGAACGCACACCTTTTATCTACTGCTCTGCTTAGGGCTGTTCCATTTAAATGTGTATGGGGGTACAGGAAGGCACTTTCAAATACGGCCACCCACAGAAGTTTTTTTTACTAATGCACAAACCAAATAGTACCATTTTTGCAGCAAAACCCACCCCTGCATAGCTGTTTTTAAAGTGCCTTCCTGCCCCTGATACACATTTAAATGGAACAGCCCTTAACTTCATGATACCCTTTTAATGCTTTGAAAACAGGGTAGACAAAGACCGGACAGTTTCCCTAGGATCTGCTCTGTTTACTTATAAATGTAATAATATTGATATGAAAATACAGTGTCTGTCATGTTAAAAGATTTCCTTATTCAAAATGCCATTATAAAAAATCAGCTAACGTTCATAGTTAGTATTTCTTACACGAATATTCATCAGGTAATGGGTTAAATGATCAGCTAGATCTGTATTTATCTTACCAGGAACATCCTGTCCAAGACTAGTGAACAATTGTGAAGTTGTTGTAATGAAAAGAGCCGACTGCTTTATGAAAAATGATGGTCCAGTCACTACCTCAAATCTCAGTGGATCTGAAAATTAGAAAAAAAGCTTAATCATAATAAGTGTATCTATGGAAATGATGCATCTGTATTATAATCACCGTAGAAACTGGACCTGGGTCTCTACTATTTATCTATGTTTGTCTGACCAAAAATTGAGGGGAATTGAGACAATAATCATCTCTAAGACTCAAACCATGTTATAAACAAAATATCTTCTTTGATATTGCTTAAACCTTTACTTCATAACATAATCCTGCCTTTTAACCCATTCCCTAATATTGATGCCTTTGGACGCCTCTGTAAAAGTCACATTTCGAAATCATTGTCACAAATAGAGCATTTGCTCCTATGGAGCAAATGCTCTTCTTATCACAATGATTTCAATACTACAATTATAAAAAAAATCCTTTTTCTATTAGATGCTCCTTTTTGGTAGATTTATACAAGAGGTTTTTCTATTAGATGCTCCTTTTTGGTAGATTTATACAAGAGGTTTTTCTATTAGATGCTCCTTTTTGGTAGATTTATACAAGAGGTTTTTCTATTAGATGCTCCTTTTTGGTAGATTTATACAAGAGGTTGGATCTAAAAAATAGCCTAAGAGGGAATGAGTTAAGTCTTTTCACAGTAGACAGCTGATAAGCATCTTTGCTTACACGATACAGATTTGATTCTCTGTTTGCCATGGCAATACATTTCCTTATTTCAAATTTATCATCATTCATAAGGGGAGAGGGGTGTTTGAATATTTATCAAGTACAGTTTAGGTTAACATTACTTGCAGACAGCAGCAATTTGCTCACTTGCATACATAAAGTACGAAGCATTTCTCTTTACCCTTTGTAGACATGCACCAACCTACCTAGTTTGAAATGGTGTTCAAACTCTGCCATGTCTGGCAGCCCAAGCATAAGGGCGAGGGCTTCACAGCCGCTTATCTGCAGGGACTTGAACACAGCCAGCTGTGTGCTGCCACCTGCAGTCAGGTTCATTCTGGGTGTTGCAGGACTCGTCCCAGGCTTCAAGCTTGCTCCTAATAACAATATGATACAACAAACTTTAACCCTTTACCTCGTAGAAAGGCACATGCAATAAAGGTAGGCCCTCATCAGAAGGCTTTTGTAGGAGCCCTCCTCCAATCAGGATTTGGTCTGTTTGATAATGGAACTTTAATAGTTTTAATCCTACAGCTTCTGCCATGACCTGACATCCTTTGTTTATATATAATTATAAAAGTCAATTAATCAATATTCTATTATATCATTTCTTGCATGAATATTAAGATAAAGGGTTAATATTTCCAGTTTTTCAAATTGATCCACAGAGCAAACAAATAATAAATACTTTTAACCCTTTACTTCATATATATGCTTTTTTCACATTTGCAAACATAGTGAACCCAAATCAAACTGCTCCTGTAGAAATATCTGATTTTGAAGTCTTGTTTGTTTGCCATGGCTAAAAACCCTCTTGTTCGTATGCTGTTGGTAAAATTAAGCTTACTAATATTCATACATACATGAATATTCATGGATTAAAGGGTCATGTCTTCAGAGCTACAGATAAAGGTGCGTACCCAAATACTAAAATCATCATTTCTCCACCAAACCCTATACTGTGACCACTCTTTAGAATCGTCTCAAAGAGATGATTCTAACGAGTAGTCACAGTTTTGGGTTTGGTGGAGAAATAAAGGAGGTATTCTTGAAAATGTTTAGATTTACGCATCTTATCTGGACCTCTGTGTCTTGTATACAAATCAGTAAGTTTATCCAACATTTAACAGATCTGTTCAAGAAGTTTTGTATGTTGGATTACAAGAGCTGCATATCACAGCAGCTTGGGCAATACAGCCTGGACAGTTACTAGCTTCTGTGGATATTTAACACTTCCCTTATCTAAAAGCTTTATAATGACTTTGCACAACTCCTGCAGGAGACGTCTATTCTGCTCTGTTTGCTTATGTAATAATAATTAGTTTCTATCAATACCAAAATATCAGCTAATAAATATTCATGATATCATTCATAAATATTCATGATATCATTATTTCTTACACAAATACTCAACAGGGAAATGGTTAATGAAGAACACAGACAACTTAGTGGTCAAATAATGTAAACAAGAACACCGCAAGTGGGTGCCAACGCTCGTCTGTCGTCAATGTCAAGATGAGCATGCATACCAAAAATGAAGGTTATAAATGAAAAATTGAAGAAATTATGGTCAATGTTAAGATTTCGAACGACGACGACAACGACAAAGACGAGGACGACAATAGCTGGTGATTTCTTCGAAACAGACAAGCTAAAAATAGACCTAACTTCAGTGTAATATGTGTTTAATGTTCGTATCTGCCAGTAGTTTATCAATCTCACATTTTAGCAATTATCCTGATAGATAAAAAATATGTTTGTTCAAATTCTACCATTTACAAATTTTGCTCTTCCAAAACTCAGTTTTTTTGAGAATCTATTGACCGAGTGTCAGCTTGGATCCTGATGAGATGTTAAATAAAACTTGATGTCTCATCCAGATCAAAGCTGCTTGCAAATGCCCTTCAGATCACAACTAAAAGCACCAAAATAATGCCCTTACTTGGAGTACTGCCATTACTGTGCTCTGTCAGCTTTGAGCCACCAACACAAAACTGTAGAAACGGGACAGCCACCTGGAATACATGTAATCTATTGGTACAAAATCTGTTTTCCTTGATACAGAGTTCTAGTATTTAGTAGCTTGGGATGAATGAGACATTGCTAAACAAAGTAGAAATTGTTCTGAAACTCTTTCAACATTATGGATGAATGTGTGATATTCAGACATATCAAATACAGATTGTTTGATATTCTTAGGATTCTAAAAGAAATGGGAGGAAACTTTAATAGAATATACCCTATACCTGATAGATGCCTTTGCAAAGAGAGTAGATAGCGGTCTGATCAGTCTGTCCTGCCTTTGCAAAATGAGTAGATAGCAGTCTGATCAGTCAGTCCTGTTTGCTTATGAAATTTAGATCAGAGTCTATCATTTCTGCCATGGTAAAACATTGTCCTTGGCCTGTTCATAATGCCATTACAAAAATTCGGCCAATTAATACTAGTAACTGCTTAAGCAGCCATCAAAAAGAGGTCTAACTAGAACTGTTTTTAATACAAAACTGACCCCCCTGATGCGGACAAAATTTTCCATGTACAATTTTTAAATGCCAATAACTCTGCAGAAATCGATCTAACCAGAACAGGAATAAGATATGCACAACTAGACATGGTGCTGATCAATCCAATGAAGTTTCATGAAAATGCGACCAAAGGTTTTGGAAAAAACGTGTGGACAAAATTTTCAATGTAAAAATTTCAAAGTCCCATAACTCTGCAGAAAATCATCAAACCAAAACAGAAATAAAATATGCATAACTAGGCATAGTGCTGATCAATCCAATAAATTTTAACAAGAACCTGAAAAAAGGTTTTGGAGAAATTGTGCGGACAAAATTTCCACGTATTGTAATAATAACTCTACAGAAAATCATAGAACTGGAACGGGAAACCGATATGCCCAACACTAGGCGTGGTGCTGATCAATCCTATTCAGTTTTGTGAAAATCTGACCAAAGGTTTTGGAGAAACCACCTGGACAAATTAAAATCGGACAGACAGACGCCATGCACAAAAACAAAATGTCTCCCCAGTATAGTGGAGGAGACATAATTATGAGTCTGCAAGGCAGGTGGTAACTGAATGCAGGTCAAAAGTAATGCAGAAAGCTCTTATAAGACTCCTATATTCAATAAATGAATGGCCATTTAGGACAGGTTCTACTATAATCATTCAATATATGATTAGAGACTCCTTTGAACAGTAGACCCTGATCAGACGTCTCCTGTAGGAACCATCTCATCAGTCTACTGTTTGCTTACAAAATATACAACTGATTGTACCTGTCTGCCCTGGTAAAAAAAAAATTCCCTTGTTCAAAATGCCATTACAAAAATTCAGCTTATTAACCCATTCCCGCATATAGACGCCTTTTGACGCCTCTGTAAAAGTCACTTAGTGAAACCATTGTGATAAAAAGAGCATTTGCTCCATAGGAGCAAATGCTCTATTTATCACAATGGTTTCAACACTACACAACTCTAAAATTTTCCTTTTTAGTAGTTAATGCTCCTTTTTGGTAGATTTAATCAAAGAGGTTAGGTCTAAAAATAGCCTAAGTGGGAATATGATATTATTTCTTACACGAGTGTTCATTAGATAAAGGATTCTAGCAGACAATTTTCAGTGACAAATGTAACAAAACGTAAAAAAATTTCAAGTCCATCATAAAGGGCTATATCAGTAGATTAAGTACCAACCATGTCAAAGTTGTTTGAGATTTTGTTGCCTAGCATCCATATGAAGTGCCACCAGACTTTCAGTTTGGCCTGGGCCACCAGCTCTGTCTTTGCATTGTTCAGCTTAAACACTTGCATAATCAGCTTAATGCGCTTAGGATCTCCGAGAATATCTGTAACAGAGAATGAACCATATCTTTGTACTAGGTATTTTAGTCTCTAGCAATACTTTTAACTCTAACCCTGCTGTAAATATTATCCTCTGCTCAAATTCTGATCTGCTTCCCATTTATTGCATTTAATCAAGCTTTTGAAAAATAATTGACTGAGTGTCAAACAGCTTGGACCCTTATGAGATGCAACGTTTCTTGACACTTCATCTGGAAACAAACTGTTTGCAAATGTGAGCGAAGTCATGATAAGCAGAATATGGGTTAATAGGTTTCTATTGCTCATTATCAATGAACAGTTGAACACAATATCAAAACTGATCCGTGTCTCATTATACAGCCGTCCAGATTAATAGAATCAAGCATGGATTTTGTTAAAGACAGGAATTTTAATACCCGAGGTTGGTTTGTTCCCAGTCAGAAACGAGCTTTAGCAAGTTTCCGACAGGAACAGACCAACCGAGGGTATAGAAACCCCCGGCTTTAACCAAACACATGCTTGATTATTTTTCTCGCTTTGCGTGATATGACTTCCGTATCTAAAAGCAACAAACTGCAGCATAAAAGTGTGACACCAAATGACGTCATTTGTTATGACATTACCATAAACGTCACGTTTTGGCATAAAATATAAATGGCTGAGGGACTACAAAACAATGTCTTCAGTTAATTCAATAGGCTTTTAAAATGTTTATATGATAAATAGAATTTCATATATGTGCTAATTATTATATTACTTTTAATTTAGAAAACTCGTTGACTATAGAAATGTTGGTATAATTCTGTTATAGAGTTACTTCCCTTGTATAAATTTTGCCTAATCGTGCATATGAATACACTAGACAAGGGGTGTTCCAGATAAGGATTTCTAGTACTCCTATTTTTCGTAACTCAGCTTATCTAGTAAGTATGAGAAGCAAGAAAAGATGCGTAAAGTTAACATAAATCATTAAATAAATCGTTGTGAAGTCATTATTTCTTCCATAAATATTCATCAGGTAAATGGTTAATTAAGTATTATGTACTTACTAGGGTTTAAAGCAAAGTTGTCTATGAGCGTCTGCCAGGCTCCAAACGACTCGATCTTCACATCGGGGGAAACACTTTTAAAGCCAAGCTCAACTACAGGTAACAGGTGGTTAATAAAACTCCCATGATGCAGTTCCTGAAATATACACAATGTAATAGGGATTGCACATTTGCTCCTTTAACCCTTTCCTTTGCAGGCTATTTTTAGACCCGACCTCTATGAATGAATCTACCCAAAAGGAGCATTTACTAGAGAAAAGGAAAATGTCAGAATTGTGTAGTATTGAAACCATTGTGATAAATAGAGCATTTGCTCCTACCACAATAGTTTCAAGAAGTGACTATTACAGAGGCGTAGAAAGGCGTATTTATGGAGGAAAGGGTTAATAGTGTTAAGTAAATGCGGAAGAAAATTACGCTGAAAGCTCTCACAGCATCTCTCTGCATTTAACCCTTTCTGTAATATAACTGCTTTTAAAAGCCTTTGCAAACAGAGTAGACCCAGATCCAATGGCTCTGGTAGGAGCTGTCTGATCAGGGTCTGCTATTTACATGGTATCCTACAGTCATCATGTACCATTATACACATTCAGCTAGTAAGCATACATTATGTCATAATTTCTTACATGAATATTCAACAAGTAACGGGTTAACCCTTTCCCTGTTCTTAATGTTTATTCCAAATTTCAATTCCTATTGAATATTCATCGACAAAATAGTTACAATGAAATATGAAAGGTGAAACATTGTAGCCATTTTGGAAAGTAAAGAAACAGATCTATCAAATTCCATAAGCAAACAGAGTAGACCCTGATCAGACGATTCCTATAGGAGCTGTCTGATCTGGCTCTACTCTGTTTGGAAATGTGTGAAAATGCATTTAAATGAGGGAAAGGGTTGAGCATGAAGTGGCTGCTGTAAAGAGATGCTAACCCTTTACTCCATAAATATGCCTTTCTTCACATTTGCATACAAAGCAGACCCAGATTAGACAGTTCCTGTAGGAGCTGTCTGATCAGGGTTTATTCTGTTTGCTTATGTAACAGAAAATAGATCCGATTCTACAGTTTCTGCCTTGGCTGAAAATTCTCCTGTTCAGGTGCCATTTTAAAAACTGATCTAGTTACTATCCATGATGTCATTATTCTTACATGAATATTCATGGAGCAAAGGCATAATGTAGTGCAACATTTTCAAGCGTACCCTAATGTTCATATGCTTTTGAATTCATCACTCCAGCTAAAGCTGTAGATATTAAGCATATTTAGAAAATCTAATTAACCCTTTACTCCATGAATATTAATGGAAGAAAGGTCATGAATATTAATAAGCTTATTTTTTTATAACGACACATGTACATATCCAATTTTGGCCATAGCAGAAACTTGTAGAATATCATAAGCATATAGAGTAGAGCCAAATCAGACAGCACCTGTTGGAGTGCTACGATCAGGGTCAAGAAAGGCGTATTTATGGAGTAAAAGGTTAAAACATTTTTCTCTGCCAACTAATTAGAAACACATCTCCAAGATGCAGCAAAACACATCTATTTTCCTAAAATTGTCAAAAGTTGATTCTTCTTTTATCTCTGATAAAAAATGCTTCCAAAAGGATATCAGTTTAGATTCTGATGAGTTGCCAATCACTTAAGTGTCTCATCTGGATCTAAACTGTTATCAAAAACCGTCTTGATTCCAAAGAGTTTGTAAAGATCATCACAACGTCACCACATTAACCCTCCATAGCTATTTCTATGACATACCTCTCCAAACAGCTGTACCAGCACTGCCCAGCATTTGAGGACATACAACTCCTGTTTACTGCCAAACAGCTTCTTCAGTTCCGGAATAACCTTCTGAAAGTAGAAAACACTGATTTGCATGAACTTTCAACTTATCTCGCAGTAAATGAACTTCAACAGTCACACTATTCTTCCATTTTCCTTCAAGAACAATGTATCCACAAGTAATGAATTACTTTTTTTTTGATTGTCAAAAACTTGGCTAACCGCTTCATGAAAAGACCATTTAACTTTGATTCAGACTTTACCACCAGGAATTTTTATGCCCTTTACTTTATGAATTTCATGTAAGAAATGATGACCTCATGAATATTTATTAAAACAATTTTTATATTACATGGACACAGGAAGTTTTGACCATGGCAGAAACTGTAGAATCATATCTATATTATATCATAAGCAAACAGAGCAGACCCTAATCAGACGGCTCCTATAGACCTAATCAGGGTCTACTCAGTTTGCAAAGACTTAGAGAGGCGTATTTATGGAGGAAAGGGTTTCAAGGAACACATGTCAACTGCTGACACACGAGTGACAAAACACAGACAGACAAGATATATAAACAATAAGAAGTGATCCCTAAGCGTCATTCTGCTATAGGTGGAGATACAAACCAATGTAGATATGGACCCGATGCGACATCAGATATGTAGCAGTTGATCAACAATCTTTCCGGAGGACATCGTTGAGCTGTTTCTTCAATAGCTTTGCGTCTTCTAATTCAAATTTCCAAGCAGATTTTTTTCTTAATAAAAATGTGATCAGAGTATGGTTGACATTTGGATTCTGATGAAAAAATTATTTGGCAACTTATCTGGATTTAAACTTTTTGCAAACATAATTGATTTGCAAACAATATGCTAAAGCTTAAAATCCTTGTCTACTTACCGACTTGAAGGCTGGTATCAAGGATGTGACAAGATCGTTTCTCTGTGGCTCCATCAATGACAGCGCAGCTTGAATCACAGCTAAGACTCGATCCCTGACCTTCACTGCACTGTGTGAAACAAGAGGCAGGAGAATCTTGCCCCATCTGGCCCCTTCCTTAGACATCTCTTCTGACGCTTGCTCTGTCAGTCTGAAAACAAAACAATTCCATAATCCTTTTAGAGCATGTTAAGAGAAAATGCATATTCATCAAAACACACCATTTTGTTCATTAGAATAGAATCAGAATTCAGAAACAGAGTAATAATCTTTCAAGGGAATATTTGGCTTAGACGAAAACTGTTGGATCAGATTTATATAAGTCCATAAGCAAACAGCTGACTCTGATCAGAGGTCTGATGTGGGTCTACTCAGTTTGCATTTATATGAGGAAAGGGTTAAACAGAAGAGTCTAATATAATAGCAAGTAGTTGCTAAATGCATGGCAAAGTAATGAAAAAGCTCCAAAAGAGAATTGAACTTTGTTTTAATGGCCGCTCTAGGCAGATTTTATAAAACCATGTGGAAAAAATAAAATTTGAACAAGATGTCCGATGGTAATGTGTCTTGGTGAACAGAAAGTTCAAGGATCTTCAAAGTTCACATATACTAGTTAACACTTAATCTAATACACATTTGCAAACAAAGTACAGCGACTAAAACAGTAGTCGTTTGATCAATGTCAGCTCTATTTGTTTATGGAATAATATAGATTTGATTCTAAATCTTCTATTATGGCCAAAAACACCAATGTTCATATGCCCTTATCAAAAATTCACCTAATTAATGTTCATGATATCATTATTCCTTTTCAATTTGCGATAAAATGTTCACCACATTCAAAAGGTTCTGGGTCCATGCTTATAAAACTTTCAGTAGAGTCTGAGTTCGTTCTCAAGTTCTTGATTGGTCAGATTTGAGCCTTTGGCTCAAATCTGACCAATCAAAAGCTTGAGAACGAAACTCAGACTCAACTAAAAGCTTTATAAGCATGGACCCAGGTTAACTAAAGTTCACCTACCTGGCTATGGTATTGACAGACTCATGCTCTACAGTAACAGAGCTTCCTTTCCACTTCTCCATAGCATACTCTACTGCAGTCAAAACGGGTCCAACCTAAGACAAAGGGGTAAACAGATAATAATCACACATTCTTAGAATCCACTGCTTTAGATAAATAGGGTAGGTTTAACTTTTTGCAACAATATCTTCTTCATTTCATCCACCAAACCTTTTGTTGTGACTACTGATAGAATTTTCATAAAAAGAGAATGTTCAAATTAGTTGTCATAATTTAGAATTTGGAATATGAATCATCTGAATATGGGACACGAGTACTGGTATTTGCAAACAGTGAATACCCATACCTGAGGGCTCACAGAGGAGCCCTCTGAACCAGGGCTGCACTGTTTGTCATTCGAAATCCTCTTAACAAATTTACACCTTTCACACTGAATGTGCTTACAGTTAATAACTGAGTGGCACTTTGAATATTAAGCAATCCAAAGGTTAAGGACTTTTGCAGTACAGAAAAACCTCTCTATAATGGCCACTAAATTGCACCAAATATTTTGTGTTACAGGCAGGTGGCTGCTTAAAGCAAGGTGAAAGTTAATCTGTTTTACTTTCACATTGCTTTTAGCAGTCACCTGTCCATAAATACCAACTAATTAACACAATTTAGTGGCCGTTATAGAGAGGTTTTACTGTACATACTCTCAGTTTCTGGAGTTCAAGAATCAAAACTAAAATACAGACCTGTAGATAAGAAGCAGATCTAGAAAATTTAATATATTCAGAGCAACAGGTAAAGGTGTGTTATCAAATACTAAAATAGTCCTTTTCCCAAACCCTATGTTGTGACCACTTTTTAGAATCATCTTTTCGAGACGATTCTAAAGTTTGGTTGCAACATAAGGGTTTTATGAAGAACTAAAGCAGTAACTGTTATTCTTACACATTTTATCTGGACCTAATATTTGACAGTTCTCTGCACTAACCCTATTTTGTTGCAACTCATTAACCCTTTACCTGATAGAAGCGCCTTTTCGCGTGTTTGATTTATTCCTCCGCTGAAGAAAATAGTTCAAATTCATACAGTCATGAACATATTGCATAATAAATATTTTCTATATCCTAGTAGGTGGTAGCTTAAAGCAGGCTGAAAGTAAAGCAGAATGCGCCTTAAGGCGCATTCTGCTTTACTTTCAACCTGCTTTAAGTGGTCATATGTCTTCAAAACTAGAAACAGGCTATTGGGTAAAGGGTTAAAATCACTTTTGAGAGGCAATTCTAATGAGCTGTAGCAAGATACAGTTTGGCTAAGAAATAAAAGATTTTGTTTGCCTACCTGTTCCAGGATAAGACTGTGTACCAAGTTCTATTTGCCCTGTTTTCCCACCTGTTTCAGGATAAGACTATGTGCCAGGTTCTGTTTGCCTACCTGTTTCAGGACAAGATTGTGTACCAATTTCTGTTTGCCCACCTGTTTCAGGATAAGACTGCGTATCAGGTTCTTTTTGCCCTGTTTTCCCACCTGTTTCAGGATAAGACTATGTGCCAGGTTCTGTGTGCTTACCTGTTTCAGGATAAGACTGTACCAAGTTCTGTTTGCCCACCTGTTTCAGGATAAGACTGTGTACCAAGTTCTGTTTGCCTACCTGTTTCAGGATAAGACTGTCTGCCAGGTTCTGTTTGCCAATACACCATAGGGCCCTCGTACATGTATTCTTGTCTTCTGTTTTCTGTACACACTCGCATAAAGACTGGACAACTGCTGCACCTTCATCACTAGAGATTGCCCTGTTGATAAAAACAATCTTTCTATACAACTTTGCAAAAATAAATACCCCCACTTCCCTTCCCAGAGCAACAGGTACGCACATATTGTCATTTCTCCACCAGACCCTATGTTGTGACTACCCTTTAGAATCGTCTCGAGAGAAATTGGTGGAGAAATAAAGGAGTTATTCTGTAAAATGTTTTAACTTGCGCATCTTATCAGGAGTTCTGTATCAATGTCTTGTCAGTGTTAACCAATACCCAGAGATTCACATATATCTATAACTTATTCAATACCTACTGGATATTCAGGGACAAAATATGTATAATGAAATATGGAAGGTGGAACATTGTAGCCATCTTAGAAAGTAAAGAAACAAATCTTTCAATTTAATTAGCAAACAGAACAGACCCTGATCAGACACCTCCTCTGGGAGCCGTCTGATCTGGGTCTACTCTGTTTGTAGATGCATGAAAACACATTTATATGAGGGAAAGGGTTAAGAAGGCAACTATTTACTCTGCAGCAGGACTAATCCTCACAGCAAATATCAATTACATGCTATGTGACTGCCCTCTGCAAGAAATCACATTTCAATCCTCACTTTGAATAAATATTCTTCAATTTATCAATCTAATCACGCATCAAGTAGTGCGGACCTTGATCAAACTGATCCTTTGGTAGCAGTTTGATCTGGGTCTACACTATTTTCCTAATTTGTATATCTAGTGTAAGTGCAGTATCTCATGTCTTACATAGATCCACAATTCTGACAACATTATTTGTAAAGTTTATCATGAATTCAAAACTACACTATAAAAAAGTTACACCAAAATCATTTCATGTATTACTCACTGTACGAGGTCTGTATCATGAAGACAAACGCCTAGTACCTCCAGGGCAGACTGTGTGACATTCGCAGGTGATGAGGACACATCAGTTCTGATCACAGACAAAACTCTTACTATATTCTGTTTGATTCCCTCGCCAAATTTCTTTGCATCTTCCTCTTTAAAGTTTCTATACAAGGATAATAAAAAACTAAAGTGAGACAATCAGTAAAACAAACTGTTTGTTTCTAGTGACCCTACCCACAATTGTGTCCTAAATCATTTTTTCCAGAGCTGTCAAGCTGTATAAAAACAGTTAGAGTAGGGCCTTCTAACTTGTATGAGCAAAGTCAGTGCAAACATACTTCTTTTAATCCCTTTTTCCATAAATACTCATTTGTGAATTAATGATTTAATCAATAATAAGCTGGATTTTACATGGCATAAGAAAACAGGATTTCTGGCCATGACAGAAACAGTAGTCAAATCTATTTAACCCTTTACCTGATAGAAGCGGCTTTTAGCGTGTTTGATTTATTCCTCCGCTGAAGAAAATAGTTCAAATTCATACAGTCATGAACATATTGCATAATAAATATTTTCTATATCCTAGTAGGTGGTAGCTTAAAGCAGACTGAAAGTAAAGCAGAATGCGCCTTAAGGCGCATTCTGCTTTACTTTCAACCTGCTTTAAGTGGTCATATGTCTTCAAAACTAGAAACAGGCTATTAGGTAAAGGGTTAACCCTTTACTCCATGAATAATATTCATGTAAGAAAGAATGACATCATGAATATTTTTTATTTACTAAATTGAAACAGAATTCATTACAGAATGACGCCCCGAACGAAACAGACAACAGGTATTAATGGGCAAAATACCTAAATATTCACAAATCACAGGCCATTACCAAGGCACCAACACTTTTGTAACATCAGTCATTAATTTCGGAGTACCCATAACTATACCCTTACTTACTAATTTTTAGCCAAATGTATTAACATCTAAATTTTTACCAATCAGAGGCCACCACTGTTACCATGATAACCAACCCTTCGAAACACCTACAATTGAGATTAGGATATCAAACTAACCCGATCATACCAATTTCCAGCAAAATCGTACAATATCTACATTTCAACCAGAGTCCAGCATTTGGTTACCACAGCAACATTTTAAAACCCAAAATTTGCATGCACATCTGCACCAGCAATAAATGTGTCGGACAAGTTCACAGGGAAAGAAGTATAATCGGAAGAAAGAATAATAACAATAAGACACAGAGTAATCACAATATGTCCCCCCAACACACACACACACACACACTTCATTTGGAGGACATAATAATGAATAACAATAGATGTTTTTTTAACACCATACAAAAACAGGATTATTTTGACCAAAGCAGGTGTTAAGCTCATACTATTACCCTTTCTCTAAAAAAAACCCCAACATTTTTCACACCTTTGCAAATAAAGTTAAGATCCAGATCAGATTATTTAAGCTCCAAGTAATTATTGAACTAGAACTATCACTGAAGGCGATTAATACCCCCACAAACGTGACTGTCACATGAAAAAGCTTTATACAATTCGAAGGGGCATAACTCTGTAAGAAAATAGATAAACTGGAAAACTGTAATTGGATGTGAATGTCCTCTTTATGACAAAGCATCATGTCAAGTTTTATTGGATTCCATTGAGCAGTTGCTGAGAAACCGTGCAGAGTCAACAGACCAACACACAGATCAAAATTCAAAGGGGCATAATTAAACAGATAAACTATAAAAGCTATTACTGGATGTGCATCTCTTCATGGTAATATATCATGTCAATCAGCTGGAAAATTATAATCGGTTGTGCATACGTGTCCTCTTTGTGATAAAGCATCATGTTAAGTTTCATTGGATTCATGTCAGCGATTACTTAGAAACAGTACAGAATAAAAGTTAGAAATCAACAGACGGACCAACACAAAACTTTTAAATAAAGGGGCATAACTTTGTAAGAAAATCAATCAGCTGGAAAACTATAATTGGATGTACATGTCCTCTTTATGACAAAGCATCATGTGAAGTTGTATTGGATTCCAGTCAGCAGTTGCTGAGAACCCATGCGGAAATAAGTTAACAGATATACTGACCGCCAAGCTGACTATTGGTGTTATGGCCATTTGCTGATATATTCTTTTACTATTTCAAGTAAATCCGCGTTAATGATTATATCACATTAACAGCGAGATTTTGGTTCAGCTAATCGAATAATGGGACTCTTGTCCTACAGCCAATCAAAATGCTCGTATTATGCAGTGTTCATTCAACATTTCCAAGATGGCGTCCATGATATGAAATTCTCTATCTGTACTGTCAATTAATCTGAATTTAAGACAAAAATAAGAAGCATAGGCAGAGATAGCACCAATAGCCATTTCGACCCAAATCGACACTTCCTTCCGCCATATTGTTAGTTTCGGATACAAAGGGACAAATTGGGGAAATGTTAATGCATCATTTAGGAGCAATAAAGGAGCTTTTAAAAATAAATTATGTTTAACATTGTCATTGTTTAACTACTGCAATATTCGTTTTACTATTGGCAATAGTATTGGTTTCTAATTTTTGGATCCATGCATTGACATCGAGACAGCCGCTAACGGGATAAGTCAATTCATCGTTACACCAGGGCTACTTCACACCCCCAAACTTTGTGGGGGTATAATAACAGTAATAACTGTGCTTTGGTACACACAAAAATTGCTGACAAAATTTGAAATTTCATGCACAAAACATACTTTGTGATCCCAGTGTAACAATCCAATCTCTGTGATGAATCTGTTGTATTCTTTTCAAGAACAGAGAGGAACTGTGTAATGGATGTGATATCCCCGTCTGCAGATGCCATGTTTATGAATCAATTGCTCCTTCAAAACATGTTGAGACTATCCTCTGTAGGACCGTATAATCTGAAATGAAAGAAAACAGTGTATTCCACCAGTATTTCTTCTGTTCATGTCTGCTCCTAAAATCTTGTACCATATCTACACTAAAAACAGTTTGGTGGCCGATCAAAACAGCACAAAAACCAAGGACAAGTATTGTGAGGTTGCCGCGGGATTACAGTGCGATGTACGTTCGATTTCACGGGTATCACACGGACAGCGAGCGGTAGCCTTGCGATGACCTTTTGATGTCTTTGGCTATATGTCCACCGAAAATTGGTCGTTTTCCAAACGATCCTTGCGCGGCCTCTGTACTGTTATCGTGCGGAGGTCGTATGATGCCTGTAACCATGTGTTTATGGGCTGCTGCCGGCTGCAGGCTTGAGAATTTTGAAAACATGTATAACTTTTATTTATAGGAGGCTATGGCGCCTCCATACGGAGACCATGCGGTTTAGACCTTACGACGAGTCTACAGGCGCCGTAATCGCAGGGCAACTGCAAACTACGCATAAAGGGACAAGGCAAACAGACAGATGGGCAAGTCATATCTGGGTATATTTATGCAAAGCATATCCCTAAACAGGGTTTAAACTGAAGGTGAGCGTCCTTACATGCGATATCTTCACATCTAAACTTAGCATCAATTTGTATTCTGTGACATACACTGTATTTACAAATTTTACAGTATACATAATTATTAGTTTGGCCAACATTCTAATTCAAAATAATAAAAAATCATACGTGGTTATGGATTAATTAATCAACGAGAATACATATGTAATTAAAAAATACAGTAACAAACGTGGGCCATTTTTGGACGGTTTACGGAGAAATCGCCTAGTGACGAAATCGCCTACAATTAGATATATAGTAAACCAATTGGAGAAATCGCCTAGAAAGCAATTGTATAGTGTTTGTATTTCGCACCTATGGTACAGGACGGTTAACATGACAGAACTTTAAAGAATGTTTGTAACAAGATTAAATTGTTATGTGGTATTACTTTCCAGATCAAGATTGACCAAGATTGATCGATCAGTGTAGCCCCTGATCACTACATAGAATCAATTTGACAGAAGATATTTATATATAAGGAGCCATAATTATAATATTTATGCAGAAAGTAAGAATGTCATACGCACGGAACAGGTTATTGTATGAGTCTTATGTCTGGTCAGATGATCTGGATCTGATCAGTGTAACCCCTGATCACTACAATGACTTTGACAGAAAATGGTAAAAAGAGCGATAATGATATCAATAGTTATGGCAAATTTGAAGAGTGAAAATATCTAAGTCTTAATCACTGTAATATGATCTGGATCCAGTAAATGGATTAGCAATATTATTACAAAAACTGTCCGTTATCACAGTAAAAAATAAAATTATTATAATGGGACGTAATGGGATACGTCACTTCATAGGAAGTGAATAATTCCACAGACCACCGACAAGATTTTTTATATTTTTTACCGACATTTTGTACTAACTAAAATTGCATTTCGAAAATGTATTGGATGCAGATCATCTAACAAGAAGTAAGACTCATATTATAACTTATTTCGTGCGTATGACATTTTCACTTTCTGCTAATATTCGGTATATAATTATCAACCCCTGTAATATTGGGCTGACAAATTCCAGGTGGTGATCAGGGGCCGCATTGATCGTTCGAATTTATTCTTGTTACAAACTCTCTGTATAGTTCTCTCATGTCATCACTACCTGCACCATAGGTGCGAAATACAATCACTATATAATTGCTTTCTAGGCGATTTCTCCAACTGGTTTACTATATATCTAATTGTAGGCGATTTCGTCACTAGGCGATTTCTCCAGCACCCTTTTGGACTTTGGTCATCCGCGTTTGACCAGATCGTTTTAGATATAGCCCGTTTTGATCCATTTTCCACTGTTAAATGAGTTTAAGAGTTCAATCTAACTTATGTCCCAGTGATAAGGGTTAGCGACAGGAGAGGGTTTTACACTGCTCAAGAAGACCCGTCTCGATGCGTGGCTTCAGTCCGACATCGTTTGACACTTAAAAGATCATGATCACCAAAAAAATCATAACGTAACCCACAGAAAAGAAGATCGCGTCACAGACAGTAAAAATCGGACATAACAATATATTTTCTTCCTTTGTAAATAATTTAATCTTAAATTCATTTACCAAACTGTATATTATAAAGAACAAACTAATTTGGGAAAATTCTTTCCTCACCTTTGTTTCGCGGGAAATGCTGATCTACACTGAATTTTGATTGGATGTGCACTATTTACACGGTGCCGTAAGATATACACGCCATAAAAACGACTAAATAATTGGTTTCCGGAATAATTTACCTTTAAACTAGCACTCGGGAACCATCAGACTACACCGTTTGCTGATTGATACTTCCGGTTGGAAATTCATCAGATAGCAGGTATTTTCTTTTCATTTTGAAATAAACATCGGTAAATGTCTACAGTTTCAAGTAAAATATATGGTTAGCTACAAAGGTATGTAATGGTATGAGCATATCGGTTCCAATTTTCTCAGGTAACTGGTTACAAGTGGACCTTCCGCGAGAGACACATCTACTATAAATCTATCCATCTATTTATATGTAACAGGACTGGTTAAAAACATGCAGCCAGACCTGGACTCGAACCCGCGATCCCTCGCTTACAGGGTGAGTGCTCTACCGAGTGAGCTATATGGACCACTTACCATTCTTTACCCGACTTGTTACACGGCCCCCTTTACCCTGAGGAACTCGCTGTATCTCATGAGGAAACACATCTAGCTACAGCGGACCCCAGTTTTATTGCGAACTATAATACAACTATGTTAGTTGCGGTAAATAAATGATGACGTAGATTGACTAATGACATCAGCATACTTGCAAATGTCGCTGTTGTTCTGTCAGGGGCTACCACCCCGAACCCCTGCTTTATTGTCTTATTTTCATACAGAAAACCAAAGCCACTTATACAAAGACCTATGATAACACACAGATAAGAAACTTAGACAAATCTCACCAAGTCTCGTGGCAAATGTACCAAATCACGCAAAGTCACATTTGCAAATAACTCTAGTTGTAAGAAAGGCTCATGAAATATAAACATGTCATTGTGTAGAACAATTATTCAGCTATAATATGGTACCTTGATCGTTAAAATCGGTCCACAAACAAAAAAGTTTTGTGCAAAGACCCAACCCACCTGTCTGAATTGCAATCTACTTATTTTTATGAAAATTACCATAGTTTGCAATTAAAAATCAAGATTTCTAAAGATTTGCATACTTTCTTCAAAATAATATGGTATATTTTATTTGGAAAACGATTATAAATACTATTAATACAATTTTTATCACAGATAAAACTTTTGTTTTTCAGTAGTTTATAAAATATAAGAGTTTGCCACGTGCTGAAATAAGGTATGATTTTAGTGTGTACAAAATCAAACAAAGTCACGTTTGCAAATATCTCGGATGGTAAGAAAAACTTAGGAAATATAAGCATATCATTGTTTAGTGCAACTATAAAGCTACAATATGATACCTGGATTGTTAAAATATGTCCACAAACAAAAAAGTTTTATGCAAAGAACCAAACCACCTATCAGAATAAAGTTATCCTAGTGTTATACAGTAGTTTCTTATCTATGTGTTATCATAGGTCTTTGACTTATAGAAATGATTTAATAAAACATTTCTCAAATTGAAATCCATTTACAGAACAATTTATGATCGACAGTTAGTGCACAACTGTCGTCGCAGTGGCCTGAGGTAAAAACAAAACAATGAAACAAAATGGCGTCGCGTTTTAACTTCCATAGCAACATGCCAGGAACCCTTGGCTCAATAACGCATGCGATGTGCTTTGTTGTTATTCGAGATTTCTGGGGTCCGCTATACTAGATTCTTCCCCTCATGAGAAATCATGGGCATGTACAGACAGGTCTGATTTTCATGTTGGGTGCCAACTGTAACAGTACTGGTGAAAAACGGGCGCTTACAAGGAGAGTGCTCTACAGACTACCGACTGAGCTATCTGGACCACTTAACTGTTCTTCACCTAGCACCTGTACTAGCCTGTTATCGTCGAAACGCCTTCTCGAACCCCACCTGTTTTTTTAACCTTTCAATATTTTGTGGTTTTTTTGCGCATGTGCAAGTGCGCACTACGTCATCAATTCATGAGTACCGGTGCTTTGCCTGTTTACAAACAACACCTCGTAGCTTTAAGAACGAAATATGCGTCATAAACAGCTCATTACAGTCAATTTTTTCTTCAACTATGCTAAACATGAGCAAACTCTTAATGCTTTATTAAATCAAATCAGATAAATATAGAATATCAACATAAATTGAAAAGTGTACCACATTGAAAATGTTTGACGGCTCTGACCCCTTTGGCTTATGCCCATGATGAAATCACATGACTATGAATCTTTATGTTACAGTAAACAATTTCTAAAATAAAGATTCAAAAAGCAGGTGCTCTTTTCTGGCCGCCATTTTGTTTTTGTTATGGGGGTGGTGGGAAACACTGGGTGGTAACTGGCACTGGTTTGGGGATTAAAAGATAAGGATAAAATTACTTGTTTCCAGGTATGTTTAAAATATTATTTTGAATTGCTGATTTATCATTTTCTTCAATATTCACGGTAAACGTTCTCTATTTGATGGGGTGGGTGTTTACCCCTTCAATTTTTGCCCCCTTACACATTACAAATATTGTAGACACCATGACATTTTAGCTGTTTATGTATGTGTCTATCTGATTGACACTCCCAGCCTTTTCTATTTGTCAAAATGGTGAATCATAGTTATAGGAACTTCAGAGTAATAACACATAAACAGTAAAATATGTTATGGTGTTGACAGTATATGTAATGTGTAAAGGGGGGGGGGGGGGCAAAAATTGAAGGGGGCAAATGTCCGTCCCGTAAAAATTTTTTCAGCCCAAGCCAAAACAGTAAGGGGGGAAAATATCTGCCCAAGCCCAAATAGGTTACCATGCAAAGGTCTGGGAAGGGGGACAAATGTCCGTATATCATAATATATATGGTTAATGTCAACTCTACTTTCGAGTGTGACTGATATGAAAAAAAAATGCTTTGAATTGCTGTTATGTATGAATACCAGTGAGTATATCATATCACACAAATAGCTTGATATCTTATATCTAGACTACACATAATCAGGGCTACAGATAATCTGCTTACCCAATTTACCCAAATTGTCGTAACATTTGGGTTAGTGGAGAAATAATGGAGCGATTCTTGAAAAAAAAGTAATAAGTATTCATACATGCATTGTTTTGTTTTTAGCTCACCAGAGCACTTTTGTGCTCAGGGTGAGCTTTTGTGATCGCCTGATGTCCGTCGTCCGTCGTCGTGCGTCGTGCGTCGTCGGGCGTCAACAATTTCAACCTTTAAAAATCTTCTCCTCTGAATCTACAGGGGTCTCAGCTTCCATCTTTGGCACATAGCATCATCTGTAGGTCCTTTACAAAAGTTATATAAATTATACCCCTGGGGTCAAAATTGGCCCTGCCCCAGGGGTTTTCAGTTTTCAATAGAAACATATAGTGAAAACTTTGAACATCATCTCCTCTAAAACTAGAAGGTTCTCAGCTTTCATATTTGGCATATAGTTTCAACTTCAGGACTTCTACAAAAGTTATAAAAATTATGCTCCTGTGGTCAAAATTGGCTACACACCATGATGGCAAGTTTCTAGCAAACTTGAAGCTGACTGCACTTTTAAGCATCTTATCTTTACTCAGTCTCATAAACAGGTCATCAGGTCAAGCATCAGAGATGGGGATGACCAGTGGCTATTTTTAGTGCACCTGTACTGCTTGTGGTAGCTGTAGTAGATAGAGATCTTAACCCTTTGCCTGTTCTGTGTTTATTATTAATTTGAATGCCTATTGCATATTCATGAACAAAATAGTTAAATTGAAGTATGGAAGGTGAAACATTGTAGCATTTTTTTCCCCAAATTTCACAACCTACTGAATATTCATAGACAAAATAGTTATAATGGAATATTGTAGGTAGAACATTGTAGCCATTTTAGAAATTAAAGGAACAAATCTGTCAAATTCCATTAACAAACCGAGCAAACCCTGATCAGATGGCTCCTATAGGAGGCATCTGATCTGGTCTACTGATTTTCAAATGTGTGAAAACACGTTTATATGAGGGAAGGGTTAATTAATGATAGTGATTGGCATTATGACATTATTATAACCTGCCCTGCAGTTCAGAAGAAGGGTAAATCATGTAAAGGCTCCAGAATGCCAAATTAAAGATTTTAAATAAATTATGAAATAATTTTTAACATGAAATTGTATTACTTGAAAATACTAAGTTCAACTTATGAATATGAAATTATTATGTAATAATTTATAATAATATTCAAATGCAAAAAATCAGTTTTGAATGCTAGGGTACACATACCTTTTCAGAGGAACAGTTGATTATTTGAGAGGTCAGTTGATTTTCTTTAGTCAGAACTTTGTATGGCCTTGCATAATTAAAATTCCCCGTTTAATACATAATTATCAATCTTACAATTAACTCTCTTGTACAAACCACATATGAAGTTACATTATGTGTCAGATCAGAATCCAAACTGTGTGCTAATTTCAGTCAAATTATGCTCAGCAGTGATAGGGTTTCTGTCATCTGTAATTTGTTTGTCTGAAAAATTAACACTTTCAATGGCCCTCTTGTCTATAGAAACGTATAGTGAAAACTTTGAAAATCTTCTTTTCTGAATCTACAGGGTTCTCAGCTTTCATATTTGGCTCATAGCACCATTTTCCGATCCTCTACAAAAGTTATATAAATTATGCCCCTGTTGTCAAAATAGGCCCCACCCCAGGGTTGGTCAGTTTTCAATAGAAACAGTTTTATAGTGCAAACTTTGAAAATCTTCTCCTTTGAAACTGGAATGTTCTCAGATTTCATATTTGGCACATAGCTTCATATTTAGGTCATCTACAAAAGTTATATATTGTGTCCCTGGGGTCAAAATTGTCACCGCCCCAGGGACAGTCAGTTTTCAATAGAAACATATCTGATTGTCTGGTGAGCGATGTCAGGGCCATTCTGGCCCTCTTGTTTCGATAAATTTTCATGGATTAAAGGGTTAACCCAGACCCTGTAGTGCTCAGCCATCTCATCAGGGTCTGCCCTGTTAGCTATAAATGAAATACATGTAATGTAAATATTCTATAGTGTTGGCCAATATTTCCTGTGTTCACATGTCATTATAAAAAATAGTCTTATCAATAATCATGATGTCATTAGTTCTTACATTAAAGGGTTAAACAAGTTAATACATTTTACCCTTTCCTCCATATTTATGCCTTTCTACGCCTCTGTAAAAATCACCTGTTGAAATCATTGTGATAAATAGAGCATTTGCTCCTATAGGAGCAAATGCTCTATTTATCACAATGGTTTCAAACTACATGTATAAAATTCTAAAAAAACAACCTTTTCTCTAGTTAATGCTCCTTTTCTGTAGATTTATTCAAAGAGGTTGGATCTAAAAATAGCCTATGGGGGAATGGGTTAAATGAGAAAAAGGAATGTAGAATTTGTTTGTTTGACTGTTTTTATAGGTTTCTCAAGCAGCCAAAACACACAGAGATGATAAGCAACTTATTCAGAAGCATATCAAAGCATACGGACAGAGGCCCAAACCAGGACTGTCCTCAAGGTTTGTCTCACATTTAAGAGTGAAGGGGCATTTTCAGCCATTTTGATTTATTCTTGTATACCTTCCGTTTCTGTTTGGCTTAACAGACCTGCATTCATTAACCCTGTACTCCGTGAATATTCATGTAAATAATAATGTATGTATGAATATTAATTAGCTAATTTTTTATAATGGCCTTTGGACAAGAATATTTTTGGCAATGGCAGAAACTGTCCAGAACTATATATTATTCCATAAGTAAACAAAGCAGATCCTGATCAGACAGCTCCAGCAAGAGTCATCTGATCTGGGTATTCTCTGTTTGCAAATGTGTTGAAAGGTGTGGCTATGGAGTGAAGGGTTAAACATTAAAACGGTTGATCGTTATGTGAAACAAAGTGGTACAAGGATAGGGACTTCTTTTTCTTATGGATATGTTTCTAGTTTCAGAAGATTCTCTTCCATTTCTGCACCAATGATTACAGTAGAACCCCTCTAAAGTGGACGTTAAATTTAGTAAAAATATCGGCGGCTTAATGCAGGGTGAAAGTCATGCAGAAAGCTAAGCTGACATATGCCTAAAAGTATCTAAATTATTCTATACTAGAAGAAGTCCGGTTTAGAAGCCCCCGTGTAGGTGTTATTCTATACCAGGAAAAGTCCGGTTTAGAAGCCCCCATGTAGGTGCTTGCCTAGCTGCATGTAAAGTCATTTGACCTTGACATTGGGCTTGCGGGCAGCATGGATGGGGTGCCAAATGATAGCACAGGTGGTAATTGATGTCTATGTGACGTTTCATGTATAGAAGTGTAGAAATTACTGACATATAACACTCGAAAAAAACTGTGACCTTCTGCCTGCATAAAGCATATCTAGAATCTTCAACCTCACTCTAAATTGGGAAAGGCCTGTGATTTCTGCTGATGACGTATTTCCTGTTCAATGTTTACAAATGGCTGACAACTTAAATATTGAGGCATTTTCATGCTTCAAGTCATTGTAAAATGCATTCTAATAGGCTTTATAGAAACGGATTCATTCTCCCGGCATCTGAGCAAGTCCCTATGCAATGCAGAGTAAAACAAATGTGAACCCCAATTGTATTTGGTATTTGCATTGAGCAAAAAAAGGGGGCATGGTTTATCAGCTGTCAGCTGCGCTAGGGGAAGAGTTGTCAATCTATGACACATTGTGTTGAGTAATTGGTTATCGGCTTCTGTTTAATCACTTTATTTATTTCAATTTGATCATCAGCGCTATCCCCTGATCAGGCATGTGTACTGGCTACAGCATTTTTGAAATACTTTGATCACAGGGAAAGGCGATGTCAGATGAAACTGGGCGACCACATCGTTCACGTTGCCCTCTATGATGCATGATGGCTATAAAATTCTTAGTTTGACTTCGTTCTCAAGTACATGTATCTGGCATGGGAGATTTTGAGTCCAACTCAAGATCTTACCAATCAGGTCCAAAGGTTATAAAAGTTTTTGCTTGAGTCTAAGATCATTCTAAAGCATCTGATTGGTCAGATTTTAATCCATTCCCACATAGGCTATTTTTAGATTCAACCTCTTTGAATAAATCTACCAAATCATTTATCAGAGAAAAGGACATGTTCAGAATTGTGTAGTTTTGAAACCGTTGTGATAAATAAAGCATTTGCTCCTATGGAGTAAATGCTCTATTTACCACAATGGTTTCACAAAGTGATTTTTACAGAGGCGTAGAAATGCGTAAATATGTGGGAATGGGTTAAGCTGCTCAAAATCTGACCAATCAGATACTTGAGAATGAACTCATAATCAAGCAGGGTTTATAACTTCTTGCCAAGGATGAAAAAGTATTTATAAGTTTGATGTTTAACACAGGCTATCCCCAGGGTGAGGCAGATCGTACGGAGGATGGTTTCTTATTGGTGGGGGACACAGCCAGTGAGAGAGCAACAGTGCGAGCTGATTGCTTCCAATCAGATCAGATTGATGCTCCACCCACATATGTAAGTACAAAAAAATACCACATGTTTGTTGGGCCATAGATAAAGATGCATATTTTAAGTATAAAATAACCCTTTTTAGAAGGGCATATTAAGAAAATCTATAATAATTAATAAGTAACTATATGTATATTTCTGAGTCAGATCTTATCTTGTTACTCATTAGTCACCATAGAGATGCAATTCTACTGATTACCAGCAAGAAAAGGGATTTTTTTCAAAAACATTAACAGGTAGTTTGAGTGAGAAGGGTACATGCTTGCAAATATCAGGCTCTTAACCATTTCCCTGTTCTATCTTAAACCCAAATTTAAATACGCATTGAATGTTCATGGTCAAAATAGGTATAATAAAGTATGGAAGATAGACCATCGTAGCCATTTTAAAAAGTAAAGAAACAGATCTATTTAATTCTGTTAGCAAACAGAGCAGACCCTGATCAGACGGCTCCTCGGTTTGCAAATGCGTGAAAACACGTTTATATGAGGGAAAGGGCTAAAACCTATAACAAAATCTGTGCTCCAAACTCAAGTTTTTTCTTTAACCCTTTACCCTGAAAGAGATTTGGGCTGAAATGGGTACAAATACTGTATCGGTACCCAACAGAATGTTACTCGTTACATGTTCATATAGATTACTCTAGGCATCCATAAGAAAGTGATGCAGACGCTTAAAGTCGAGCGATGTTTGGAAGTTTTAGACGCTTCTACCAAACAAACAAAATGCAATTTATGTTTCATCAAGGTAAGCTACCAGGATGGAGGAACATCTAAAGTATATATATAAAATATATGTTTTTTAAACAACCCCACAAACATGCGTCAACTGGATCAGCCCTAGAGAACCATCGGACTGACAGAATCCAATATTCAAACCCTGGATGATATGTCACACATTTCTATATTATAAGTATAAGTGGCAATAGTTTTAATCAATTTTCGAAAATATGTCCTTCATTTTGTTATACATGTAGTAAGCAGAAGTTCCGTTGTTTTAACCTTTGCCCTGTTCTACGTTTATTCCAAATTTCAATACCTACTGAATATTCATGGACAGAATAGTTACAATGAAATATGGAAGGTAGAACATTTTAGCCATTTTAGAAAGTAAAGAATCAGATCTTTGAAATTCCATAAGAAAACCGAGCAGACCCTGATCAGACAACTCCTATAGGGTCTACTCTGTTTGCACATGCATGAAAACATGTTTATATGAGGGAAAGGGTTAAGCAGTTGAAATTCGGAATAGACATGACAGTTTGCAGTATCAAGTCTGCATCTTAAACTGTTGGCAATTATGTTGTCATCTCATGCGTAATGATTAAAAGTCTGGTCTACCATGCTGACTTAAGAAATAATAAATTCATACCAGTGTTTTATCATGCAATCGAACACTGGTAGGAGTTGAGATGCGTAGTAATTAAATTACAAGGCCGATAGGCCGAGTGATTTAAATATAAGCATCTCAACGACCACCCGTGTTCGATTGCACGATAAAACACTGGTATAAATTTATTATTTCGATTCTAACACTTCAATTTAACTATAATTTGCACCGCCACAACGGCACTACGTTTCTTGTCGTACGAATTTTCGAAGCCATATTACGTCATGTTACGCCGTTACAGCGCGTGCGGTGTTTTATTGAGAATTCAAACATAGATACGTCCCTTCTTTGTTTATGTAGATGTGTGCGCGATGTGTGTTAGAATATAAAATAACAAATGGTATCATGTGGCTGTTTGACGTCATTGGATGTTCCCTTATCTACGTCTAGTGTTTACCCTAATGATAACTCATTTGCACCAACTTTCAGGATACATCCCTGAATCATAATTATATACTGTTAAAAATAGGGAAAAGATATAGAATATAGATATAGTGGGAAAACTCCTCCCCCTCCCAATACCCAGGTATTACCGATTTTCTACCTTACCTGCAGGTATTTGGGTACCCGTTTCAGCTCAAATAAAAATGCATTTTCAAACCTTTGCAAGCAGAGTAGACCCAGATCAGATGGCTCCTATAGGAGCCTTCTGATCAAGGTCTGCTCTGTTTGTTAATGGAATTTGATATATCTGATTCTTTACTTTCTAAAATGACTACAAAGTTCCACCTTCCATATTTCATTATAACTATTTTGCCCATGAATATTCAGTGGGTATTGAAATTTGGAATAAACAAAGAACAGGGAAAGGGTTAACACTTTGAATGCAGGTAAGGAAACAAGTGATTGGCATTTTGAAACAGTGAGAAACGGATAAGAACGCTCCTAGAGAACCCATTTGATATGGGTGTGCAATGTTTGGCATTCAAAACTATTCAGTAATTTTTATCCTTTTGTTCTAAATGGAGTCTACATTTGAAAAATTGTGGACAAGTCGACATTGAAAATTCAATAGTCAAATGGATTAAAATCTTAATATTCTCCCATATTCACCTGTGGAAGATATCTTACATGTGATGTTCAGTCATGTGACATCACATCACTTTACATGTTATATGACCTCATATTACCATTTTATAGTATGTTCAAGTTCAAAATATAATCGAAAGTTTTTGTCACTATTCCTTGTTTATTTAATGATAAATACAAATGTATAAGTTCTTTGCCATGAATTTGATGAAAGTGTTGGAGCAGTATTGTACATTTATGTATTTCCTTTTGTTTAATCAATTTGTTTGTTAAAGGGTCGCATAACATACTTGAAATGATAGTTATAATTATTACACACAGTCATAATCGATCTATACTTTTAGCCAGTTATATTTAGAGAAAGGAATTCCAAGGCAATGGATAGTTTTATTTATCGGTCCATACTTACATACATGTATATACTTTACAATGCCTAGTTATTCGAATTTATGAATCTTTCAGTGGGATAAGCAGTGAGATAACTGAGGCAAAAATTCATACAAGACGGCCATAATCTTGATCAGACACCACTCTATTATGGTATATGAAATCCTGGCCTACACTGCATACATACTGCAATTTATGTTCTATTGTTCTTTTTCATGCACATGGTCTTCAATGTTTTTCCAGGCTGGGGGCGTACAAGGGCTACCTTCATACACAGAATACAGATCCAACATGAAGGCTTATGCTTCCCCTACGGTTGATGTAAATTTCCACCCTGATATTCCTCATGGAAACCCCATGCAGACTGGGACTCCAACAATCACTACCGGCGTCAACTATGGTGCAGAATCAGTAGAGAACCATTCCACAGGAAATGCTGATTTTTCAAAAACTGCTATATCAGACATACCATTCCATCTTGGGTGTAGTGTTGGTGGCAGTTTGGTGCTGCAGGACATCAAACAGAATAATTTACTACTTCACAGATCATTTGATGTCTCTAAGTATGAGTATGACTTTACTACTGAACTGGCTTTCCTGAGAGAGCATGAATTATTTGATGATGATAATAACATGGATACTTCAAGTTGATTTACCTGACTTTAGGAAAAGTCTATTTATGAACACTTTAACATATCAATGAAGTCCCAAGACATGAGCTAGTTGCTCATTTCATCAATATTCCCAGTCATATAAATTTTGTATATATATACCGGTACTTATGACAAATATTGCTCTTGCCAATTTTCCAAAGTGTGTATCAGCAACACTATTGCAACCTGATTCATTTGACTTGAAATATTCAATTCTTGTACCATATAAAATTATACCATGAAAATTAACACAAGAGTGGAAAAAACTGATTGATGAAACAACACTCTTCATTTTTGCTACCCTAGTACCCTGTCTACCTGTTTGTAAAGCTTCATAAACTAGACTGACAGACTATCAAATAGTGTAGATCCTGGGTCCATGCTTATAAAGCTTTTTAATAGTTGAGTCTGAGTTTGTTCTCAAGCTTTTGATTGGTCAGATTTGAGCCAAATGCTCAAATGTGACCAATCAAACACTTAAGAACAAACTCAGACTCAACTAAAAAGTTTTATAAGCATGGAACCTGATCAAATGGCTCCTTCAGGAGCTGTTTCATTTGGGCTATCACTATTTGCCAAAGTTTATCTGTCAGACTGACAGCTAACCTTGGACAAGTGATGCAGACCCAGATCAAACTGCTCCTAAACTGCAGATTGATTAGTTTTCACTATCTGCTACTGTGTAGGTCAAATTTAAAGTTGTCAAAATGGTTTTATATTGAATACAGTATTCAGCTTTACCAACAGGTGGATAGGGGAAATTGGGTATTCAAATATCTGGGAAAATAAGGTAAGCTGCAGATTATATACTCTTGACTCCATGAATATGCCATTTAATGCCTTTGCAAACAGAGTAGACCCAGACCAGACAACCTCTATAGGAGCCGACTGATCAGGGTATACTCTGTTGGTTTATGCAATAATGCAGATTTGATTCTACAGCTTCTGTCAGGCCAAAATTCATTTGTTCATAATTATGCCATTATAGAAATTAATGTATTTTATATTTATGATGTCATTATTTCTTACATAAATCTACATGGAGTAAAGAGATACGTTCATCCTTCCTTACAATACTCTTTTGCGGTATTTACAAGTGTTTACTTGTCAAGTTCTTGTATATATATATTACTTATACTGTAAAAATACTCCATACCATAGAGATCAAATTATAGATTTGGTTTTTTAGCTCACCTGGCACAAAGTACCAATGTGAGCTATTGGGATTGCTCTGTGCCCAATGTATGTTATCCAGTGTGTGACATTTGCATTTTTTAACCCTTTCTCTGTCCCTGTTCTGCAGATACATGTAGTCCAATATTTGGATTTTCAACAAAAGTCACTGCAGTTATTTGCAGGTGACCTTCTTTCAATTTTTATAAGATTTTGGTCCTCTACATATATTATAAGTAGGTCACTGTAATTAATACATGTAATAGGTTTTATGGAACAATTTCTATAGCGACATGTCCTCCTAAACGACTGAATAGAATTTGACTAAACTTCACTTGAATGATCCTTAGACCCATTCTCTCATAGGCTATTTTTAGATCCAACTTCTTTGAATAAATCTACCAAAAAGGAGCATTAACTAGAGAAAAGGATTTTTTCAGAATATTGTAGTTTTGAAACTATTGTGATAAATAGAGCTTTTGCTCCTATGGAACAATTGCTCTATTTATCACAATAGTTTCATAAAGTGACTTTTTCAGAGGTGTCAAAAGGCATCAATATGTTTGATTAGGATTAAGCGATCTATCAGAGTTACATGTTAGTATATTTATATACAATGTATATAAATAGATTTAAACTGCTGTAAAGTTTGTCACTCCTAGTTTTTAACCCTTTCCCTGTTCTACTTTTATTCCAAATTTCAATACCTACTGGAAAAAATATGGAAGGAGAAACATTGTAGCCATTTTAGAAAATCATGAAACATATCTTTCAAATTCCATTAGCAAACAGAGCAGACCTTGATCAGACAGCTCCTATAGGGGCCGTTTGATATGGGTCTACTCTGTTTGCTACTGCGTGAAAACACGCTTGTATTAACCCTTTACCCAATAGCCTATTTCTAGTTTTGAAGACAGGTGACCACTTAAAGCAGGTTGAAAGTAAAGCAGAATGCGCCTTAATGCGCATTCTGCTTTACTTTCAGCCTGCTTTAAGCTACCACCTCCTAGAATATAGAAACTAATTATGATGCTATATGTTCATTATTGTAAAAATTGGAACTATTTTCTTCAGCGGAGGAATATATTAAACTCGCTTAAAGCCGCTTCTATCAGGTAAAGGGTTAAGGAAAGGGTTAAACAATTGAAAGCCTTCCATTGCAGAACCTTCAGCTTATGTTTTCAATGACATACAGCAGCCTGAACAGTTTTTCGTTGAAGTACAATAACATGATAGATCACTTGTTAACCCTTTCCTTCGTATAAATGTGTTTTCATGCATTTGCAAACAGAGTAGACTCAGATCAGACGGCTCCTATAGGAGCCGTCTTATCAGGGTCTGCTCTGTTTGCTTTTGACACATTATATAGATCTTGATTCTACATAATAGATCACTTGTTAACCAGATGGGCGATACAGGGCCATTTAGCCTGCTTATTTATTTATCATTCCTCTGGTCTTTTGATAATTTTGGTTTATGCATTATTGTTTAGCAACAGAAAAATTATGAATAGTTCTCACATGTTAATTATTTTGTAAAATAAGTATCTGTAAACACTATTTGTAACAATATTCACACGACTTTAACTGATTACCTCATGGACTATTTTTAGATCGAACCTCTTTGAATACATCTACCGAAAAGGAGCATTTACTAGAGAAAAGGAAACGTTTAGAATTGTGTTTGGAAATCATTATGATAAATAGAGCATTTGCTTCTATGGAGCAAATGCTCTATTTATCACAATGGTTTCAGAAAGTGACTTTTACAGAGGTGTCAAAAGGTGTCGATATGAGGGAATGGGTTAACCATTTCCTGGTTGAACATTCATGTAAGAAATAAGACATCATGAATATTTCTTGGATGATATTTTATAATGGCAAATATACAGAGGATGTTTTGTTATTGGTAGAAACAGAAGGAACAGATATGTACAGTTTCATACACAAACAGAGCAACCCTGATCAGGCAGCTCCTGCAGGAGTCATCTGATCTAGGCCAACTCTTTGCAAAGGCATGAAGTAGCAAGAAAAAAAGGTTAACCCTTTCCTCCATTGGCTATTTTTAGACCCAACCTTTTTGAATAAATCTACCCAAAAGGAGTATTTACTAGAGAAAAGTAAAATTCTAGAATTTTTGTTGTTTGAAACCATTGTGATAAATAGAGCATTTGCTCCTTTAGGAGCAAATGCTCTATTTATCACAATGGTTTCAAGAAGTAGTTATTACAGAGGCATAGAAAGGCGTACTTATGGAGGAAAGGGTTAATATAACCCCCTACAAGATATTTTAACACCTGTCCTGGTGTTATTGTCATACCTCTGTAAAGGTGATAATTGATAAATTCTTTATTACATGTAACCTGAATGATGGCTGGAAATCAGATGGCTGGAAGTCACGAAATCAGAATATTATTACAAGCGATACCATAACATCCGGAATGTTGATTTGTATAGGCAATGAGCAAGGACTGTATGATCTCTATATTTACAAGTGAAATTGGCTGTATAGATTTACCCCTCATTACCCTCTATAACCTAAGTACAAACAGTTTGGATTCAGATGAGACGCAGAGTAAATCAGCATCTCACCAGGATCAAAACAGTTTGACATTCTGACACTGTTTTTGTTTAATAGAAATGGAGGAAAAATATACTTTAACAAGAGGGCCAAGATGGCCCTTAATCGCTCACCTGATTACCATAGATTAGCAGTGGTTCTGCAGAACAAGATTTTCAAAGATGTAGTATTCTGATTTTATCAAGACAATGATTCTGACCATTGAAGATTGGGCTAAAAATGTGCTCTCTAAAGTAATTTTTCTAAGATTTGACCTAGTGACCTACTTTTTATTCCGACCCAACCCATGATCACACTCAACCTTGATATCACCAAGACAAACACTCTGAGCAAGTTTGAGGAAGACTGGGCTAAAAATGTGGCCACTGGAGTGTAAACTAGATTTCTCTAAGATATGACCCAGTGACCTACTTTTTGACCTCACATAACCCACTTTCAAACTTGTCCAAGATTTTATTAGGACAATCATTCTGACCAATTTGCATGAAGATTTGGCTATAAATGTGACCTCTAGAGTGTTCACAAGGTTTTCGTACTATTTGACCTAGTGACCTAGTTTTTAACCCCACATAATCCACTTTCACACTCAATTGAGATTTTATCAAGACAATCATTATGACTAAGTTTCATGAAGATTGGACTAAAATTGTGACCAATAGAATGTTCACAAGGGTTTTTTTACTGTTTGACCTAGTGACCTAGTTTTTAACTCCACTTGACCCACTTTCGAACTCGTCCGAGATTTTATCAAGACATTCATTCTGACCAAGTTTCATGAAGATTGGACTAAAATTGTGACCACTAGAGTGTTCACAAGGTTTTTCTACTGTTTGACCTAGTGACCTAGTTTTTTACCCTACAAAACCCATTTTTCAAACTCCTCCTAGATTTTATCAAGACAATCACTCTGACCAAGTTTCATGAAAATTGGGCTAAAAATGTGACCTGTAGAGGGTTCACAAGGTTTTCCTATTATTTGACCTAGTGACCTAGTTTTTAACCCAACTTGACCCACTTTCGAACTCGTCCGAGATTTTATCAAGACATTCATTCTGACCAAGTTTCATGAAGATTAGACTACAATTGTGACCACTAGAGTGTTCACAAGCAAATTGTTGACGACACACGACGGACGACGGACATTCAAGTCTCCCAAAAGCTCACCCTGAGCTTTGCTCAGGTGAGCTAAAAACTGAAGCAAATAACAATATTTGCAGATAAAACTTGCTCAGAGTGCAGAAGGTTACATAGGGTGGTTTGATATTGATATTTAATTATTTATATAGAATCTTTCTTCCCAAATTTATTGCAAAATGAAAATGTAATAACATTTTGTACACACTGATTAACCCTTTCCTCCATAAATATGCCTTTCTACGCCTCCTGTTGAAACCATTGTGATAAATAGAACATTTGCTCCTATAGGAGCAAATGCTCTATTTATCGCAAAGGTTTCTAACTAAAAAAATCTAAAAAGTTCCTTTTCTCTGGCTAATGCTCCTTTTCGGTAGAAATATTCAAAGTGTTTGGATCTAAACATAGCCTATGAGGGAAAGGGTTAACTAGACATACATGTAATATCATAAATTAGCTGTTAGAAATTCAGTGATGTAGGTATGGTTTCTACTTTTGCTTCCAAATAAATTTTGCTTTGCAAACAGAGTAAACCCAGATCAGATGACTCCTACAGGAGCCGTCTGATCTGGGTCTACTCTGTTTGCAAGAGTGAATAGGCATTTGTATGAGGGAAAGGGTTAATAAAATATTCCTGAGGTAATAAACCATAATAGAAATTTATCTGATTAAAACTCATGATGTCATCACTGAATTATTTATCAGGGAAAGGGTTAAGTGGCTGCTGTAGAGAGGTTCTATTGTAGAAGCAAATGATAGTTTCGTAGGATAGGAATACTTACTGTGCTAAGGTTTAATCGTTTCCCTTCATATAACATGTGTTCACGCATTTGCAAGCAGAGTAGACCCAGATCAGATGGCTCCTAAAGGAGCCTTCTGATCAGGGTTTGCAATGTTTGTTAATGGAATTTGATAGATCTGATTATATACCTTCTAAAATGGCTACATTGTTCTACATGTGCCATCTATATTTCATTATAGCTATTTGTCCATGAATATTCAGTAGGTGTTGAAATTTGGAATAAACATAGAACAAAAGGTTAAGGTACAAAAAGGAAGATGGAGGCATGTTATATGATCATATCAAGTATTAACTTCTACCATCATCAAGTCTGTATGACCATATTGTATCCCTTTAATGCAAGAAATTAGTTGACTGACATTTACAAACATTGTAGACCCAGATCAGAGGACTCCTAGAGTGTTATCGAGAATGAATTGTTATCAGAAATGAATTGCTGTCAGACATGTATTGCAATAATTCAAACATGAAAGCAGTGTCACTGATAAATTGATAACTGAGTTGGAGTTGTTATAACCCTGTACCTCATGAATATTCATGCAAGAAATAATGACATCATGAATATTTATTAGCTTAATTTTTATATTATAGGAACACAAGTCTTTGATCATGACAGAAACTGTTGAATCAGATCTACATATTCTCATTAACAAAGAAAGCAGACTGATCAAACGGCCCTGCAGGTTTATTCAGTTTGCTAAGGCATGAACAGGTGTCTCCATCAGATAAAGGGTTGACCCTTTACTTCAGAAATATGCTTTACTACATCTTTGAAAACGGAGTAGACCCAGATCAGATACTCCTGTAGGAGATGTCTGATCAGGGTCTGCTCTATTTGTTTATGGAATTATATACATGTAGTTCTGATTCTACACTCTCTGCCAAAAAATCCTTTATTGATTATGCTTTAAAGTAGCTTGGCTCATTATTACGCATGATGTCATGAATATTAAATAGGTATAGGGTTAATTCATAATTCAGAGGAGTACATGTACATCAAATCTAGGTAGAAAAATTTATATAAATTTTGTAAATACCTCCAAAGGGAAGTTCGATAATGTGTAATAATAAACTCTCTTTTTTCCGAATTTTCGGTCACTTGTCCTTATTTTTGGTCACTTGTCCTTTATCAAGAAACAATTCTGCATGAATTCAACTAACTGATCTCCATTATCATCCCCATTGATAAAGGTCAAGTGACTGAAAATTCGGAAAAAAATAGTGTTTATTATTATTACATAAACTATTTTATATAATCATTTCCTAAATGCATCTAATCTACATCTGATAATTTTTTGCAAAAAGCTGTTCTGTTTTTATATAAACAAAGCTACAGATAAGGGTGCGTACCCAAATACTAAAATTGTCATTTCTCTACCAAACCTTATACTGTGACCACTCTTTAGAATCATCTCAAAGTCACAGTATAAGGTTTTGTGGAGAAATAAAGGAGCTATTGTTGAAAAGGTTTAAAACGTACATGTATCTTATCTGGAGCTTTGTATAAATGTTTATTGTTGGTGATAATTTTATGTTATTTGAAATTGTTTACTGATTACGTCTTTGATTGTGGGAAATGAGTGCACTGGTCTTCTTTGAACAGTGTAGTCCCAGATCAGAGGGGCCCTCTAGGAACTGTCTGATCTAGTTCTACACTGATTGTTACTCAAAATACTCTAGCAAACTTAAGCCTGTTATTAACCCTTTCCTCCATAAATACGCCTTTCTACGCCTCTGTAAAAGTCACCTGTTGAAACCATTGTGATAAATAGAGCATTTGCTCCTATAGGAGCAAATGCTCTATTTATCACAATGGTTTCAAATTAAAAAATTCTAAAAAAATCCTTTTCTTTAGTTAATTCTCCTTTTCGGTAGATTTATTCAAAGAGGTTGGATCTAAAAATAGCCTATGAGGTAATGGGTTAAACACTGATAGGCCATTCCACTTTGAATATTCAGCATTCAAAGGGTTAGCCTTAAAAACAATGCATTATTTGAAAAACAATTGCAACAATATTCTGTGGAATTTGTACGCAGTCAGGTTAGATCCAAATGAGAAACTGAGTAACTTTGTGTCTCATCGGGATCCAAGCAGATGTTTTTGAAAAGAAATGGAAGATGTTTATGCTTTGGAAGTAAATAAAGACACCCGATTTACAATAACTAGAAAAGTTTAAGCCTTTACTTGATGACATCAGGGTCCATGCTTATAAAGCTTTTAGTTGAGTCTGAGTTTCGTTCTCAGGCTTTTGATTGGTCAAATTTGAGTTCTCAAGCTTTTGATTGGTCAGATTTGAGCCTTTGGCTCAAATCTGACCAATCAAAAGCTTGAGAACGATCTCAGACTCAACTAAAAGCTTTATAAGCATGGACCCTGGATTATCCACTGTAGTAACTAAACATGGCATATGAACAATGAATATGTTGGTGGTGACAGTAATTAGAGAATGAGACCTGTATTTAATTCCATTAGCAAACAGAGCAGACTCTGATCAGATGTGTCCTACAGGAGTCATCTGAACTGGGTGTGGTTTATTTGCAAAGGCATCTCTATGAGGGAATAGCTTAACTTTTTGCATGTTACATGTCACTTGGCAATGACCGATCCAGATGAAATGTGGAGTTACTCTGTGTCTTAACCCTTTCCCGCAGAGGCTATTTTTAGATCCCTCTTTGATTAATTCTACCAAAAAGGAGCATTTACTAGATAAAGGGAATTTTTTAGAATTGTGCAGTTTTGAACCATTGTGATAAATAGATAATATGCTCCTGTACTCTATTTATCACAATGGTTTAAAAAAAAAAGAGACTTTTACAGCGGCGTCAAAAGGGGGCAGTATGCGGGAATGGGTTAACAAGATCCAAACTGCTCGACCCTTTGCTTCTGTTTGTACTTCAGTGTAGTTTATAATGTTGTTGTTTTTTAAATACAAAGGAGAACAAGTTTTTAACTAAAAATCAAAGAATGTCGTTTTGTAGTTTTGCTCTAAGCCCTCAATTCAGTTGTATTTTGAAAATAAAATGTGATACTATAATTAATTAATTATTAGTGTTACCTTGATTGTCATCCAGAGTTGTGTTGGAAAACGGCAATGGGACCTTACAAACATTGTTGACCCAGATCAGCTGCAATATTGGAAAAGTTGTATTTATTGCTCTAAAATCACCCTTCATTGTCAATGCTGATATGGGGTTATTAGTCCCCTACCGGCAACGCCGAAGAGGACTATAGGATTGCACCATTCCTCTGTCTATCAGTCAGTCACATTTACATTTTCCAGGAATGTACTCAACTTTCATATTTGGCACATAGTATCAACTTCAGGTCTTCTACAAAAGTTATACAAATTATGCCCCTGGGGTTAAAATTGATCCTGCCCCAGGGGTGGCCAGTTTTTGAAAGAAACATATACATGTAGTGAAAACTTCTCCTGAAACTGGAACGTTCTCAGCTTTCATATTTGGCACATAACATCATGTTCAGGTTCTCTACAAAAGTTTTATAAATTATGCCCCTGGAATCAAATCTGGCCCTGTCCCAGGGGTGGCCAGTTTTCTATAGGAGCATATAGTGAAAACTTTGAAAATCTTCTCCTCTGAAAATGGAAGGTTCTCAGCTTTCATATTTGGCACATAGCATAATGTTCAGGTCCACTACAAAAGTTATATAAATTATGCCCCTGGAGTCAAATCTGGCCCTGTCCCTGGGGTGGCCAGTTTTCTATAGGAGCATATAGTGAAAACTTTGAAAATCTTCTCCTCTGAAACTGGAAGGTTCTCAGTTTTCATATTTGGCACATAGTATCATGTTAAAGTACACAAACTGAATTACACACAATATAAGTACATGTACCTAAAGCATTAATATGGGTACATTGACTTTGAATTACTTATTCTAATTCATAATCCTGATGAAGACTGAATGTAATAGAAAATTTTACTTTTCAGCTCTTAGAGTGCTTGTTTTACTTTATAAGAACATATCTACAGCAGACATTTAACCCTTTCCCTCATACAGTAGCACCTGTCTTAAGCAGCCATCAAAGAGGTTTAATTATGGGTTGGTAAGGCAGGTGGTAGCTTAATACAGGGCAAAAATAAAGCAACCATCTGCTTTCAAGACACCTATGCTCCACAAATGAATGGCCGCATATGACATGTTCTACTGTATAAATGCATGCCTTTTCATGTCTTTGCAAACAGTAGACCCGGATTAGACGGGCCCTGTAGCAGCCATTTGATCAGGGTCTACTCTGCTTATGAAATTATAAAAGATCTGAGTCTAATGTGTATGTCTAAGCCAAACATTCCTTATAAAAAAAAAAAGTTATGATATTCATGATGTGGTCAAATTATGCATAAATGTTCATTAGGGGAAGGGTTAACCCTTTGAATGCATATTTTCAAAGTGGAATGGTCCATCAATGTTTAACAATAGAATCCATTCAGTTTTATGTAATTTGCAAGAGGGTTTTGAATGGTAAACAGTGCAGACGCTGATCAGATAGTTCCTAAAGGAAACCTCTGATCTGGGTCTACAATGTTTGCCCATGCGAGTACATTTCCTGCATTCAAAGGGTTCATGAATAAATGTATATGTCATTACCAGCAGGATGCTGCTTAACTCTTTGCACGCTACGTAATTTTTCGTCTGTAACAATTGTCGTCTGCTTCAATTCTTAAAATAACTTTTCTCTAATTTCTTTGCTAAAATATGATCAAGATGACAAACAGTTTGGATCCTGATGAGACCTGTTTGCATAGGTAATCACAGTGTCGCCGCTAGCGTTCAAAGAGTTAATGCAGGACAACATTATAATTTACTTTTGTTTGAATAATGACTCATATAAACCGTTTTTTAGTCAATGCTGACACATAAGCCATGCCTAGAGAAAATTCTTTAGGGTTTAATCTACATGTTTGCTAGGCCCTCCATCCACCCCAAAACAGCATTTTGGCATCTTTGCTGGAATATTTGAATGAAATATGCACATTGTAGATTTTAATAAAGGTACCAGTAATTACTGCAGAAATGAATCACAGCATCAACAATCATTACAATGTACCGTATTCAGTCAATCCTCTCAACCAATTTGTAAACTGAAAATTTCAACTCTGCACTGTTCTGATAGTATTGATTAACCCATTCCCTCAATAGGCTATTTTTAGACCCAACCTCTTTAAATAAATCTACCCAAAACTGGGCAAAAGGAGCATTTACCGGTACTGGAGACAAGGAAATTTTTTGAATTGTGTAGTTTTTAAACCATTGTGATAAATACAGCATTTGCTCCTATGGAGCAAATGCTTTTTTATCACAATGGTTTCAAAAAGTGACTTTTACAGAGGTGAAGAAAGGTAGAGTAACTTCGGGTATATTCGACACCTTAAGCCGGTAAATAGTGCCACAGTTTTCGGTCAGAAATAAGCAAAACAAACATGTAACGAAAACGAAAGTAGATGTTTTCCACGTATACTGTATAAAACAATGACAAAATCGTCTCATCTATATCATCGATAATGTGCGTTTCTTATATGATTGGTGTCGTCGTGTAAATTCAACACCTTTCTGCCAAATTCGACACCCTTTGGGAGTTTTAAAAAAAAATCCATATGAACATGCAAAATTAAAGACATATATTGTTGTTTCAATTTCCACACCAAAAGAAAATATTTATAACAGCATTTTGAAATTACCAGTCACATTTTTAACGTCGCAATAATTCCTGTTAGTGTGATATTAAAGATTGCCGCATGTGTCTAAAATCAGTATGGCCCAATACAGCAGATGTCACAAGAGATGAATTTTACATAGGTAGTTTATTACTACTATATATATGTGTGTGTACTTTAAATGTTAAACATAGTTTTTACATGCAGCTGGGCTGCCTCAAGAAACATAAAATAGTCGTGGTGACCTGCTATTTTAGAAGCATTTACTTTTGCTAAACATAATTCACAGACAAACGGATAATTGGCTATAATTGTTCCAAAGGAATTTCACATAGAATTGCATCTCCAGTGCAAGAGATGTGCCATCTTCTTGGGCAAGAGGTACAGTTGATCCACTCAATGCTATCACCATCATTTGTGGAGCAACCAGGGCACACCTCTTCTCGCCTAATCTTAATTGGAATATTGGCTCTTCACATGCATCGGAGGATGAAGACGAATCTGACCTTCTTCTCTTTGTTTTCTTTTTCAGCTCTTGGATTGACTTTGTGGCTTTTCTCTTATGTTTCAGCTTTTCCCTTTCCCTTTGTTTCCCTTCTTTTATTCTAGCTTTTGTTTTCGCTTCAATTCTCGCTCTTCTTTTCTCTTTTTCTTTGCTTCTTTTTCTGCCCTTTTTGCATGATGGCATCCTCCCGTTCCTTAAGCATTTTTAGAGCTTCTGTTCCAGATAAAGCTTTGGGAAGTTTGTTTCTCAGTATATGTACTCCTCTAGGTTTTTTAATTTCTGGGACAGAAAGGATTGCAAATGACTTTGATAAGATTTTGTCTCGGTCATTGCTTACTGTGTTACCAACCCGTGCCAAATCTAAACACGATTTCACAGAATGTAAGTCAGCGCCTTCTACAGCTGATGAACAGCTAGGACGGACCGGTTCCTGGCTAAGTGGCATGTCTGGTGTGAGTTCGGGTTGTTCAGAATTGACATGTGTAATGCTGGTAATGCTGTAATGCTGGTTTCAGAGCTGTTTGGCGAAAATTCAATAGTACTGTTTGATCCAGGAACAGTTACACTATGCTTCACGTGGACTTTAGACGGAGTTAATTTGGTCATGTCAATAGCACTTGCATTCAGTGGGAAGAGACCACACCTCTGGAAGCCATGCACCGCGTTTTCAATTTTCGTCACCAGATACCATGTTTTTCTGAATACAGATGGAAAGTATTTCTTTGTGAAAGAGTCACCCAAGTTTTCAATTTACCATTGTTTTACTTGCCTTTTCCAGACCGATTTCATAGGTAAAAAAACCCCAACATCACATGCCTGAAGAATATATGTAGCATTAGGCAAAAGGCAGTATAGAACTATGACATTTTCATTACAAAACTTTGAAGCTAATAGTGACATATGGGTCGAATGTCTGTCAACATAAAGAATGACGGGCTTTGGTATACTACGATCTTTAACAAATGTATTCAACAACTTAAGAAACTCAACAATTAACGGGGTATCCATCCAACCGTTTTTGGTGTGACTCCATACAGGGCTTCGGGAAAATCTTCAATACCCGATTCCCTGAAACGCTCACCGGGGTACACTATAAGTGGTGGTACAAAGTCACCAATTGCATTTGAACAAGCCATTGCAGTAATCTGTTGCTTGTTGCTAACTTGCTACTAGAGACTTGGTATACATGGCGCACACCCTCTTCTGCAAGAACTTTACCAGTATTAACACAAAGTGGAAAGCCACTTTCGTCTGCATTAAATACCCGCCGTGGATCACGGATCATGTTTTCTAAGTCTGGAATTTAATTCTTTCTGAGGGTAAGACAACACGTTTGAAAACCAACCATTTATCATTTCCTCATTGATTTTCGCTCTCTGATAACCGAGAGCCATAGCACTACATTCTGTTATATCAGGTTGTCTCTTGCAAAACCCGTAGTACCAGTCTTTACCTGGTAAGTTTTCTCGAAAAGGCATAGTGGTCTAGCACTCTCTTGACTTCCTGTAATAACTCATGCCTTTTTAATGGATGGCCTATGCTAGCCATTAATTTGCAAAAATCGACTAGCATGGTTTCCTCCGCAGTTGTCAAGACCGAAGACCGACCCGACTTCACACCAAGAGGAGCTTTACCGGAGATCTTGTCTATTAGAGTTGAGCGTGGTATTCCAAATGTCGCTGCTGCCTTCTTTTTCGACATCGACCCACTAGTTACCATTTGGACAGCGGTAGCAAGTTCTGATGGAGAATATTTTCTGTATTGACCAATTTGCTTAGACATTTTGACCTGAAAGAAGAGACAGAGTGTGAGTGACCGAAAAATTGTGTCGCTAATAAAATCAGCTGTCGTAACTGTGATAAATATGTTTTTCTATATTTATTTATTAACTAATTCGTTTGTTTTACAATAATTCATATTGCATATTTTTTTTATATTGATTCTGCGTGTATATTTGTATAAATTATAGTTACACTATGCTAATTGATTGGAAGGTACGTAACAACTTGCACAAATTAAAGCCTGTCTCACACAGAACACACGGCTTATACGGTTGGCCATCCGTGTAAACCGTACATACAACCGAACCAACCGTGGCCTTATCCGAGTTACACTCGGGCCATTCGAGTGTATCCGTGAAAGCCGTGTATGATTTTTAAAACTTTTAAAAAACTGACACTGGTGCCATGTCCGTGTATAATCGTATTAGCGATCGTACAAGACCGTGAGAGACCGTGTGAGACCGTACGAGACCGTATATACAACCGCACATGAAGTCCACTCCACGAGTGAGCTCAACCGTGTCAACGAATATCGTATATAAATCGTATGGAATCGTGTGAAACCGTTCCCAAGTCCTACATCCAACACCCGGATTAACACTCGAATGTCACACGATCACCGTACGATTCACACGAGTGTACACACGGTTTTATACGATCGCCATACGACCAATACGGTTTCATACGATCGCCATACGACCAATACGGTTCAAGTACGAATTAAACATGGTCAAGTACGACCAGACATGGTCTCTATATCTGTACAAAACTCGTGTACGCCTTCTGGCCAAAATAATCTCAATGTCTTTCAGTCTTATCATGATTTCTAATTCCCTTATTCTGTCATCTGCCATTTTCCTATACTTCTCTGTTGAAAGTTTGAAAATTTATGAAGCCAAGCCATCAAAACGAGTCAATTTATATCAAAACATACACGAATGTGTGATAATTCGAGCATAACTCGAACAAAAGTCGGTGGGACCGTATGTAAACCCTGCAAATGTCCAGTTAATCGAGTAAAAGTCGTGTTTAATCGTATTAGGCCGTAACAGACCGTACTAGACCGTACTTGGAACCGTACATCAATCGTATGAATCGTATGAAAATCGTTTTGCAAATCGTGTTCAAACCGTGACAAACCTTGCTTGACCGAGTATATCCGTGCTTTGTTCGTACATACTCATGCTACATTCGAGTCTAAATCGTACCAACTCATCCCCAGGCACGGTTGGAGCTCAATACTCGTACCAGTCAACCCGTGTATAACCGAGTATACCGTATTGGAACAGTGTGCCCAACCGTGTTCTGTGTGAGACAGGCTTAAGACGTTGTAAAATACTTCTAAAAACTATCTGGACGAAATTAATAAACTGAATGAGTGAAATGGGTAGAAAATAAAATGCAAACCACATGGTTTTTTGTCAAGACCTTTTCACAAATACACAGAAAACTAATATTGAATGGTATGTCGAATTTACACGACATTCTATTATTTTGTCGGCAAAATTCGACACCCCAAGTCAAGGTCAAACAGAGAATTGCAGACATTATATCAATATAAGCTCATTTTCTTTTATTTTTGCAACAACACAGCGAACTGCAATACTGGGTAATAAATTTACATACCTTTCTCCAGCTACCCTTCTGATATCTGTAAAGGCGCTTTTCGTTCAAGAAAAATTGATGATCTTATCGGAAAAAGATAGAGCGCCTGGATGATCAGGATGACATAGTGATGTCATATATAAATATGACGTCATACAAATGATAATTGGGGAAAAGTAAACACATAACAACGTTTGCTGTCCTAGGTGAATCTTTATTCAAAGTGTCGAATTTACACAACATGTCAGTTACTGTCGAATTTACCCGAAGTTACTCTACTGTTTTGCCTAAATTTGCCCAGCCTAATGTTTAACTCTTTACTCCATATATATTAGGATCAGGGTCGGGGTCTCCGCATGCTCAGTTTGCTAACGATACAATATAGATATGATTCTACAGTTTCTGCCACGGTGAAAAATGCCTGTGTCCATATACTGCAAAGTAAAATCCTCGATTTTGATTGGTCAATTAGCCATGTATAAAAGCCGTGTATCCCTCTGAATTCTGATGTATATACGGAGTCATGAGCAACAATGGAATTTCCCCTGTCGAGGGCCTCGGTTCATTGCTACAACAAACTAAAAATGGCTGACTAGCTTCACTTCGTCGATTCGATCCAAACAACCGTTCACAAACGAAATAACAAGAGTTTGGGGCGGAATAAAGTTATCCATTGAGAAACATTTTTGTTATAGTTGTTGTATAACAATGTAAATGAACCCGATACGTGACGAATGCCTTATTCTGCTCTGATGCTGTACATGTTGTCAAAGTGCTTGTGCACGTACCGATAAGCCCCCAAACCCCCGCTTTTACAAAAACATACCACACCCAATTCGATTCAGATTTTATTTATGCACATGCACAGTACACGTATACCTGTAAATTGCAGTATAGCCGCTCCTTCCAACGCCCATTTGTTTGAATATTATAAAACCGTCATTTTGACGTCATCCAAATGACGTCGAAATTGCGCCAATTATGTTTAACCGTTCTCATGCTAAAAAATAGTGTCTGCTTAAACGCTAAAAGTTTTACTAACGTCTGATTCTTTCAATCCTTTGAGAAAATAATGCTCTTGGAAGATCCCTTTCTATCCACAATTGTAATGAGCTGGTTATTATACAGATATGACAAGCCCTTACCTTACAGCATGAGACCCAAGAGGGGAAGCAAAACGACGCCTACATTAACAACGCTAATTAACTGCTACAAATATTAAACTTTGCAGTATTAATAAAATCGTTATACAGATCATTGGCGGGATATCTGACTTTTTATTTCCTGCTGAGGAAAGTACATGTAGCCCTCGCCTGACGGCTCGGACAACATGAATTTCCTCAGCAGGAAACAAAAAGTCAGATACCCCGCCAATGATCTGTATAACTAATATTATAACACTTTTATCTAATTAATATTCACGACATCATTATTTCTTACCTGAAACCGAATATTCATGGAGGAAAGGGTTAAGGTATGTTCATTGAACACATGTACCTCCTCTCTGGCTTCTCTCCTCACTACTGGTTGACAAAGGGGCTGTCACTTAACCCCATTTCCTCCATAAATACGCCTTTCTACGCCTCTGTAAAAGTCACTTTTTGAAACCATTGTGATAAATAGAGCATTTGCTCCTAAGGAGAAAATGCTCTATTTATTTTATTGTGATAAATAGAGCATTTGCTTCTCAGGAGAAAATGCTCTATTTATCACAATCGTTTCAGATCTACAAAATTATAAACTTTTCCTTTTCTCTAGTTAATGCTCCTTTTTGGTAGATTTATTCAAAGAGGGCTGTCTGTATGTCACTTAACCCTTTCCTCCATAAATACGCCTTTCTACACCTCTGTAAAAGTCCCTTTTTGAAACCATTGTGATAAATAGAGCATTTGCTCCTAAGGAGCAAATGCTCTATTTATCACAATCGTATCAGATCTACAAAATTTCAAACTTTTCCTTTTCTTTAGTTAATGCTCCTTTTTGGTAGATTTATTCAAAGAGGGCTGTCTATATGTCACTTAACCCTTTCCTCCATAGATACGCCTTTCTACGCATCTGTAAAAGTCACTTTTTGAAACCGTTGTCATAAATAGAGCGTTTGCTCCTGAGGAGCAAATGCTCTATTTATCACAATGGTTTCAGAACTACAAAATTCAAAAAACAATCCTTTTCTCTAGTTAATGCTCCTTTTTGGTAGATTTATTCAAAGAGGTTGGATCTAAAAATGGCATATGGAGGATATATTAGGGTTGATACCGTATCCCTGGAATCCTTTCAATGCTGAATTTTCAAAGTGAAATGGTCCATTTTTATTTGGTGATAAAGAATCCATTCAGTATAATTCTCGTGAGGAATTTGAATGACAAACAATGCAGATCCTGATCAGAGGCTCCTCTAGGAGCTCTTCAAATGATCTGGGTCTACACTGTTTACCAATGCCAGTACACTTTTGTCCTGCATTCAGTGGGTTATGGAAGAGATGGAACAAGGCCCTCAAAATAGGAAAGAAATGCGCATGATTTGACCAGCTTTACCAGTAAAGATGTGTGACTACCCATGGATGAAGTTTTGGGACATATAGTAAATATACAGACAAGAGCAATGCTACATGCCCATTTTTGAGGGCATAAAATATGGCTCTCAAGCTTGACTCGAGGTTAAATGGATCACCAGAACAATTCAAACAACTTTCTATAACCATACTTTCTACTCAATGTTCATAAAACCTTGTGAACATAATTCATCATCATCATCATCAGCATCATCATCGGTTGTTTTTTATTAACGTGCAGGTGCTGGAGCATTATACCACACTAGTGCGCCCCCCCCCCCCCCCTCCCCCTTCCAGACAGCTGGTTAGCTGCACACATGGCATATCTCACTCTTGTTCTCCAGATGGCTCTATCATGTGGGTCGATGGCCGAGAGCCTCCTCCACTCTCTACGATCTCTCTCTACCATTTCCCTCCACGACATCTGGGGCCATCCATGCCTACCTCTTCCAGTCATTTGAAAGTCCCAGGCACACTTTACGGCACTGCTGGAATGTTTCACGTGGCCATACCAGCGGAGTCTTCTCTGCCTTAGGATGGCGTCAAGATCCTCCAGACAGAGCTGCCACGGCAGCTCATTCTACCATACCCTGGCCATATTCTCTGGTTTGATCCTATAAATCCTTTTACTTCATATATATGCCTTATTGTAGGTTAACTCAACTCTGTTACACGAAGTGTGTTATGAAGATCTTAATTAAAAAAAAGCCATCAATATTCCCATTTTTTTGGTAATTTGTTTCTAATACAGAATAATTAAAATATGACATTAAACCAGGGAAGAAGGGGGAAAACACAAAAATTAAAAAATAATCATACAAAATGAGGATTGTTCTGTAACAAGTTTCTTTGGAATAAATAACTGCAAGGCAATTTAGTTAAATTTACGATCAATTTGGTATGTTTGAAAACATAGGGAAAATCAAAATTTCAATAAACTGAAAATAATAAAAACAAAACTCCATGACAACTTATAGATATTATTACTGGTGTTTAAATACATAAATTTCTATCATCTGTTTTGTTCCACAAGCAATGTGTTCGATTTTATTGTACTGATTTCGTCGTTAGCTGTCCCGGCGATAGTTTGACATTTGTTTGTGGGAAACCACGTGTACCGGATGTTTACATTTTGTACGCTTTGTTTATGAATGAACTGAAGGGAAATAACTCCAAGTACATAGTTCGGTATTCCGAGACAAAATTTGTCATTATGGTCAACATAAATAACTAAAACGTATTTTTACAGATGCGATCGGTAAGTTTCCAATTTAAATTATCACTGGGCGAAAATTTAAATGAAGATTTTCTAAAAATACTCATATTATGTCAATTTCAGGTCATGACATCTAAGCCAGAGGTCGTCCAATCAGAGGACTTTAAAGTCGCCCACGTGACTTTAATGTACGGAATTCTTGTGTAGAGAAAAGTTAGAACAGAACCGTGTTAGCGTTGGATGCCTTCAAACTTGGAATAAGTGGTGCAGTTTAGTAGCCAGATAGTAGGGATTTGTGCCAGAGTTGGAATACATATTTTTGCATATTTCTGAGGATTTAAACGATTGAAATGTCAGGGCAAGGCCCACCAGCGGCGCACAAAGTTCGCCGAAATGTGTCCCCCTCACAAACTCAGAGACAAGGCCCCATGAAAGCTGTAAAGCCCTTCATTCTGAAACACAGTCCAAGTCGGAGTCCCTCGTCACCAACTTTGCCCTCGTTGACTGTGCTGCAGAGACGGTCCCCAGTGGCTGACAGTCGCCATTCTCCTGACAGAAGGTCACCAAGTTCGCCCGGCTCATTCAAAGGTAAATATCGTTTGAAGCAGCATGCATTTTGGTCTTTGGCAGTTTGCCATATTTTGCTTGACAGCATTTGTTCAATTGTGGCATAGACGAAGACGCTCATCAGTTGGAATAGATTCAATGTGTTCGTTTAGTTATATGATTTATTTGAGGCGAAATATAGCAAGATGTCATTCACTACTTATGCATGATTTCTTGGCGTATGTCTTCATTCTTCCAGGAGATGAAATCGAAGTTTTAAAAGTTTACCAAGACTTAATTTTCAATGAAGATAACATCTTCGATCATCATCATCATCTGTCATCTGTTGTCGAGCTCAATATTAGTTACTAGTAACTCTCCGAGCCGTCTCATATATTTGTCCTGGTCCGGTTTGGGTGAAAGTGTCATGACAAATCTATTGAATGTCAGTCAGTCAAAAACTCTACATTAACCCTTTCCCTCATGAATATTCATATAAGAATTGATGACATCATGAATATTTATTTTCTTTTATAATTGTTTATAACATGAACACAGGCAGTTTTTGCTTTGGCAGAAACATATTAAAAATTATATCGATATAATCCCATAAACAAACAGATCAGACGGCTGCTACAGGTGCCATCTGATCTGGGTCCACTGTTTGCAATGGCATGAAAAGGCGTTTATGGAGGAAATGGTTGATATTGGCCAAAAGCTAAAGTGTTAATGTAAGCTTGTAACAGCCCGGTAAATTCCGTTGGTAGAACATTCACTCTGTAAGTGATGTGTCCTAGGTTTGAAGCTGGTACCAGCTGCACTTATGTTGTCAAAAGCATTTTGGGAGGCTAATGCAATTTGAAGCACAGTCAGAAGAGCCTGGTTCAAGACAAGACCTTGCTCTTGCTCTAAAAGTCTAATGTCTTAGCTATGCATTCTGACAACATGTATTCCCACAACCACTCCAACTATACCACCAGCATGTCTACTAATGATATTGTCAAAAGTTGCTCGGGCTCTTCATATCATGGGCTCTTCGTATCACGAATATTTATTAGCTGAATTTTCAAAATGTAAAATTTTCAAGGGAAGTTTTTGCTCTGACAAAAAATGTAGAATCACATCTATAGTATATCATGTCTTAAACAAAGAGCATACCCAAATTATAGGAGCTGTCTGATCTGGGTCTACTCTGTTTGCAAATGCATGAAAAAAGCATTTATTTGTAGGAAAGGGTTAAGTGATCATCAGTTTAAAACCTTTACCAGATAGAGGCACCATGTTACTACTACTTCTTACACATGCAAATTAATAGAGTAGACCCAGCTCAGGTAAGAGCCATCTGATCAGGGTCTTGTCATTACATGTATGTGATGAGAGATGACAACCAAAGAACATAGGGAAAGGAAATTTAACAGTTTCACTGATACAGGAGTTGTCTGATCTTGGTCTATTCTGTTTGCGTTGGTTTTAAAAAGTGTCTCTATCAAATAAAAGGGTAAATTTTCTCCCCCCCCCCCCCCCCTGTTCCTTGCCAGTCATCACATAAAGACCTGTCAGTGAATTTTGATGAATGATAAAATTGTTTTGAAGAGCCCTTTTTCTGAAAGAGACACAATTTTACGAGATAATGTCACCTGTAGATACAGTTTGTGACTTTGGGATGACCTTATTTTCAAAATGATTCATACATGTATGGTACATGGTTTGTTCTTCATTGTTCACTTTAGGCCCATTATAAATATGATAGGCGTGAATATTAATCATTCTGCTTATCTGTTTAGTGTTTACTTTCCCCATTCAAGGGTACCTATCCAAATCAATAAATGTAGAATGTGTATACAGTAGAACCCCTCTAAACCAGACATACAATTTAGTATAAATATCGGTCTTTGATATAGATGGCAGCTTAATGCAGGGTGAAAGTCATGAAGAAAGCTCCTCTATGAGCTTTCTGCATGACTTTCGCCTTGAATTAAGCAGCTACCTGCCTACAGTATCTAAATTCTTCTTTACTAGAATTCTGGTTTAGACCTGATTTTACTGTGTATATGGCTGTACTTTATCAGAAAATAGGACCACTGGTGTTCCCATTTTACCCATAGACATTTAAAAGTATGGGTCGTTGTCTCAAGACCAAATCGAGGGCTTGGTACAAAACTATTCTAACTCCTTAATAGTTTTGCACCAAGCCCTCAAAATGTACTTGTGTATTGCAAACAGCATAGACCCTGATCAACCATATACGGTAAGTGGAATGGACAAAATACAGCATTTATCATAAATATAAGAACACCTAAGCTTCTCTGTCCACCAGACTGTAAAACAGAATGTCAATTTAGCAGTGTTTTGATAACTTTAACCCCTTACTCAATATGTTACCGGCCGCTTGGCAGAGCATCCACCTGCGGTACTGAAGGTCGTGGGTTCGATCCCCGGCCCGACAGACCAAGAGTTGGTAACAGTAGCTCCCTTGTCTACGCTTGACATTAAAAGGGTAGTTCTAAGTCTGGTCGGCCCAGTGTCAGGATAATGTGACTGGGTGGGGTGCCCTTGCCACGTGCCCACGGCAGGGGCATTCCAGTGAGGCAGCACTATAACTTGTCTCAAGCGGGTGCCGTCTGCAAATAACTGAAATACTGTTGGTCGGACGTAAACCCAGCTCACTCACTCACTCTGAGTTTTCACGTAAGAAATAATGTCATCATGAAATAGTTTGTTATAATAGCGCATGGACACATGAATGTTTGGCAATGGCAGAAACTGTAGAATCATATTTATATTACATCATAAGCAAACATATCTATTTTATATCATTTAGCCTACAGGAGTTGTCTAGATGCTGTCTCATGGGTCTACATGTACATTGTTTGCCACTGCAGATATGTATGCTAGTTTGCTAATAATATGAGAGGGGTGAACTTTTTGTACACTGACCCCTGGCAAATTCATGGTAACCTATGTAAACTGTGTGGATCCAGATGATCAGATGTAACTTAGTCTAATCAGGATCAGCATTTGCTGTATTCTTGTGGAGAAATGGAAGAAAAGTTGACTTTGATCATTTGCAGCAGATGACAGTTTTTGTAGACAACTATTAATAAACCTGCAAAGATCCTGTTCCATCTCTTTCTTAACCTTCGAATGTGGGAAATGCATGTACAAACATATATGCTAGTAGAGTAGACCCAGATCAGAAGGCTGCTAAAGGAGCTGTCTGATCAGAGTATACACTGTGTGTCATTCTTTGTACATGGACACAGAAACCTCGCCATGGCAGAAACTGTAGAGTAGTATATATTATATCAATTCATAAGCAAACAGAGCAGACCCTGATCAGATGGCTCCTATAGGAGCCATCTGATCAGGGTCTACTCTGTTTGTAAAGGCGTAGAAAAGCGTATTTGTGGACTAAAAGGTTAAATTATACCCATTCATACTGAATAGACTCGTCAGTTCTGGACCATTACACTTTGAAATACAACATTCAAAAGGTTAGCTTTGATTGTGTCAGTCGGGAAATGAGAAGAAAATCAAAAGCATATTAACCACTTGATTAGGCTATGCTATGTGGGTGTTGATAAGCTGCGATTAATTTTGTTGATAAGAATCAAGTTCTAATAATATACCTCAGTCTTCATAATTGAATCTACTGTTGTTCTGAATAGTACATACATATAGTTTATAAACCACACTGATTATGCAATAAAAGACGTACATGTACCCTTTGCATATTATAAATGAAGTAATATTAAGCCTAACAGAAACTGCAAAATCAGATCTATGTACACTTGTACAGTAATTCCATCAGCAAACAGAGCAGACCCTTTTCAGACTGCTCATTAACCACCATCCATACATGTATTTTCATTGCACACCCAACCCATGCTGCCTGCAAGCCCAGGGTCATGGTCAAATGACTTAGGAATTTTACGTGCAGCTAGGCAAGCACCACCATGGGGGCATCACTGTGTCTTACAGACACAATTTTCTAGTTTATTTCTGTTTGCAAAGGTGCCAAAAGAATTATTATCAGGTAAAGGGTGAGGTTTTAATAGGTGAAGAGTAGGTCCCACAGTAGAGTATAGATTAGATCTGATCTGTGTTTATACTGTTTGCACTAAATGGTTGACTTGTTTTCAGCACCTTAAGGATTCATCCTTGGAACTGTTAGTAACTTTCATTTATGAAAAAAAATTGCCTGCTTTGATATCTCGATGTACCGGTACAATCTTTCCTAAATTCTTTTCCAAGCCAATTATCAAGAGTGTAAAACTAAGTTTCTCAGCATAAAAGTTTGGTCTGAGTACATGCTATTTGCATAAGTTATTTACATACCATATTATCTCTAATAAATGCTCATTAATCCTTTCCTTCATATAAATACCTTTTCATGCCTTAGCAAACAAGAGTACACACAGATCTAATAGCTCCTATAAGAACCATCTGATCCATGTCTGCTCTGTTTGCTGAAAGAACTACATTATACATACAGATCATTGTGTAGACCTACAGTTTTCTGCCATGGTAATGTTTTCCCTTGTTCATAACCCTTTATTCCATAAATACGCCTTTCTACGCCTTTGCAAACAGAGTAGACTCAGATCAGACAGCTCCTATAGGAGCCGTCTGATCAGTGGCTTCTCTGTTTAGTTATGATATAATTTAGGTATGATTTTACAGTTTCTGATATGGCCAAAAGTTGCTGTGTCCATGTGCTAGTATAACACATTAATCCTATTAATATTCATGACATCATTATTTCTTACATGAATATTCATGGTTAACTGAGTATTACTCCTCACTTTTTAAAAGTTATTGAGTATCCAAGAAAAATTGAGTACTTTTAAAAACTTCTGTAGTCTCCCCACCATGTACACTTTGAGAACATTGGAGACTAGTATAATGGCCAATGTAATTTAGCCTTCTGACTACTGTTATACAATTTGGAATGGACATAAGACTTTGTGGCTTAACCCATTCTCATAATGATGCCTTTATAAAAAAACAAACTATGTAGACACGGATTTGGAAGACATTGCATACTGAATTGACTCATTAGCTCTTATCTGATAGTGATGTCAGTGTGCAAACAGTAGAATCAATAGGAGTCTTCTGATCAGGAGTCTTCTGATCTATTTACTTAATATGGAATTATATACATATGGCTCTACAATTTCTGCAAAGACCAAAAACTCCTTTGTTTATATACCATAATAGTTCAACAGCTATAAATATTCATGATGTAAGTTTTTTTTACATCACGTAAGTACTGACATCATGGATATTTATATGTTGGATCATTCATCTGACAGGTGAAGTGATGTATCATTCAAATTTGAAAATTCAGCAATTAAGAAGTTAGGTATTAGCAGAGCAATAGATAAATGTGTGTATTCCAATATTAACCAATGCCCCCATAGGCTATTTTTAGACCCAATCTCTTTGAATAAATCTACCCAAAAGGAGCTTTTGCTAGAGAAAAGGAAAATGTTAGAATTGTGTAGTATTGAAACCACTGTGATAAATAGAGCATTTGCTCCATAGGAGCAAATGCTCTATTTATCACAATGGTTTCAATAAGTGACTATTACAGAGGCGTAGAAAGGCGTATAAATTTTATGGAGGAAAAGGTTATCATCATCAATTCTCCACCAAACCGGAGACAATTCTAAATATTGGTCACAACACACTCACAGGGTTTGTTGGGGATTCTTGGAACTGCTTAAATTTACACATCTTATCTGGATGTCTTGTGTATGATCTTGTTCTAAACTGTATTGTTATTCTAAAGGGTTCAAGAAGCTTTTGTCTTCTTATACCATGGGCCATATTCATTGAGAGGCCATATTGGGACAGTGTGGTACAACCAGGCCATGTTTTTTTTTACTGCTTTGCCTTAGGAAAGTTTCTGTCTTAACCCTTTAATTGCTGGACAAGGCTGTACTTGCATTTGCAAACAGTGTAGACCTAGATCAGGGGGCTCTTGGAGGAGCCCTCTGATCAGGGCCTGCCCTGTGTTTGTCATTTGAAATTCTCTAACAATTACATGTTTTATTACTGAATGGACTCTACCATTAAACACTGTTGGATCATTCCCCTTTGCAAATTCAGCATTTAGAGGGTTAAATGTTTTGGCTGTCACATTCATTTGACATCACATTGATTTAATGAATTTGGGACTTTGTTTTCCAACCTTTCCACACTTCATGACTAGGGCATCTCATGATCTTTTTTCATACTTGGATTATTTGTTTACTATTGAAACAAACCATATTGATCTAGTCCAAAGTCTTGAATCCATGGGACAGTAATGTCTGTCTGTAGCAAGTTCCTAGTAAACCATTATGTAATTTTAATATACAGTAAAACCCAGCTAATGTGACCACCCAAAAGAGGTATAATTATGGATGCTAGATGCAGGTGGTAGCTTAATGCAGGACAAAAGTAATGCAGAAAGCTCCTAGGAGCTTTCTGCATTACTTTTGTCCTGCATTAAGCAACCACCTGCTTATAAAGACACCCATGTTTACTCTTTAAGTCGTTGCATTAGAGAGGTTCTACTGTATGCAGAATTGTAATCTATGAAACACAGTCGCAAGATCCTGTTTGCATACATGTGAATTAATTGACACCTTTTGATGCCTTAGTAAACACAGTAGACTCAGATCAGATAGCTTCTGTAGGAGCTGTCTGATCAGGGTCTGCTCTTTGCTTATATGGAATAGTATGTATACCTGTAGTACCCATAAAATTCATGCAAGAAATAACGACATCATGTATATTAGTTGAATTTTTATTATGGCATACCGTCACATAAACTGTTGAAACAGATCTACATCATTTCATTTATAAGCAAACAGACATAAGCAAACAAAGCAGGCCTTGATCATACGTCTCCTACAGGAGCTGTCTGATCTGAATCTACTTTTCTGCCAAGGTGTTAAAAGGTATATCTGGAGCAAAGTGTTAGAAACAGATTTGTAGAATCCATATATTAATTGTTTCCCTGTTCTATGTTTTTTCCAAATTTCAATACCTACTGAATATTCATGGACAAAATAGTAAATTGTAATGAAATATGGAAGGTGGACCTTTGTTACCTAAGTCATTTTAGAAAGTAAAGAAACAGATCTATCAATTTCCATTAGCAAACAGAACAGACCCTGCTGAGATGGCTCCTATGGGAGCCATCTGATCTGGGTCTATCCTGTTTGCAAATGCATGAAAAAGCATTTATATGAAGGAAAGGGATAAATACACACATGTTTCCTTAAGATCAGTCACATTTAATCCATTTGTACCTTAGAAGGTCCCTACAGTTAGACATAGGCAAACAGTGTTGACCCAAATCACAAGGTAGTGCCATATATGAGGGGTGTATGTCAAATACTAAAACTCTTCATTTCTCCATGTTGTACATGTAACCTCTCTTTTGATTGACTCTCTCGGCCTTTTCTAAATACTGGTCACAAAATATGGTTTGGTGGAGAAATAAAGGAGTTATTTATGATCAATTTACATACCATATCAACACCTCTTACAAAGCATTTCAAGAGATCACATCAACAAGAGAATTCTTGCAAGAATACCTCTTCAAATTGAACTTAGGTTGGTTCAGTAATACATACTTTGGCCAAGTGCACTTTGAAAAGAAGGTTTTGCCCTTTCCCCTATAAGTATTAATTTAACCCTTTCTGCCATAGGCTATTTTTAGACACAACCTCTTTGAATTAATCTACCCAAAAGGAGCATTTACTAGAGAAAAGTAAAATTTTAGAATTTTGTAGTTTGAAACCATTGTGATAAATAGAGCATTTGCTCCTATAGGAGCAAATGCTCTATTTATCACAATGGTTTCAAGAAGTGGTTATTACAGAGGGGTAGAAAGGCGTAATTTTATGGAGGAAAGGGTTAAGACTGTATCACAATGAATGTTCATGGATTGATTTTTATTCCCCCGTTGACGATCATCAGGGGGTATTATGTTTTGCACATGTCCGTCTGTCTGTCTGTCCATGTGTCACTCTTTTACATGCAGTTGGTTGTCAGTTTTTTCAAGTGTTATATGTCAGTTATTTCTACACTTACACAAATGGAACTTCACATACACATTAATCACCATCTGTGCTATCATTTGGCACCCCACCCATGCTGCCAGCAAGCCCAAGGTCATGGTTAAATCACTTGGAAATTTTAGTGCAGTTGGTTGTCACAGTTTTTCATTGTCTTATACTGTATCTCACTAACCACTATAGCTATTGGCTTGGAAGTGCATAGACACGTTGAAAACCATCGATACTTTCATTGTGCACCCAGCCCAATTGCTGCCCGCAAGCCCAAGATCAAGGGAAGCACCACGCAGTGTCTTACAGACACAATTTTCTTGTTCATAATGACACATGTAACAACGACATTTTTGGCTGTTTCAAAAAAGATAGAATAAGATCTTTATTAATCTTTAAGCAAACAGAGCAGACCCTGATCACTGATCAGACAGCTCCTATAGGAGCTGTCTGATCTGGGTCTACTCTGTTTGCAAAGGTGCCCAAGTCGTCTATGACGGAATGTGTTAAATAGGTTAAGCATGATTAAAGGGCCATTTTTCTCTTCAGTAACAGTCATTATTTGTTAAAGTTGTGGGACAAAGGTACGATATCCATTATCCAAAATTAACACAAAAATAATGACAAGAATGATACCACAAAAAGTGTTTATAAAAGGACCAGTGTTATTTAACCTTCAACACTTTACTGACAGATTTATGATAAGCTTTGTAAACCATTCTGACTTGTAAGATACCCAGAATAATGTGGAATCTCGTTAGTATGTAAACTGTTTGACCCTCGTATACAGTTGTGTAAAAAAAAAAGAAGAAAAAAAAGTAAAAATAGATTTAAAAGCATGTTTAGAACTTAAGCAGATGACAATTTTTGTAGTAGAAAATTGCTCAGAGTACAGAAAGTTGAAATAACAGTTGGCAGGTAGTAGTGAAATATGTAGCTGAAAAAACCCATTTGTTTTTCCAGTGTCCAGAGTTAATAGGCATAGTGGTAGTTATTAAATACTTTTATATTACTAGGAAATGCTTGTTAATGAAAACTAAAATAAAGTCTGCATTTGTTTGAAGAACACAAACTTTTAAAGGAGTTTGTATACATGTAGTTAACCTGTTCTATGTTTATTCCAAGTTTGCAAATGCATGAAAACATGTCGATATGAGGGAAAGGGTTAAAAAATTAGTTTTTGTGTTTCTTGCGTTAGTAGGGTGGCATACTCTGAGACCACTTCTCTGTTGAGTGTCTAACTGTCTGTCTCTCAAGACATGAACAAATTTGAAATTGGTGAAAATTACAGGAGATAAGGGTTGAAACGTCAGGTGAATAATCCCAATTCTGTTCTATTTATTACCAGACTGATGTGTCGTTATAAGCATTCAGACTGATCATCCTACGGATAATTACCCTAAGTATTACTTGTGCAGATCCACATCAAACTTTTTCTGAAGGAGCAGTATGATCAGGGTCTGCATTATTTTCTGCTCCATATAAAGTTTCAAAACAGTCCAGAAGTTACTTATTCAGCATTACAAACCAGTGGAGAGGGGACCGAATGAATATCCACATGTTAGTGGTAATTACCAGTACAATTATTATGCCCCCCAGATCAAATCTGGGGGGCATATTGTTTTTGCCCTGTCTGTTTGTCTGTCTGTTTGTCTGTTTGTTTGTCAGCAACTTTAACATTGATCATAACTTTTGAGCCAGTACAGATAGAGACTTGATATTTGGCATGAATATGTATCTCATAAAGGCGCACATTTTATGGGGTGCCATGTCAAGGTCAAGGTCACCCTTCAAGGTCAGAGGTCAAATATATGGGTCAAATCACCAACTTTAACACTGGCCATAACTTTTGGACCAGTAGAGATAGAGACTTGATATTTGGCATGCTTGTGTATCTCATGAAGCTGCACATTTTGAGGGGTGACATGTCAAGGTCAAGGTCATCCTTTTGGGTCAAAGGTCAAATTATCTGTTTTTTGGCTGTAACTTTAACGCAACCTTAACATTGGTCATAACTTTTGAGTCAGTACAGATAGAGACTTGATATTTGGCATGAATATGTATCTCATAAAGCTGCACATTTTGAGGGGTGAGATGTCAAGGTCATCATTGAAGGTCAGAGGTCAAATATATGGGTCAAATCACCGACTTCAACATTGGCCATAACTTTTGAACCAGTAGAGATACAGACTTGATAGTTTGTATGTATGTGTTTCTCATTTGGCTGCACAGTTTGAGGGGTGACATGTCAAGGTCAAGGTCATCTTTGAAGGTCAAAGGTCATTAACATTGGCCATAACGTTTGAACCAGTAGATATACAGCCTTGATACTGGTATGCATGTGTATCTCATGAAGCCACACAGTTTGAGGGGTGACAAGTCAAGGTCAAGGTCATCCTTCATGGTCAAAGGTCACCAACTTTTAACATTGGCCATAACTTTTGAACCATTAGAGATACAGACTTGATATTTGGTATACATGTGTACCCCATGAAGCTGCACAGTTTGAGGAGTGGCATGTCAAGATCAAGGTCATCCTTCAGGGTCAAATATCATATTGAGGGGGCATAGTGTTTCACAAACACATCTTGTTTTCTTATGTTTTTAGCTCACCAGAACACAAAGTGCTCAAGGTGAGCTATTGTGATACCCCTGTGTCCGGCGTCGGTCTGTACGTCCGTCCATCCGTCTGTCTGTCCGTCAACAATTTCAAACGACTTCTTCTCTGAAACCGACTGCCCAATTGTAACCAAACTTGGTCAAATACATACTGTGGGTGGGTGCTTCAAAAGTTGTTAAAAGATATTGGGTGGGGCTAATGGTCTTGTTGCCATGGCAACTGTACACAATATCTAGAAAAATCTTCTTCTCCAGAATGACTTGTCTGATTTGAATATAGTTTTCACCAAAATGTTTCTCAGTTGATAGACTTTAAAAGTTGTTAAAAGAATTTTGATCCGGCAGAAAACGTAGCATGATCTTATGGTCCTCTACAAAGATTGTTCAAATTATGACCCCCGGTCCGAAAATGGCCCCGCCCAAGGGCTTAATAGTTTTTCATAGGAAATTTTTTAAAAATCTTCTGATGAAACTGGAAGGCCTAGACCTTTGATATTTGGTATGTAGCATGATCTTATGGTCCTCTATGGCCCAAAGCTTATCAGTTTTTCATTGGAAAATCTTTAAAAATCTACTGAAACTGTAAGGCCTAGACCTTTGATATTTGTTATGTAACGACCCTGACCACTGGGCAAAACTTTGCCCTGCCTCAGGGCTTATCAGTTTTTCATTGGAAAAATATAAAATATTATTTTTCTCTGAAACCATAAGGCTTAGACCTTTAATTAATGGCATACTGCTTTGCCTTGTGGTTCTCTACCAAAGTTGTACACGTGATTTCTTGTGGTCAAAATGGCCCCACCCCCGGGGTTATCTCAGGTGAGCGCTTCAGGGCCTCATGGCCCTCTTGTTTTGTGTTTTGTACAAAAGCAGTATACCTATTTCACAAGAAATAAGAATCGAGAAAAATTATCAGCATTTAAATGTCATATTTAAATGGCCGGTTATTACTTCGAATGCAAATTGAACGAAAAGGCATCTACATCATGACTAATATTTGTATGAAATATTTTCAACAAGTGCGAAATTCAATGCCCCATTATGAGTTTGTTGTCCTTATCAAATTAACAAAATTTTAAGTACCCCAAGTTTGTATAGAGGTTTAACAATGGCCGCTACTTATACACACGAGTTATCAATTGAAAATCATCGAGCCATTCAAAGTTGATGGTATAGGTAAATAATCCCCTTTGGCAAGTCGCCAGGCGAAAAGCTAGTCTCGGACAATGAAATTGCCGTTATTCAAAATTGTGTCAAAGCACGACTTACTCAAATACTACATGGTTGTGTAAACATAATGAAAAAGTTGAGTATTAAGTTCAGTATACATGTATGTCTTTTCTTGATGATATTACCCTTATCATTCTGGAAAAAACATGATGTCTGCTGAAATTCTGATGATCTTTTGCTATACAGTAAAACCCCTCTAATGCGACCACCAAATAGGGACATAATTTTGGGTTGTAGAGGCAGGTGGTAGCTTAATGCAGGACGAAAGTTATGCAGAAAGCTCCTACAGGAGCTTTCTGCATAACTTTCGTCCTGCATTAAGCAACCACCTGCTTTAAACGAAGCCAGTGGCTGTCTATTAAGTGGTCGCATTAGCTGGGTTTTACTGTATTTACTTATTTCCAATTCATTAAAACTTGAGAAACCAGGTTGTCCTAGTGTCAGAATGCTTGGATGTAGATCCAGACAAGACATCAACTTACTCCGCATCTTGTCTGGATCTAAGCTGTATGCACATGCCAGTCAAGTCACACTTAGCATGATAAGCGATCAACCCTTTGCTTCATATGAATGCCTTTTCACACATTTGCAGACAGAGTAGACTCAGATCAGACGCAGCCATTGCATCTGAAAAGGATCAGCTCTGTTTGCTTTTGGTAGTATAATACAGATCCAAATTTCTACAGTTTCTGCAGGAGTACTGCATATATTTATGAAGTAATCCTTTCTTTGCAAATAGGTTTGATTCAGCTGAGATGTAAATTCAGTTAAAATGTAAAAATCATTGTATGGACCAAGTTTCCAAAGTCCTCACAGTATATAATATTGTATTATATTGTTGTGATTGTATCAGATATCAACTCTTATCTGTTTAGTGAACACGACCCTTTATTTGATGAATGTTCATGTATTATAACGAAATACATGCATGATGATTATTAACCCTTTCCTCCATAAATACACCTTTCTACGCCTCTGTAAAAGTCCCCTGTTGAAACCATTGTGACCTATAGGAGCAAATGCTCTATTTATCACAATGGTTTCAAACTACAAAATTCTAAAAGTTTCCTTTTCTCTAGTAAATGCTCCTTTTGGGTAGATTTATTCAAAGTGATTGGATCTAAAAATAGCCTATGGAGGAAAGGGTTAACTCACTGCTAATGCCTCATTTGTGTTTGTTCTATGACTTTAAGACGCCATGTTACTTGATGTCTCATAAGGATCCAAACTGTTTGTTAATGTGCTAATGTCTTTTAAAACGAAAACAAACGTAAATTATAGCAGACGGCAATTTTTTCAGAAGGCAATACTTGGCAGCAAAAAAGTGAAGTAATATGCTGTGGCTGAATTTTTATAATGGCATATAAATACAGGAATTTTACCAAATTTACATTATTCCATAAGCCAGCAGAGCAGATAACTCATACAAGAGTTGTATGTCTCATCTGGGTATTAAAAGGTGCATATCTGTAAGTAAAGGTTTAAAAAACTTTAACCTTTTTCCTGTTCTGTATTTTTTCCAAATTTCATTGAATATTCATGGACGAAATAGTTATTTATAATGAAATATGGAAGGTGGAACATTGTAGCCATTTTAGAAATTTAACAGAAACAGATCAGTCAAATTCCATTAGCAAACAAAGCAGACCCTGATTAGTCCGCGTCTCATCTGGATCCAAACTGATCCATAGGTAATCACAGATGTAAAAATTGGCAGTGAAAGAGTTAAATGAGACAGACACTTTTCAGTTAAAGGATAAACATGAAACCAATTAGATAAAAACCCTGCTCTTGGTTTCAGTTTGTGTGCAAACTTAAAATTTGTATCCATTTGTCGGAGATCTTAAAAGGGATACCTTTTATGCAAATTTTGACCCAGATCTGATGGCCTGCGAGTGGCCTTTTTTCGTTACAAAAGGACCATGACGGCTATTACATCAGCCAAATTGAAACTGAATTCATTTAACTCTTAACTAGCCATGTCTATTAATGATGGAGTTTTGGACACCTTGTTTGCCAACTGAATAGATCCAGATCCAGATGAGCTGCAGAGTTACTAAACTTGTCAAGATCTTTAATATCAAAGCTCTGTCACATTCTGTCCGTGCTTTTTCAAAAAGAAATTGAAGAAAGGCATTTAAGCTGATGACAATTTCTGCAGTAGACAATTAACCTGAGATTTAAAGCTTTTAATAGGAGAGCATTTGCAAACAGAGTAGACCCAGAACAGACAGCTCCTATAGGAACTGTCTGATCAGGGTCTGCTCTGTTTGCTTATTACATGATATGCATCTGATTCTACAGTTTTTGTCAAAGCAAAAAAAAAATCCTTGAAAAGTATTCATTATAAAACGTCAGGTAATAAATATTCATGATACATGTACCATAATTTCTTACATGAATACCAAACAGGGAAAGGGTTAAAGAAGGAGTGGGGAGATTTTTTGCCTTTGTTAAATTAAACCTGCTACAATTGGTATCTGCAGGTTTTGCATATTTATTCTGCTCACTAGGCAGATGTTGAAGACAGATGAAAAATAATGATTGCTATTTGATTTGGTGGCTGGTTATATTCAGATACATTTGTGACAGGATGTTATTATGCAAGACTTTGATTGTGTCCTCTCAGACTGAAGCAAGGATTTGGTGCAAAACTATTGTAACCTCATTTTCAATGTGAGAAAGAGAGAGTGAGTGTGTGTGTGTGTGTGTGTTTGGGGGGAGGGGGGGGGGGGGGTATGTTTGTGGGGGGGGGGATGATGGGATCATTCAATGATACCCCTGTCCATCAGTTAGGGCTATGGACACATTTCTAGTTAACACTTTACCTAATAGAGACACTTCTTGTAGGAGCTGTCTGATCTGGGTCTACTCTATTTGCAAATGCGTGAAAGGGCATTTATATGATTTAGGAAAGTGTTAAAAAACTGCTACTAAACTGTTACGGACCCCAGCTACTGGCATCTCACAGGTACATTTGGAAGCTGTATGATTAACCATTTCCTCCATAAATACGCCATTCTATGCCTCTGTAAAAATCACCTGTTGAAACCATTGTGATAAATAGAGCATTTACTCTATTTATCACAATGGTTTCAAACTACAAAATTCTGAAGGGTTAATCCTTTCCCTTGTTCTATGTTTATATTCCAAACTTCAATACCTACTGAATATTCATGGACAAAATAGTTATAATGAAATGTGGAAGGTGTAACATTGTAGCCATTTTAGAAACGAAAGAAACAGATCTATCATATTTCATAAGCAATCAGAGCAGACCCTGATAAGAGGGCTCTTATAGAAGCTGAAATTGATCTGGGCTGGTACTCCGTTTGCAAATGCGTGAAAATGTGTTGATATGAAGGAAAGGGTTAACCTTTTCCTTCATAGTACATGGTATGCCTTTTGAAGCCTTTTGCATAAAAAGTTGACCCAGATCAGATGGCTCCACAGGAGCTACCTGATCTGGGTCAACTCTGTTTGCTTATGGAATATAGTTTCTGCCAAGGTAAGAAAATCTTGTGTTCATGTACAATTATAAAAATTCAGTTAAATATTTTTTGTCATTTTATAATGTCATTATAATTATCTCTCATGAATATTCATCAGTCAGGTCTAGGGTTAATGAATCCTGTAACTTCAAGTATGACTATAAAACAGAAACACTTAACTTTATGCCGGCTAGAAACGAGTATATGATTACCTATGCAAACAGTTTGGATACAGGTAACTCAATGGCATCTCACCTGGATCCAAATTATTTGACTTCTGAATTTTTTTATGAGAAATGAAGAAAAATGATGAAAAAATGCAAATTGCTTTGCAGACATTTACTTTCCTTAACCCTTCCATAAACACGCCTTTCTACGCCTCTGTAATAACCACTTCTTAAAGCCATTGTGATAAATAGAGCATTTGCTCCTATAGGAGCAAATGCTCTATTTATCACAATGTTTTCAAAGTACAGAATTCTAAAATTTTACTTTTCTGTAGTAAATGCCCCTTTTGGGTAGATTCATTCAAAGAGGTTTGGTCTAAAAATAGGCTATGGAGGAAAGGGTAACTAAATGTTGGAATTGAGTGTACAAGCGCATTTGTCGACAGTGTAGACCCAGATCAGGGAGTTCCTGGAGGAGGCCTTCTTATGATACTGCACCGTTTGCAATATATAACCTCTCACAAATTATATACTTTCCTATTGAATATGGACTATTGATCCCTCTTTGAAAAATCAGCATTTAAAAGGTGAACTTTAATGAATATTCATATAAGAAATAATGACATCAGACATGGGGGAAACGTATTACATGTAGCTGAATCTTAAAGGGGATGTCCCTACATTTGACGCGTTTCATAAACACTTAAAATATACAAAACTGATTTGTTTATATGCTGAAAAGTAGTATATCGCAAAAAGCCCCATCCAATTACCGTTTATAATGACAAAACATCCATGTGTTGATATCGCCGATCCCGGTTTTACGCCCCGATGTTTCAGTTTTATTCGGGGTTGGGTTTTAGTTTCGTAACTGTTCGCAATTCTCCGACCACTTCCGAGAAAGCTATTACGTAAAAAATGAAGGGATCGGGTGATCATCGGCAAAACGCGGAAGAATTTAACGGAAAAGGCCGATAATATTGTGTTGTAGAACAAAAATTATCAGTATTGATGAAATCGGTTTATTTGTATCACAGGGGCATTTTTCGATATAAGTTCAAATTGGGAACCTTCATAATAATGATAGTGCATAACAAATACTAAGTTTTATGATATTATTGAAAATATGCCATCATTGTAGGGACTTCCTCTTTAATATAATGATTCACCAGAACACATGGCTTTTGGTCATGGCAGAAAGTGTAGAATTCTGCACAAATTCCATAAGTAAACTGAGTAGATCCTGAACAGAGGATTCCAGTTAGATCCAGAGGATCGTCTTATCTGAGTCTACTCTGTATTCAAAGGAATGAAATTAGGTTAACCTTTTGCTTGCTATTCACGTCAATATATCTACCTGTAAATAGTGCAGACCCAGATGAGACAGCTCCTGCAGGAGCTGTCTCATCAGGGTCTGCACTATTTACAAGTTGATTGTGCAACCAGTGCACTCCACAGCAGTGATTGCACAAGGAAATACTTTTACACATTGAAGATATATGTAATTATACAACAGGGCATGGGTAAAGAAGGAGAAATGTATTTTAAAATTCAGCAAGAGAAGGGTTAAGAGTTTTAAGGGAAGTACTGTATTCTGTAAAGAAAGGATATAAAGGATTAACTTGTATTTTGGCAATAATTAATATTTTGAACTGTCTGACAGATGTGTTAATTGTGGTAAAATGGATAAATCTTCTTAATCCTATAATGTGATTTAGGCACTAATCCTCGGGGACTATTGCATTACAGCTTTTTGCTGTTTCCTTGTCCATCCCCTTTGTAAGCTCTTTTTGCCCTATTTACGTAACTCCATCTGAGGGAATGTCAAATATACCCTTTGAGTGTGGGAATCAAGTTAACTGGCAGTTAGGAGCCCTCTGAGCAGTGTCTATACTGTTTGTCATTCTAAATTCAGAGGCTACAAACTTTTATCCTTTTATACTACCCTAATAACCCTCTCAACGCTGAATTTTCAGAGTAGGGTAGGTCATCAGTGTTGTACACTGGGCATCTGAAAGAAGCAGAGTATCTCTATCGATAATAAGAGTAGGGCATTATGACTAGGTTTCTCTGAATCCACTCCTCCCTCTCTCTCTCTCTCTCTCTCTCTCTCTCCTCTCTATCTCTCTCTCTCTCTCTCTCTCTCTCTCTCTCTCTCTCTCTCTCTCTCTCTCTCTCTCTCGTCCATTTAGCCCCTAGTTGGCAGAAAAGGACGCTAATCAAGTCAAACAAACAAATCATCAGTGAACATTTACATTCAATGGAATTAGTTATCTTCATTCACTAGCACTCAATTTCTGAACTGAATTGATTTTTTTGTGATAATGGATGATTATGAACTGTTCTTTTGTCAGATATAAATGTGGTAAATGAGTGCATGGTCATTTGCAAACGGTATAAACCCAGACCAGAGGGCTCTAAGACAAGCCTTTTTGGTTGGGGTCTGCATTCTTTATCATTCAAAATCCTCCAGCAGTTTAATTAACCCTTTACTCCCTAAATACGCCTTTCTACGCCTTTGCAAACCGAGTAGACCCAGATCAGACTGCTCCTGTAGGAGTTGGTGTCTACTTTGTTTGCTTATGAAATTATATAGATCTGATTTTACAGTTTCTGCCATGGACAAAATTACCTATGCTTGTGCTCAGTTATAAAAAATAATCTTATCGATATTCATGATAACATTTTTTCTTATATAAATATTCATTGAGTAAAGGGTTAAGCCTCTAGCAGTTTTAAGCCTTTCATACTGAATTGACTGTATATAGTTAAACACTTAAAAGGGTCATTCCACTTTGTATACTCAGCATTCAAAGAGTAAAACTTCAATGCTTCCCCAAACATAAATAACACACTACACACTCAAAAAAATAAGTTTTAAACCAGTAAATAAAAAGAAATATTTTCAATGGAGACCCACGTTACCATGGAAGCGAATTGTGTGGAGCATTGAAATTTAAATATAGACGCCCAATAAAGTTTATTTTTCATGTTATTCAAACGGGATTTTGATATCGAACAAATAGTCCAACTTTTCTGCAGATTGACACAGCTTGAAATCCAGCCTAGACACCAAGTTACCTGATATCTGATCGCAATCTGCCCTATCAGATAGTTTACAAATAGATTCTTAAAACACCTTATTAAAATTCGGTTAATATTAAAAATGCAGTTGAGAAGAGGTTGAGCAGACACAATTTTCATAGCAGGACAAGGGTAAAGTTATTATCCCTATTCATCGCATAGCGAGTTTTCAATGACCTTAACCTGTAGCATTCTAACAGTAATTGTCGTCTGCAAAACTTGTCATCTGCTTAACCCTTTCCTTCATATAAACACCTTTTCAGGCAAACAGAGTAGACCCAGATCAGACGACTTCTATAGGAACAATCTGATTAGGGTCTGCACTGTTTGCTAATGAAATTTGATAGATATGTTTCTTTAGTTTCTAAATTAGCTACAGTGTTACCCACCGTCCATGTTTTGTTATAACTATTCTGTCCATGAATATTGAGTAGATAAAGAAATTTGGAATAAATATGAAACAGGGGAAGGGTTGAATGCTAAAACCTGGGTCCCTGCTTATAAAGCTTTTAGTTGAGTTTGAGTTTCGTTCTCAGGCTTTTGATTGGTCAGATTTGAGTTCTCAAGCTTTTGATTGGTCAGATTTGAGCCAAAGGCTCAAATCTGACCAATCAAAAGCTTGAGAACGATCTCAGACTCAACTAAAAGCTTTATAAGCATGGACCAAGACTGTTTTTCTTACATTTCTTGTCAGAAACATACTGGTTGATCCTGATAGATGTCAAGTTACAGCTTGAACACAGATGAGATAATGGTCTGCACTCTTTATTGTTTCATATTTATGTTATCAATTATTTTTTGTTGTGAATGGATTAACCCTTTCCCTGTTCTATGTTTATTACTAATATCAATACCTACTGAATATTCATTAATAAAGTAGTTATAAAGAAATATGGGAGGTGTAACATTGTAGACAGGTTAGAAAGCAAAGAAACAGATCTATCAAATTCTGTTAGCAAACAGAGCAGACCCTGATCAGACGGCTCCTCTAGGAGCCGTCTGATCTGGGTCTACTCTGTTTGCAAATGCGTGAAAACACGTTTATATGAGGGAAAGGGTTAACTATCTAAAATGACATGTCTTCCTCATAAATAGCACCTCACTAGTGACTACAGCCACAAGATTAAAAGCTTTTTCAAGTCTCTGCAAAAAGAGTGGACCCAGATCAGACGGCTCTTGTTTGCTTAATGATGAACTTATTATAGATCTATGTGATTACTAATTAATTCTACCAGTACCGAAATATCCTGTGAGCAAAAGTAATGTCATTACAAAAAAAAGCTAATAATTAAGTACGCACTCTTTATTGTTTCATATTTATGTTATCAATTAATTTTTGTTGTGAATGGATTAACTATCTAAAATGACATTTCTTCCTCATAAATATCACCTCCCAAGTGACTACAGCCACAAGATTAAAAGCTTTTTCAAGTCTCTGCAAAAAGAGTGGACCCAGATCAGATGGCTCTTGTTTGCTTAATGATGAACTTATTATAGATCTATGTGATTACTAATTAATTCTACCAGTACCAAAATATCCTGTGAGCAAAATTAATGTCATTACAAAAAAAAGCTAATAATTAAGTACGCACTCTTTATTGTTTCATATTTATGTTATCAATTAATTTTTGTTGTGAATGGATTAACTATCTAAAATGACATTTCTTCCTCATAAATATCACCTCCCAAGTGACTACAGCCACAAGATTAAAAGCTTTTTCAAGTCTCTGCAAAAAGAGTGGACCCAGATCAGACGGCTTTTGTTTGCTTAATGATGAACTTATTATAGATCTATGTGAATACTAATTAATTCTACCAGTACCAAAATATCCTGTGAGCAAAATTAATGTCATTACAAAAAAAAAGCTAATAATTAAGTGCAATGTCATTATTTCTTACATGAATGTTCGACATGGAAAGGGTTAACTATAGTCTCAGTCCTTTCAGGATTTGAAATTGCATTTGTGAGAGGATTTGGAATGATAAACGTTGCAGACCCTGATCAGAGGACTCTCAACACTGTTTTACAAATGCCAGTACACTAAAGTCTTGTGTCCCACATTCAAGGATTAAACTTTATGTTTATATGAGTATAATACTGTATATACTACATGTATTACCTTTAACCCTTCGCTTGCTATTCACGTCAATATACGTACCTGTAAATAGTGAAGACCCAGATGAGACAGCTCCTGCAGGAGCTGTCTCATCAGGGTCTGCACTATTTACAAGTTATTGTGCAACCAGTGCACCCCACAACAGTGATTGCACAGCGAAATACTTTTACACAGTGAAGATATATGTAATTATACAACAGGGCATGGGTAAACAAGGAGAAATGTATTTTAAAATTCAGCAAGAGAAGGGTTAACCCTTTCCCTGTTCTATAAGTATTCCAAATTGCAATACCTACTGAATATTCATTAACAAAATAGTTATAAAGAAATATTGAAGATGCAACATTGTAGACATTTTAGAAGGCAAATAAACTGATCTATCATATGCTATTAGCAAACAGAGCAGACCCTGATCAGATGGCTCCTCTTGGAAAACACGTTTACATGAGGGAAAGGGTTCCTTCATAAAATGCATTTTCACGCATTTGCAAACAGAGTAGGCAAATGTCAGGGTCTGCTCTGTTTGCTAATGGTATTTGATAGAGCTGTGCTTTTGTTTCTAAAATGGCTACAATGCTCCACCATCCATATTTCATTATAACCATTTTGTCCATAGATATTCAGTAGGTATTGAAATTTGTAATAAACATAGAACAGGGAAAGGGTTAACCCTGTACCTCAAAGACATTTCTTTGCAAACAGGGTAGACCGTCAGATCAAATGGCTCCTGTAGGAGTAAAGGGTTTTAAAAAAAACACACAACTTTTTGCAGACAACAAAAATAAAATTGACAAAGATTTAAAAATAATATTCTTATTACTGTCAAAATTGATTATCAGAGACCACTTGATCAAGACACAGCAGATATTGATACAGTCACAAAAATGATTTGACTTTGATTGGTGCTGGTATAATTATCCCTTTCCCTGTTCTGTATTTTGGCCAAATTTCAATACCTACTGAATATTCATTAACATATAGTTATAAAGAAATATGAAAGGTGGAACATTGTAGACATTTTAGAAAGTACAGAAACAGATCTATCATTCTATGAGCAAACAGAGCAGACCCTGATCAAACGGCTCCTCTAGGAGCCGTCTGATCTGGGTCTACTCTGTTTGCAAATGCGTGAAAACACGTTTATATGAGGGAAAGGGATAATGGTCTCCTTGTTTGCTGTCAAGTTAAAAGTTCCCCCCGTAATTTATGTTCAAAATGGGCATATATTGAATAGGAAAATGCCAATTGTCACACAAAGTGAATCGACTGATTAGACATCAATGGCAATCAGACATAATATGTAGAGGTGCGATACAGGAAATTAGATAGCCAATGTAGATAAGAATAATAGATATTATATCAAAATTGTAACCTTTAACAGTATGTCATTTTAACCCATATAAACACATTTTCATGTCTTTGCAGACAGTAGACCCAGATCAGATGACTCCTGTATGAACGATCTGATAGGGTCTGCTCTGTTTTCTTATGGTATAAAGATCTGATTCTACAGTGTGTGCCTGAGCCAAAATGTCCAGTGTTCATATTTTTTTTATGCCATTATAAAAAATGTAATTAACCCGGTTACAAATCTGTTGTTTATTGGGTTTTTATAATATTATTATCAGTTTAAAAAATAAATATATATTCATTTTGAAATGATCCTGTTCTATATAATAATATAATGGCAGAAAACATCTCATTTTATTTGTGTGTGTGTGTGGGGTGTGTTTTGGAAAGTACAATAAGATCACTGTACTTCCATTAGCAAACATAGCAGTCATCTCAGGTTGCTCCTACAAGGACCATCTGATCTGGGTCTACCCTGTTTCCAGATGTATGAAATAGTGTCTCTATCAGGTAAAGGGTTAAGCAAGAAAATGCTGAATGCATGAAATAACATGTATTTATCACACCAATACATACATTCTGCTGAGAATTAATTTATGAAACAGACCTGTATGATTAATCGAGATAGACCATGCATGATGTATTACATGTATTCCAGGAAAATTGCTTGGCCATAAAATATACTTCCGTGTAAATATTGGTTAACAAACTGTTTGATACTTGCCAATGCTCGAGTCGATCTAAAATTGATTAAACAATGAATTTTGTCATTTAACCCTTTATCTAATATAGATGCATTTTCACGTCTCAGTAGGAGTCTGCTCTGTTTGCTTTGGGAAATATAGAAATCTGATTCTCCAGTTTCTGCCATGCCTAAAAAGTCCTGTTTTCACAAACAGTCCTTTACCCCATAAATATAATGCTATCATCAGACATCATATGATTATTATTTATTTGGATACAGACAATTACTACTGCAAGACCTGTTGTCTGGGTCTTCTCTGTGCAAAGGCATTAAAAGTCATATAGCATGTTGGTGCTTAGGAGCATTCTGTTTAACTTGCACCTTGCTTTAAGCAGCCACCTGCCCTAAATACCAACTAATTTACACAATTTAGTGGCCGCTATAGAGAGGTTTTGCTGTACTTTATTTCTCAACCAAACCCTATACTGTGACCATTCTTTAGAATCATCTTGGCGAGTATTAGGAGTTAGTATGGGATACGCACCTTTATCTGTAGGCTTGATTCTTGAGGTCATTATTTCTTACATAAATGTTCATGGGGTAACGGATTAACCCATTCCCTAATATTGACGCCTTTTGACGCCTCTGCAAAAGTCACTTATTGAAACCATTGTGATAAATAGAGCATTTGCTCCTATAGGAGCAAATGCTCTATTTATCACAATGGTTTCAAACTACAAAATTCTAAAATTTTCCTTTTCTCTAGTTTAAAATGCTCCTTTTCGGTAGATTTATTCAAAGTGGTTGGATCTAAAAATGGCTTATCATAGGTAATGGGTTAAAGACCCAGAATTAAAAGTTCATTTTGTCACATTGGTTTATTGTACCCTAATGTAATTTTCCATATGACTTGCTTATTGATTTATTGATTCACAGTTGTCAGCTTCTCATGCTTGACTGCTATAGCCTCATCATAGTCATGAGACACTTTGAAATTATTGTTGTATGAAAAGAAAACTGTCATTGACTTCAATTCTCAAAATACAGTTTCCCGTTTCTTTTCTCAAAATATATTTTCTTTCATTTTCTTTTCAAAATACAGCCAGAATATCAAACTAATTTTTGTTTCTGATCTCATGAGACAGATGGGTTACTTTTGATTCTGGTTGTGTCCAAACGGTCTGCAATGTAAGATTACCAGTTTTGTATAGCAAGGAAAAATATATTCCTTTAAAATGAAAATTCATTAAAATGATTTTAGAAATGTATATTTTTAAACCATTGTGATAATTACAGCATTAAAATTTTCTCCTATGGAGCAAATTCCCTGTTTATCACAATGGTTTCAAAAAGTGACTTTTACAGTAACAGGATTCAAAAGGTATCAATATGAGGGAATTGGCGAAAGAGGAAGTTTCTACAGTGAATGCATATTTTTAATAAGATCATAAACGTTGGTATTTGTTATGCTCAATCATTATTATGAAGATTTTCAATTGGAATATATATCGAAAAATGACCCTCAGTGATACAAAATAAACCAATTTCATCAATGCTTATAATTTTTGTTCTACAACAAAGTATTATCGGCCTTTTCTGTTCAAATTTTCCGCATTTTGACGACTATCACCCGATCCTCCATTGTTTAATGTAACAGCTTTTCTCGGAAGTGGTCGGAGAGATGCGAATAGCGCAAACAGATACAAAACTAAAACCAAACCCGAATAAAACTGAAACATCAGCGAATAGAATCAGGAACATTTTCAATGTTTATTGGGTAGGTGTTCTTGCAATATAAACAAAATTTAACGAGTTTTGTATATTACAGACATTTTTTAAATGTATCGACTGTAGGGACTTCCCCTTTAAACTGCTTTAGAAGGAGCCGTTTTATTAGGGTCTTCGTTATTGGTTACTATGTCAGTCTAATTTAAAGTTACATAAGTGGTGCTACACTCAATTGTTCTGCTTTACAAGCTGATGGAGATTGGAGGTTGATTGTTGGAATACTTATCCCTTACAGTGCAGGACACAAGTCACTAATGTCCTTTGCAAACAGTGTAGACCCAGATAAGAGGGCTCCAGGAACTCTCTCATCGGGGTCTGCACTGTTTGTCATGTTTCACTTTTCTTTGGAAAAATCCCTAAAAATTTACTTTGAGCCTGACTTGTTTAATATTGGAATAGTCCATTTGAAACTTCAGCATTGAAAGGGTAAGTATAATTAGAGTAAATTGTCTGTTATTATGAAGTCAGTTAATACTGATAGGCAGTTCCAATGTGACACTTCCACTAGAGTGATTCACTGTGAGTGGGAATTCCATATTGAGAAATGGCAATGATTTCATAGGTATGGAATGCAGGACTGATTGGTTCAATTGATTTTTCCAATACCTGATCAAGCCATTACCTGATGAACATTGCCTATTTAATGTAAGAATCCGTGTGGATCCAGATCTCATATAAATGCTCGAGTCTTATGATTAGGATTGATGCTGTAAGGTCTGTTATATTTGAAATTAGGAATATGTGTGAAGAACATGATGTATAATGTGATCAAATTGACAGATTTTCTTTAATTTCTTCAAGAAAGTTTAAAGGTGAAATGCTTCCGGCTTGATTCATGGAAGCTGATTTTCAGCTGATGGCCAGACAGTCATTACTGAGACTAGGGTGTTGTCATCATACAAGGCTGTTACATGGTCATCGTTTAAGCTCTAATGAGAAGTCAAGAAGTGTAGGCATTTATGCTTTTTTTTATGTCAAGAGTTTGCAAACAAAGAACTTATTCAAACAGTGTTGATCTGGATGAGAGCGTTCCACCGAGAGCCTTTTTAATTAGGAGCAGCACCGTTTACTTCAGAAATTAATCTTTTTTTCAAACTTTAGGATATTATGTAAGTTTTGAAAGCCTAGTCCTACATAATCTATGATTATGGTGAGCATCAGATATATGAAGTGTGCTGAAGAAATTTCTGAAAAATGTTGTCTATTTTCCCACCAAACTATCTTTCTGATATGTATTAGAATTGGCCTGAAAATGCTAATCTAATGAGTACCAGTGGCACAGGTTATGACTGTGAAAGAAAATATTTGTAACTAACAATACATCTTTTATCTACATCACTGAATTGTTATTTCTGATGGGAAACGTTTGTATTTTTCCAGTTGAGCGCCCCAAGCCAGTAAGAGTCAGTCCTGCTTCCTCAAGTTTGCGGCGGACCGGGTCTCTGGACACAATCGGGCCATATCTGAAAGGACAATGGCCAGTAGACATTGGAGGTTGCCACCACAACCAACAGTCCGGCACATTTATGCTGGACAAAACAACACAGGTCAGTGTAATAACTAGCTCTGAAAAAGTCACAATACTTGAGCCATTTATAAATGGGCATACCGGTATTTCAAATATTAAAATGATCACTTCATTAGCAAACAGTTAACATTTGTGAGTGGTTGCAACATAGGCTTTAATTTGATGGATATAAAAGCTACTGGTATACTTAAAAAATGTTTAACTCTTTCAGTGCTGGAAAGGATGAGAGTGCTCCTAGAGGAGCCCTCAACAGGGTCTGCACTGTTTGTCATATTTATATACATATTGGGTGAGGTTTGTGTGAATATTCACCAGGTAAATGGTTAATAAATATGCATCTTATCCCTTTCCCAAATATAAATGTGTTTTCATGCATCTGCAACCAGAGCAGACCCAGATCGGAGCCGTCTGATCAGGGTCTGCTCTGTTTGCTAATGGAATTTGATAGATCTGTTTATTTAGTTTTTAAAATGGCTACAATTTTCCGCTTTCCATATTTTCATTATAACTATTTTGTCTATGAATATTCAGTAGGTAGTGAAATTTGGAATAAACAGAGAACAGGGACAGGGCTATCTGGAGCTCTGGTTTGCTGAATGTCCAGACTTAGCTGCAAAGATTGAATAAAACATCAATTTTACTGGAAATTTATAATACGTATATAGGGAAATGCAATAGGCAGATGCTACATGAATCATTGTCAGTGAGTTATATTTGTATATGAGCTGTGAGCCTGTGATTATACTCACTGAGTCACATTTGCTAACTTGCTTGAGGGGAGCCATAAAACAACTCATGAAATGAATCTTCAGATTTAATCACAGCAAGATGTTGCACTTGTGAAAAACCTACCCCAAAAAAATAAAAATGAAGAGTTTTATTTTCTTGTGATTGAAATTTTTTGCCTAAGGAAAAGTAGGTGATGGTGGGTGTTTGGGGATGGAGCTCAGTTTCCTGCAGTTACAACTGCTTTTGAGATAACTCTTTCCTTTACTTCATGAATATTCATGTTAGAAGTAATGATAACATGAATACTAATTCAGGGTCTGCTCTCTTTACTTTTGATATGATATACAGCTGATTCTACAGTTTTTGTCAAAGCGAAAAATTCCTTTGAAAAGTTAACATTATAAAAATTGAGCCAAAAGATATTCATGTTGTCATTATTTCTTAAATGAATATTGAACAAAGAATGGGTTAACCCTTTCCCTCATATTGACGACTTTTGACGACTCTGCAAAAGTCACTTTGTGAAACCATTGTGATAAATAGAGCATTTGCTCCTATAGGAGCAAATGCTAGATATTTATCACAATGGTTTCAAACTACAAAGTTCTAAAAAATTTCCTTTTCTTTAACTAATGCTCCTTTTCGGTAGATTCATTCAAAGAGGCTGTATCTAAAAATAGCCTATGAGGTAATGGGTTAATGATGAATGGCTACTGTCAGTAATTTGATGATACAGCACAAATTATTAACCAATACCAATCGCTTCCTATCGGTCCTAACGAGGGTATTTGAGTGAGTGTTGCTGTCACGCTACATTATAATAAACATACATGACAAAATAATCTCATGATAACCGAGTTCTCTTTAGAGAGAAGGGAGAAGATTTATTTTAGAAAGATAGTTCCTAGGATACCTTTGAAAACCACTCCATGTTTGAAACAGCTGTGTGATAGATATGCCATGTGTACTGCAATGATTTAACCCGTTGAAATCTTGAACAAACCCTTTCCCTGTTCTACGTTTATTCAAAATTTCGATACGTACTGAATATTCATGCTCAAAATAGTTATAATGAAATATGGAAGGTGGAACATTGTAGCCATTTTACAAACCAAATTCCATTAGCAAACAGAGCAGACCCTGATATAAGAGCTGTCTGATCTGGGTCTTCTCTGTTTGCAGATGTGTGAAAAAACGTTTATATGAAGGAAAGGGTCAACTCTTTGAAATGCTGATTTTTCAAAGTGGAATAGTCATTCATCATTTCAGTATGAAAGAATATAACTTGTAAGAGGATTTTTAATGACAACCAGTCCAGACACTAATCAACCCTTTGATGTGGGTCTACATGGTTTTCACATGTTGGTTAACCCTTAACTTGTCGAATGATTAAAGCTAGCTCTTCTCTTTCTGATAATAAAAAAAAAGTATCAAAATTTATCACTGAAGAAATTATTTATATGTCAAAGAGTGCAGACTCTGATCAAAGGGCTCCTTCTGGAACCCTTCGATACAAGTCTACACAGTTTACACAGGTCTTATATAGTAAAACCTCTCTATAACGGCCACTAAATTACATCAAGTACTTTGTGTAAAAGGCAGTTGGCTGCTTAAAGCAAGGTGAAAGTAAAACAGAACGCTCCTATAGGAGCGTTCTGTTTTACTTTCACCTTGCTTTAAGCAGCCACCTGCCCTAAATAGCAACTAATTAACACACTTTAGTGGCCGTTAAAGAGAGGTTTTACTGTATAATACTCTGTTCCCACACTAAGAGGGATGACTCGTTTCCCACATTTAAAGGGTGATAGACCATGTTTGCCTTAATGGTACAGCTTACTCTCCCTAATCCATGTCATGAACCACTTCACTTTATTATACAATACAAGTTCATTTTGATGTGAATATAATTATATTAGAAAACAGTGTAGACTGTCTGATGTAGGATTGCACATGCCTGTATTGTAGGTGCTATGTAGCATGAATGGCTTAAGGAAGGGATTAGAGGGCTATATTTTAGGACATGTTTGTTACCTTTAGCACTCTACTGTCAACTTTGTGATAACCTTTGTTAACAGTTTGGATCCAGATGAGACGCTGAGTAACTCGGTGTTTCATCCAGATCCAAGTGTTTGTCAATCTGACACGCTTTTTGGAAAGATGCGGAAGAAAAACGTATTCTTAGAAGTTAGAAGGAAGCAGATCTATGACAATATTTGCAGACGACAATTGTTCAGAATGCAGATGGTTAAGATTTGGAAGGTAGTTTGTGAAGCAGACATTGCAGCACTTCATTTAAACTGTACATGGGGATGTATGGCATAAATGTCTTAACACTTTGAATATGGAAAACAAGTTTAGTCACTTTTGCAAACAGAGTAAATCCAATTATAAAGGCTCCTAGAGGAGCCATTTGATCAGGGTCGTACTGTTTGTCTTTCAACATTCACTAACAATTTTAGGCCTTTCATACTAACTGGAATCTGCAGTTAACTCTTACGCCCCGAAATAAAGTTCTTTACCTCAGATTTTCGTTTACTCCAGGTTTCAAAGTGTAATTTTCTTTAATTTCTTTTCAAAAATATCGAGTGTCAAACAATTACTCGGCGTCTCATCTGGATCCAGTCTGTTCGCAGAGGTTATCACTGGTGGCATATAGAGGCAAGAGAGTTACACACTGATTTAATAATAAAAATTCATGATGTCATAATTCTTTCATGAATTTTCATCAGATATAGAGTTTAGAGAAATTTACTTTCAAAATTGAAGCAGATGACAAGTTTTGCTGACATTTACTGCAGTTGCATTGGCTTACCTTGAATCACCTTTGCAAACAAAGTAGACCCAGATTAGATAGCTCCAGTAGAAGTCAGCTGATTAGGGTCTGTTCTCTGTTTGCTTATGAATTACTGATTCTCTGAGTTTATTCCATGATCAGAACTTTCCTTGTTCATAAGGCTATTATCCTTTTCCTCCATAAATACGCCTTTCTATGCCTCTGTAATAACCACTTCTTGAAACCATTGTGGTAAATAGTGCAATTGTTCCTAAGGAGCAAAATTTAATGCTCTATTTATCACAATGGTTTCAGAACTACAAAATTCTATTTTTTTTATTTTCTCTAGTAAATGCTCCTTATGGGTAGAGTCATTCAAAGAGGTTGGGTCTAAAAATAGCCTATGACTGGGAATGGGTCATAAAACTTCAGCTAATTGATATTCATATATATCAATCATTATTTCCAGCATAAATTTTCATTAGGTAAAGGGTAAAGGTTACAAATGAAGCATTGAGTGGAGACAATTTCCTTGGCAAGCTAAGGATTAATACTTACTACATATCTACTATGATACAATTTATTCCTGACAGCGTGCCAATGTTTTTTGGCAAGAGTCACAAGAGTTGTGAAAGATTTGGTAAACTATCAAGTCTGATGGAGTAAGATTTAAATAGGTTAATGCATTGTGCCAATAACCTTGGGGTGTAATATTTCGGTGTTTTTCTTGTTATGTTAGGGAATATTTGCCATGACCTGTCTTACAAGTGAATGCAAACAATTAAAAGTGAAAAACAAAATGAATGGTTGACTTGTCGTTAAATCTAAGCTTTGTTTTTAAAAAGAATTGACTCAATGAAGACAGTCAAAGCTTATTTCTCAACAGTGGCATACAATACAGTAGATAAGAAGTGTATTTAGAGATTATATCCCTTTGCTCCATGAATATTCATGAACATTAATTAGATTCATTTTTACAATGGTACATAAACATGGGCACTTTGGGCTATACATTGTAGTTGAATCTGCAAAATCAAATGTATATCATAAGCAAACAGGGCAGACCCTTATCAGATTGGCTCCTTCTGGACTGTTTGCAAACTTGAAAGGCATATAAAGGCGTATTTATATATGGAGCTTCAAAGGGTAATATATTCTCCGCCAAACCCTATCTTAATGCAACTACAGTGAAACCCTGCTAATGCGACCACTTAATAAACAGCCACTGGTGCCCTTTAAAGCAGGTGGTTGCTTAAGGCAGGACGAAAGTTATTATAGGAGCTTTCTGCATAAATTTCGTCCTGCATTAAGCAACCACCTGCCTCTGTCACCCAGAATTATGCCCCTTTTCGGTGGTCGCATTAGCGGGGTTTTACTGTAATTAAATCAGTCATTCATTTATACCCATGATTATTGTTCTTTTGGGGAATATTCATGTAAAATTAATGAGGCATCATGAATATTGATTGACTGAAATGTAAAATGGCACATGAACATAGGATTTATTGGTCATAGGAGAAACTATAGAATTAAGCTACCATATAGTTCCATTAGCAAACAGAGCTCACCCTGATCAGATTGCTCCTACTGGGTCTTCTCTGTTTGCAAAGAACCAAAGATGTACCTCATATGTGGATCCACACCATACACTAAATAACAAAGATAATCAGCTTTTTCATATTTTTTATTGCCCATTGATAAATAGACAAGTGCCTTTACACATTCACTCATACTGACGCCTTTTGGCGCCTCTGTAAAAAATCACTTGTTGAAACCACTGTGATAAATAAAGCAATTGCTCTACAAAAACTACACAATTCTAAATTTTCCTTTTCTCTAGTAAACGCTCCTTTTCGGTAGATTTATTCAAAGAGGTTGGGTCTAAAGATAGCCTATGAGGGAAAGGGTTAAAAGCAAGGGGCTGATTAATGCAGAGTTAAATATAATGCAGAATTTATCTATTTACATAACGTTTGTTCTGCAGCATAAAGCTCCTTCTTGTTTAACACTTTCCCTCATATAAATGTGTTTTCACGTATTTGCAAACGGATTAGACCAAGATCAGACGGCTCCTAGAGGAGCCGTCTGATCAGGGTCTGCTCTGTTTGCTAATAGAATTTGAAAGATCTGTTTCTTTGCTTTCTAAAATGTTTACAATGTTCAACCTTCCATATTTCTTTATAACTATGTTGTTAATGAATATTCAATAGGTATTGAAATTTGAAATAAACATAGAACAGGGAAAGGGTTAAACCCATTACCTCATAGAAACATATATGCTAACAAGGTAGACCCAGATCAGACAGCTCCTGTAGAAAAATGTATACCTGATTCTAAAGTTCCTAGCATGGCCAAAATTTTGTTAAGTCATTACCGGTACTTCTTATATGAATCGGGTAAAAGTTAGTTCTACTGTACATGCAAAGCAATGTTGCAAGAGAAAGCCAAGGAGACAAATGAAGACAGACTCTGAGAGAGGTTTTGTTTTTTGGAAAGTTGTATGAATTAGTCAGTGGGACTGTCTTCAGATTGAGGTACAGTACAACATCTCTACAGTGGCCAAGAAATTACAATTCTGATCTCTCAGCCAGTTTGTTTCTTAATGCAGGATGAAAGCTATATCGAAAGCTATCATTGAAGATTTCTTGAATTACTTTCAGTCTGTATTGAGCAGCCACCTGCTTTTAACTCATTGCATGTGAGCGACGAAATCATGATCATGCAAACAGTTTGGATCCAGATGAGATGCCAAACAATGTGGCATAATGCGGCATCTTTATCAGGATCCAAACTATTTGACACGTTGACCATATTTTTGCAAAGAAAGCAGAGGAATTTGATTATAAGAATTGAAGCAGAAGACAAGTGTTGCAGATGAAATATTACTTAGCTTGCAAAGGGTTAACACTTTCACTGTTCTATATTTATTTCAAATTTCAATACATGGATAAAATAGTTAAATGAAATATGGAAGGTAGAACATTGTAGCTGTTTTAGAAAGTAAAGAAACAGATCCATCAAATTCTATTAGCAAACAGAGTAGACCCTGATCAGACGGCTCCTGTAGGAGCCGTCTGATCTGGGTCTACTCAAGGGTTCCAAGTGTCCAAAGGACTCCTATGTTCAATATTTGAATGGCCGCTTAGGACAGGTTCTACTGTATACAATAAATCATGGGAGGGAAGCTGCAGAGCTTGTCATTCCTTTGCTTATGCTGGCCAGACAAGTTGTCTGTCTGTATGACTAATAGCAGATAGCTATAAGTGTCAGACAGATAGCATGAAACACATATAGGTAACCAATCCTTCACTTCATAAATATTCATGTAAGAAATTATGACATTGATGATTATTAATTAGCTGAATTTTTATAATGATATATGAGCACAGGAATATTTGTCCATGGCAGAAATGGTAGAATCAGATCTATAGTATTTCATAAGAAAACAGAGCAGATCCTTATCAGACGACTCTTACAGGACCTATCTGATCTGGTTCTGAGATTATAAAACTTTTTGTCGAGTCTGAGATCATTCTCAAGCATCTGATTGGTCAGATTCAAACTACAACATTCTTAAAATTTTCTTTTCTCTAGTTAATGCTCCTTTTAGGTAGATTTGGTTGGATCTAAAGATAGCCTATGAGGGAATGGGTTAAGCAAATAGTGCAGATCCTTATCAGACAACTCTTAAAGAACCGTCTTATCTGGGGGTACTCGTGAACTTGCCAAATATGTTTGAACCAATGTTTGTGAAGCATACAGTGTAAATCCTGCAGCTTATAAATATTCACAATGTTGTTATGGCTTACATGAATATTAATGAGAGAAATGGTCAAGAGAGGTTCTACTGTATGTGACATCTTGCATGGTGGGTATTCACTGTTACAGTGAATTAATCTTCCTCCTTTGGACACTTGGAGCCCTTGAAAAATAATGAATCACAAGTTTAAAAAAGTGTAGATTTAGATTAGAGAAAATATGTGAAACCTTTATTCTATATAAACACACTTTGGAAAAACCTTCTGGGACAATATATTCAGGTAATGTTTTTGCAGTTTCTTATAATGTTAACCCTTTCCCTCATACAAACTTGTTTTCACACAGTTGCAAACAGAGTAGACCCAGAGGGGTCTCCTAGAGGAGCCGTCTGATCAATGTCTATTCTGTTTGCTAATGAAATTTGATAGCCATGACTTTGTGTCTTTAGTTTCTAAAATGGCTACATTGCTCCATCTCCCATATTTCATTTTAACTATTTTGTCCATGAATAATCAGTAGGTGCTGAAATTTGAAATAAACATAGAACAGGGAAAGGTCCTGTTAACCCTTGACTTCATAAATACACCTTTTACACCTTTGCAAACAGGGTAGACCCAGATCAGACGGCTCCTGTATGAGCCATCTGATCAGGGGTTGCTTAGTTTGCCTATGATATAGATATGATTATACAGATTTGGCCAAAATTTCCGGAGTTCATTTGTCATTACAAAAATTAATTTAATCAATGTTCATTATTTCATTATTTTTGACATGAATATTCATGGAGTAAAGGGTTAACCCTTCCAATACTGTGTGATGACCTTCTCAGTTTTCATCTAGAAGAGATGTAAAGTTTTTTCTTTCCTCCATAGGCTATTTTTAGACCCAACCTCTTTGAATGAATCTACCAAAAAGGAGCATTTACTAAAAGAAAAGGAAAATGTTAGAATTGTATAGTATTGAAACCATTGTGATAAATAGAGCATTTGCTCCATAGGAGCAAATGCTCTATTTATCACAATGGTTTCAAGAAGTGACTATTACAGAGGCATAAAAAGGTGTATATATGGAGGAAAGGGTTAAAGAGGAATGGGACAAAAACTGTAACATCAGATCAGTTTGGCAGACAGATGTTGCACTAGTTTTGCACTAAGCTCAGCTCTTGTTAAAGTTTAATTTGAACTACCGTACATGTACTGCACTGTAATTCACAATTACCAGTATTACACATTTATGTTACCTATCATGCAATCAGCACCTGCATACTTGGTCCGCTTTATTATCCCATATCCAGTTGAAAGCAGCTAAAATTTGTTAGTTCCAAATAGATTTTTTTTATCCCTTGACTCTAAAGATATGCATTTAATCATTTCCCTGTTGTGTGTTTATTCCAAATTTCAATACCTACTGAGTATTCATGGACAAAGTTATAATGAAATATGGAAAGTTGAACATTGTAGCCATTTTAGCTTTGCAAACAGAGAGATCCAGATCAGACATCTCCTATAGGAGCTGTCTGATCTGGATCTATCTGTTTGCAAATGCGTAAAAAAGTGTTTATATGAAGGAAAGGGTTAAACCAGGGTTTTCCCCAGGCATTTAAGGCATGTCGCATGCAACATACCTTTATGTCAAAATATCTCTTGCAACATGCCTTAATTTTCAAAGAACTTTTAAAAATATTATATTTGAGTTACTTTAAATGCGCAAATTCATAATTACTATAAAATTCTGTGCTGTTAATTATCAGATGTGTATGAAAACCATTTCAATTTGATAAAAAAAATGCCTATTTATGGATAAATAGTTTTATTTGTTATATTTAAACCAGATCTATGCATCAGATGCAACATGCCTTCATAAATTTCTGGGGAAAACCCTGGTTAAACCATTTACATGATGAATATTCATATAAGAAATAATGACATTATGAATATTAATAAACAGATTTTTTTTATAATGGTACATGAACACATGGTTTTTTACCTTAACCCATTACCTCATAGGCTATTTTTAGATACAACCACTTTGAATAAATCTACCGAAAATGAGCATCAACTAGAGGAAAGGAAAATTTTAGAATGTTGTAGTTTGAAACCATTGTGATAAATAGAGCAATTTTGCTCCTATAGGAGCAAATGCTCTATTTATCACAGTGGTTTCACAAAGTGAGTTTTACAGTGTCGTCAAGTCGTCAATATGAGGGAAAGGGTTAATATCAGAAACTGTTGAATCACAACTATACTCTGCTTTCAAAGACATGAAAGAGTCGTTTAGATCCAGAACAGTATTAACCCTTTCCTCCATAAATACGCCTTTCTACGCCTCTGTAATAGTCACTTTTTGAAACCATTGTGATAAATAGAGCATTTGCTCCATAGGAGCAAATGCTCTATTTTTCAAAATGGTTTCAATACTACATAATTCTAACATTTTTTTTTCTCTAGTTAATGCTCCTTTTGGGTAAATTCATTCGAAGATGTTGGGTCTAAAAATAGCCAATGGAGGAATGGGTTAACATGTTTGCAAACAGGGTAGACCCAGATCAGTTGGCTCCTTTAGGATCCGTGTTGATTAGGTTAAAGTTAAAAATTTATAAAAACTACTCTAATTGATACATGTTTTTATGATGGCTTCATTTCTTACATGAATATTCATCAGGTAAAGGGTTAAAATGAGATACTTTTGTTGATAGTATTAGCCAACTGTCCATGGAATTCCTATTATTTTGTTGTTGTTGTTTTTTCAGACATCAGATGACTGGCATGAAGTGGCATCTAAATCAGAGAAGAAGAAAAAGAAACACAGACGCTCTGCCTCATTTGGGCATGCAGACAAAAAATTAGCAGTCAGTATCTATCTAATATAAATTTCTACTATTTTTATGCTCCATTGAACATATAAAATGGATCATTAAATGTTACCCATGGCTGTCTATCCGTATGTCGATATATATTATAATATCCAGAAGTAAGTCAATTACAGTGATAAGTACTGCAATAAGGATCAGGAAAATTGGTATGTATACGTACCATCAAGTTTTTGGCATGTGCTACTTTACTATGCTGTAAACATTATACAGTAAGACCCCTCTAATGCAACCACTTAATGAATAAACATGGATGTCTTTATAAGCAGGTGGTTGCTTAAAGATAAAGGTTTGTACTTCAATATTAAAATCGTCCTGTCTCCACCAAACCCTAAGTTGTGACCATTCTTTAGAATCTTATGGAACCCCATGTTATGATCACTCTTTAGAATCGTCTCGAAGAGACTATGATCATTTTGAACAACACATTGCATGACCGTTCGATGACCTTGACCTTTGTTCGATGACCTTTACCTTTGTTTGTAATCACTCTGATTTAAAGATTGCAGTCAAAGGTACTGCAGCTAAAGGTCAGGAAAGATTTTGTGCATTCTGCTTGAGCTTTCTGTATAATTTGCAAAGGTAATGACAAAATCTCCATTGGCGTGGAAAGAGTTTACCCTTTACTCCATGAATATTCATGAAAGACAAAAATGACATCATGAATATTAATTAGAATATTTGATATAATAGCACATGGACACCAGTAGTTTTGGCCATGACAGAAACTGTAGAATCATATCTATATTATATCATAAGCAAACAGAGCAGACCCAGATCAGATGGCTCCTTTAGGAGCTGTCTGATCTGGGTCTTCTCTGTTTGCAAGGCGTAGAAAAGTGTATTTAAGGAGTAAAGAGTTAAAGCCCCAGAATTAGAATATGAACAAAAGAAGTTTTGCCAAAGGCATAAAATGTAGAATAAGATCTATATTATTTTACAAGTATCAAAGGAGACCCTGATCAAAGTCCAACAGGAGCCATCTGGTCGGGTATACTCTGTTTGCAATGGTGTAAAAAAGTATCTATGTAAAGTAATAAAGGATTAGTTTTTCTGCTTTGGGTATACTCTGTTTGCAAAGGTGTCAAAAAGTGTAATGAGGTAAAGGATTAAGAATTAACCCTTTCCTCCATAAATATGCTTTTCTACCCCTCTGTAATAGTCACTTCTTGAAACCATTGTGATAAATAGAGCATTTGCTCTATGGAGCAAATGCTTTATTTATCACAATGGTTTCATTGCTACGCAATTCTAGCATTTTCCTTTTCGCTAGTAAATGCTCCTTTTGGGTAGATTTATTCAAAGAGGTTGGATCTAAAAATAGCTTATGAGGGAATGGGTTAAAGCAGACAACACATAGTGTTTTTAACAGTAGAAGAAGTAGGTCACAGAGTATTTCTTTGTCTGAAGGGGAGTTTGTTCAGATTTCTAGAGTAAACCATTATCGCAGAGGTTTAATAGATGACATGCTAATTTTGTTTGAAGTACTTGACTTTATCCAGATAAAAATTCAAAGTACACACCACTTGCGAAAAGGTTCAACACTTAACTTCTGCTTGAAGCTTACAAGTGATCTTTTGCATGTGGTTGGGGAGTTTGAAATGACAGTCAGTTTGAATGCACCCTAATTACCCGAAGTAATTGGACAGACAAACTAAGGCAATTAGTGCAGACCCAGATAAAACTGCACATGAATGAGCTGTTTGCTACTGTGTCAGTCAGTGAAGTTATCAAAATGATGCCAATTTAATTCAAATCTGTTGAGAGTGGGGAGATTGGGAGTATGAAAATACCTAGGGTAATTAACTGAGTATGAAAATACCTAGGGTAATTAACTCATTCCCTCACATTGACAGCCTCTGTAAAAGTCACTTTTTGAAACCATTGTGATAAATTTATCACAATGGTTTCAAAACTATACAATTCTAAATTTTTCCTTTTCTCAAGTAAATGCTCCTTTTCTGTATAGTTTTTCAAAGAGGTTGGATCTAAAAATAGCCTATAAGGGAATGGGTTACGGTACCGTATATATAAGGAGAGGGGACACACTGGCCATGAATTTTTGATTACATGTACCCTTGCAAATGGTTTGGATCCAGATGAGATGCCAAGTAACTCGACATCTCATCAGAATGCAGACTGTTTTTACACTCTTACTATTTTTGAAAAAGAAATTAACTTTGAGAATTGCGTCAGATGACAACTATTGTTAATAGATGATAATTACTTAGTAGGCAAGGAATTAGTACTTATCTTCATAATTAGCAGGTCATAATTAGCAGGACAAATTGTGCTTTGTAAAACCTCCCTTAGAGTTATGGAATCATCTCGAACTTCCACTAGAGTCACGCAATCATCTCTAATTTTCTGTTTTGTTTACAGCTTAACAGCATACGACAGAAGCTTAAAAAGACGAAAGACCAAGGCACAAAGCAGCCATCCAGTCCCATTCCGGGAAACCACAATGCCTTGCTACAGACTGCACCAGCAGTTCTTATGCGGAGTATCAACATACCGATCACCACAAACATTCCTAAAACGAACATGTCACGATATCAGCGAAACTCAGTTGAGGGATTAAATCCAGTAAGTCAGTTTGTGCCTAAACTTCCTCAACAAGCGGAATTTGACAGCAATAATTCACTGGTGAAAATTCAACTATGTAATACCAAAATGACTTCCCACATTCTAAACCTTCTGTCAAATGCAGACTCTGAAATTTCTACCCTGCAGCTCCAAGGTAGAGTTGTCAGTGTTTCTTGGCCAATTATTGGTACCAGTACTCATTAGAATTGCTTGTTAAGCAATTCTAATGAGTACCAGCAAGAAAGGATTTGACTGAGAACTAAGATATTTGGTAGAACAATTTATCTCTGTTCTAGACTTCCGATTTCAGTTTGATCTGGGTCTGCACAATTTGCCAAAGTTTGGATGTCATGAGGGTATGCCATAACCAGTGCAGTGGTTTATTTTGTGGTCTGCCACTTGCATGTTGTTGATAACCACAGCCATACTTAATCCTTACCTGTGTACAGACACTTTTCACACTTTTACAAACAGAGAAGACCCAGATCAGATGGCTCCTATAGGAGCTGTCTGATCTGAGTCTGCTTTGTTTACTTATGAAATTATAATTGATCTGACTTTACAGTTTACAATATGTTACCAATACTAAAATATCCTGTGTACATGTATATGCCATTGTAAAAATTCAGCTTATAGATACTTCGTGATATTATTTCTTACATGAATATCAACAGGGAAAGTGCTAAGATGAGCTGAAGAGGAGCTCTGATTCTCATAAAGATTTGAATTGTTTTGATTTTATGATTGTGTTTTTAACTTGGAGAAATGGGTAAAAATTTAAACTTTGATAATAAAAGCAAACTACAAATGTTGCGGAGGACAATTATTTCTCTTGCTGATGGATTTAACAGAAGTCTTATATAGAACAGTTGGTAGCTGATGCTGTGATTCATTTATCAATTATCTCAGATCCATACGTTTGGTCTATATCTGAACTGTTTCATGCTAGAAAGGGATAGTTTTTATAGTAAGATAGAAGCTAATGTTGGGAAGACAGCGTGGGAAAATTGCCTCCCACTGTCTCACAGTAGTAAAATACTGCATGCTGATGTTATGTAACTTGCTGTTAATTGTACTTCATATAATTCTTTCCACAAATTGCCCGGAGTTGAATGCTCATATCTCTCAAGACAAGGGGTGAATTTATGGTATCATTCACAAACAATTTGAGAATCAGAATCCAAACTCTCTAACTATCTAACACTGGTTTGTTAAAATATGTTCTTTAGAATTTAAGCAGAAGTCAGTTTTTGCATACTGATAAATTGCAAGTATTTAGTATTGAAATGGCTACCCCTTTACCTGATGAATATCCATATAAAAGATAATTACATGAATATTTTATGAGATGAATTTTTATAATGGCATAATTATGAACCCATTTCTTTTTTTTACCTTATTGGAAACTATAGAATCACAATCTATATAGTTCCATAAGCAAACAGAGCAGACCCTACTGGAGCCAACTGATCTGAGTCTGTTCTGTTTGCACAGGAGTGGAAAGGCAATTATCTTCGGTAAAGGGTAAACGCTTTTCATACTAAGTAATTTATTGTGTGCAATATCGTCAGAGTTTGTTTTTGTCTTGTTTTTCTCCCCTAACAAACAGACAGTGTCAAATACTATGGCTCTTAACTCTTTGCTCCATGCATATTCATGTAAGAAATAATGACATCATGAATATTAATTATATTAGCACATAGACACAGGAGTGTTTGGCCATGGCGGAAACTGTAGAATATCATATCTATAATATTTCATAAGCAAACAGAGCAGACCCTGATCAGATGGCCCCTATAGGAGCCATCTGATCTGGATCTACTCTGTTTGCAAAGGCATAAAAAAGTGTATTTACTCCCAGGGATAATGGGATGCATCGCTTGTACAAAACCTTTTACTAATAATAATATCCTTTTAAAATAACTCTTTACAAGGTAGCAACAAATTTGTGGATTCAAATGAGAACCAAGTAACCCAGTGTTATATCAGGATCCAAACTGTTACACTGATCATGTTTTGTTTTTAGGGAAAAGCAATGTAGAAAATAAGCTTGAACCCTTTCTCTGTTCTGTGTTTATTCCAAATTCCAATTCGTGGACAAAATAGTTATATTGAAATATTGAAGGTGGAACGTTGTGGCCATTTTAGAAAGTAAAGAAACCGATCTTTCATATTCCACTAGCAAACAGAGCAGACCCTGATCATACGGCTCCTATAGGAGCCATCTGATCTGTGTCTACTGTGTTTGTGAAAACATGTTTATATGAAGGAAAGGGTTAAGAGTTTGTAGCTGACAACAAAATCTGCAGACAACATTGCTTAGCTTGCAAAGAGGTGCACCTTTTCCTGATAGAGAGGGTTTTTTTTCATTCTTTTGCAAACAGAGTATACCTAGATCAGACAGTTCCTGTTGGAGCTGTCTAATCAGGATCTACTCTGTTTGTTTGAGAAATAGTATAGATCTGAATCTACAGTTTCTGCTATGGTAAAAAATTAATTATTTCTTACATGAAGTGTGAGAAATAAAAATCATATACAATGCATTTTTAAAATCAACTGCATTGTGTTGAATACGAAAGAACTTGTGGATGAAGTTTGGCCTTGGGTGTGGGTCTATATTATTTCCAGATTGCATTCAAAACATTTCTCACGTTCAAAGGAATGACTGTCACCTGTCATTAGTTTGCCAGGATTTTAGAAAATGAGGTTTAGGGTGACAGTCCTCCTCGACTGAAAGGTAAAGATACAAAACATAAGGACTGTAGAATCAATTTTGGGTACTGAATTTATTTTCAATGAGTTTAAATTATTTTTGAAGGGTATGAAAATTGTTTCAGCTCCAAGTACACAATGTTTATTGTGATACTTCCAAGGGTTTTCTGCATTTATCATAAAAAAGAATGTAAGCGTGTTTGTTAAAACTTTTGATGTTTTAAGTGTTTTATAACTTGGGCTGTGATCAAAAATTTAAAAACGCTTTACATAAATCATGGTTTTACTGAAGATTTATTAGTGTGAAAACTGTAGGCCCTTTGCAGTACCGCTGTGCACTGTAACAACCATGTATTTGTTTACCCTTACGATGCTGAATTTTCAAATGAACTATTCCAAAATTCAAAACAAGTCAAGCTTATGTTGAATATTTAGGGATTTTTCTAAAACAAAAACCTAACATAACAAACAGTGCAGACCCTGATGAGAGGGCTCTCATCTGGGTCTACACTGTTTGCAAAGGACATTAGTGACTGTGTGTCCCGCACTGTTGGGGCTAAAGTGTAAGAGTGGGCAATAAAAGGCCATTTACTTTTAGCATTGTCTAGATGATTTCATGATTACCTGTGCAAACGGTTTAGATCCAGATGAGATGCCGATTCAGGATCAGGATCCAAACTGTTTGTTATTCTGTTGTAGATTTTGAAAGAGAATAATCTGTTAGAGAATTGAAAGTTGACAAGAATTTCAACCCTTTGCCACATAAAGATGCTTTTTGACACCCATACGAACAGTGTAGACTTAGATCAGATAGCGCCTGTCTAATAATGTTCTGTTTGCCTAAGAGATGATATAGATCTGATTCTACAGTTTCTGCCATGGTTTAATATTCCCTTATACATAATGCCATTATAAAGATTTAACCCATTCCCTGTTAAATATTCATGAAAGAAATAATATTGTCATAAATATTAATGAGCTAAACTGTTTTTAAAGCATTATTAACAAAGAAATTTTTGACAGTGGCTTACAGTGTACAATCAGATCTGTATAATTCCATAAGCAAACGGAGCAGACCCTGATCAGACAGCTCCTAAAGGAGCCGTCTGATCAGGATCTACTCTGTTTGCAAATGCGTGAAAACAAGTTTATTTGAGGGGAAGGGTAAACTCATTAATATTCATCGGGTTCCGTACTGTTTGTAAAGTTGCGTAGTATAAGATGAATGATTAATGAAGTGCTGTTATTTCCAGTCCTTTAGTACAGTAAAACCTCTCTAAACCGGATGTTCAATTTATATAATTATTGGTTTTGGAGACAGGTGGCATCTTAATGCAGGGTGAAAGTCATGCAGAAAGCTCCTTGAGGAGCTTTCTGCATGACTTTCACCCTGCATTAAGCAGCCACCTGCCTGAAAGTATCTTAATTTTTTCTATACAAGAATTAAGGTTTAGAGGGATTTTTAGCGTATTTGGATAGACCAACATAGACAAATACAGTAGAACCATGAAGGAGCAGTTTTATCAGGTCCTGCACTATTGGTTATTGCATTGTTATCAAAACAGAGCCAACTAAGTTACCCTTTTTACTATATTTAAAAATACAATCTCCCCTCTTCTCCTGTTTGAAATTTTGATAGTCTGACAAAGAAGCAAATAGTGAAGACCCTTATCATATGGTCCCTCAGGAATCTTTTTGATCTGGGTCTCCACTCTGCACTATTTGCCTATGTTTATCTGCTAATTTAGGATAATTTTGGGTACTCGATCTTACTAAGTGATGGTGAGGTGAAATTGGGTGTCTGAAAATGTATGGTAATTAAAGTACTGTACCTTCCACAATTTACATCAAATGAATGAAAGCCTGTCTATACTGACCCCATGTATAATTACATGGTGAACAAGTTTTATTGGCTTTAGTCACTGTTCAGTATGTTCTGTCACGTCACCTCACAGCTTGGTAGAACAGAATAGAACACTATTTTGTATTATGTGCAAGTTGAATGATGCACATTTTCTGTGTTGACATCATTACCTTAACCCATTCCCTCATAGGCTATTTTTAGATTCAACCACATTGAACAAATCTACCAAAAAGGAACATTAACTAGAGAAAAGGAAATTTTTAGAATTTAGTTTGAAACCATTGTGATAAATAGAGCATTTGCTCCTATAGTCACTACAGTAAATCCTGTCTTAACCCAAAGACCTATGATAACATAGGGCTTTGCTTAACCCATTCCTCCATATGCTAATTTTAGACCCATCCTCTTTGAATAAATCTACCGAAAAGGAGCATTTACTAGAGAAAAGGAAAAGTTTAGAATTGTGTAGTTTTGAAACCATTCTGATAAATAGAGCATTTGCTCCTTTAGGAGCAAATGCCCTATTTATCGCAATAGTTTCATAAAGTGATCACTACAGAGGCGTAGAAAGGCGTATTTATGGAGGAAAGGGTTAATTAAGTGACCATTAAAAAAGGTCTACTGGTGGTAGATTAATACAGGTCAATCACGATACAGATTTGAGTTAACTATATTACTTTTGCTCTGTATTAATCCCCATTCCTTTGTAGAACTTTTATAGGCCTTACCTATTGGAGCATGTACTAGAGAGAAGGAAATGTTAATAATTGTGTAATTTTGAAATCATTGTGATTAATCCTTTCCTCCATAGGCTATTTTTAGATCCAACCACTCTGAATAAATCTACCGAAAAGGAGCATTAACTAGAGAAAATGAAATTTTTAGAATTTTGTAGTTTGAAACCATTGTGATAAATTGAGTATTTGCTCCTATAGGAGCAAATGCTCTATTTATCACAATGTTTTCAACAGGTGATTTTTACAGAGGCATAGAAAGGCATATTTATGGAGGAAAGGGTTAATTAATAGAGCATTTTGCTCCTATGGAGCAAATGCTTTATTTATCACTATTTTTTCTAAAAGTGACTTTTACTGAGGCGTCAGAAGGCGTCAATAACGGTAATAAACCCCGGTTTAAAGGGTTAAAATATCTTCAAACTTTGTTACTGGTAACTGTAGAATCTCATGACATGCTGTATTGATCACTGTTATACTGCATGTTTCTACCGAGGGGTCTGAGGTCATGGAATGTTTACAGAGGGCTTACAGAAGCTCACCTAATTCGCCCATTTATCATGTTATACCTGGGTTATCCCTTTCCCTGTTCTATATTTATTCAAAATTTCAATATCTACTGAATAGTTGTGGACAAAATAGTAATCATGACATATGGAAGGTGAAAACATTGTAGCCATTTTAGAAAGTAAAGAAACAGATCTTTCAAATTCCACTAGCAAACAGAGCAGACCCTGATCAGATGGCTCCTATAGGAGCCGTCTGATCTGGGTCTACTCTGTTTGCAAATGCGTGAAAGCACATTTATATGAAGGAAAGGGTTATACAAGGGCCTGGTTTAGATATGGATTTAGTTATATTTGACTAAAAATAATTGTCTGCTTTAGTCTGCCCAGATTTTTATCCTATTACCCCTAATTAATAATGACAGTCTATATATATGTACATTAATCCTTTCCCTCTTGAATATTGATACAAGAATTCTTCATGTTTATTCAGTACCTGAATTGGTATATTGGTTAGTGAATAATGGATTTGTTCTCCATTTGTTCTCACTCACTCACTCCATTTCAGAAACTGTAGAATCATATCTTTATTATTCCATAGACAAATAGACCCTGATCAGACAGCTCCTACAAGAGCTGTCTGATCTGGATCTACTCTGTTAGCAAAAGTGTCAGAAGTTGTCAATATGAAAGAAAGGGTAAAGCTTTCTGCTCATTGCGACATATCTGTCATAACAGCTAGAATCCTTGGGCAGCTTTCTGATTTCCTTTTGTCATGCATTAACCTGTTCCTTCATACAAACACATTTTTATGCATCAGCAAACAAAGTAGACCCAAAATGACTAACATTTTTCTAAAATGGCTACAATGTTCCAACTTCCAAATCCATATTTCATCGTAACTATTTTGTCCAGCAGTATTCAGTAGTCTACAATACTCCTTGTATGCTGAATATTCAAAGTGGTCTGTCACTTATGATCCATTTTATAGTTAGAAAGGATAAAATTGGCTGGATGATTTTGAATGACAAACGGTGAAGTCCATGATTGGATGTGGCCTTTAGAAGTCCCCTAATCTGGGTCTACACTTTTTGCATGTATCAGTACAGTAGAACCGGACTATAGCAGCAATATAATGAATAAATAATTTCCCTTATAGTAACGTGTTTTCACGCATTTGCAACAGAGTAGACCGAAATCAGACGACTTCTACTGGAGCCGTCTGATCAGGGTCTGCTCTGTCTGCTAACATAATTTGATATATCGATTTCTTGACTTTCTAAAATGGCTACAATGTTCCATTTCCATAATTCTGTAATTATAACTATTCAGTAGGTATTAAATTTCATAATTAACATAGAACAGGGAAAGGGTTAAACCCAGTTTTAATGGTTGCTGTAGACTGATTTTACTATACGTGTTTCTTCATTCAAAGATGTAAGCCAACATTCACTTGAATACCCTGCTGGGGTTTTACCATCTAAGAATCTGCAAGATTAATGTACCGTATGTAGGAAAAGTGCTGAACCAGAAGAGAAAGAGGCATACTGATATGATTTTTTTTTATCTTATTTAAGAAAAAGCGTTTTCAGCTCATTTATGTCTCTCCACCAAGCTCTCACGTTGTTACCACTCTTAAGAAATGAGGAGAAAATTCTAAAGAGTGGTCACAACATAGGGTTTCATGGAGAAATGACAGATTTTCATTAACTCAATATACATACACCTTTATCTATGGTTCCGTGAGAGTGAGGATTCAATTAGATTAAATCTCCAGAACCATTAAACTTAACTCTTTGAATGCTGAAGTTTTAAAATGGAATGGTCCAGCATTGTTTAGCAATAGAGTATATTCAATGATATAGGGTAAATTTTACTAAAACGAAAATCAGAACGGCAAACAGTGCGGACTGATCATTCAGAGGACTCCTTGGAGACTTGATCTTGGTCTGCACAGTTTGCAAGTACCAATTTACTCATTTTGCTGCATAAAAACAGTTATGCAATCCTTGAGTGAAATTGTGATTACGTTTTCAAACGTTTTGGATCTAGATACATGCTCAGGAACTGAGCAAATGCTCATACAGTATTAACATCTATTCTGAGATCACTGTTTTAGACTGAGGTTAAAATTTAACCCATTCCCCCATGGGCTATTTTTAGATCCAACCTTTTTCAATAAATCTACCCAAAAGGAGCATAAACTAGAGAAAAGGAGAATATTGTAGTTTGAAACCATTGTGATAAATAGAGCATTTGCTCTATTTATCACAATGGTTTCAAGAAGTGACTTTTATAGAGGAGTAGAAAGGCATATTTATGGAGGAAAGGGTTAACTAACATCATCTGACTAGCATTAATTTTGCAAACAGATTAGATCCAGATGAGATAACCAGAGGATCATGTACAGAATAATGCACAATGCATACCGTACTCAAAAATACTAAAATCGTCCGTTCTCCACCAAAACCTATTTTATAACCACTTTTTAGAATCATCTCAAAAGAGACGATTCTAAAAGTAGTCACAACATAGGGTTTGGTGGAGAAATAAAGAAGTTCTTAAAATGTTTTGATTTACGCATCTTATCTGGAGCTCTGAGATAGCTCGTCAGGATCAAAGTTGTTTGTTACTCGCTTGGTAGTTTCTATAAAAATTGAACAAATCAGATTTAAGTTTAAATTTTGACAAATCACAGTTTGAGGCAACATATATTTGTATTTTTTTTTAAAATCATGCTAAGAGTTGACCCTGATTTTGCCAAACACGACTGGGTCATATTTGCAAACAGTTTGGATCCAGAAGAGAGGCCAAATAACTTGGCGTCTCATCAGGATCCAAGCTGTTTGTCACTGGGGCAATCAATTCCTAAAAGCATTAAGAAATCAGAGCATGATATCAGAATTTCAGCAAACATATCTTTTCGACAGGATAAGGCCTAATAGAGAAAGGAAGCCTTATCATGCTAACCGTTTGAATGGTGAAAGTTTCAACTTGGACTGGTCCATCGTTGTTAACCCTTTACTCAATGAATATTCATGTAAGAAATATTGACCACATGAATATTTAAGATTAATATTTTCTTAAAATGGCATATTAGCACATTGAATTTTGCCAAAGCAGAATCTGTAGAATCAGATCTGTATTATTCCATAAGCAAACAGAGCTGACCCTGATCAGACAGCTCCTATAGGAACCGTCTGATCTGGGTCTTCTTTGTTTACAAAGGCATAGAAAGGCATATTTATGGAGTTAAAGGGTTAAATTTACTTGAAGGTTTTGAACTACAACATTGCAGACCCTGCTCCTCTGATTTGAGTCAACACAATGTAAATGCTAGTACACCCATTTCCTCTCATTCAAAGGTTTAATCTGTCTTCAATCTTTCTTTGGGATATCTCTTCAGCTCCCTGTAGTCTTGATAACGCTTTGCATGCTAAGTAATTGTCCTCGGCACACAAATTGTCTTCTACAATTCTGAAAGGTAATTTTTCTTTCATTTCTTGAAAAAAAGAATACAGACAGTGTATAGTGTATCAGTGATCCTGATAAGCCTGAGTTACTCTGCATATTATCTGGATCCAAACTTTGTACAAAGGTAATCCCAAATTGGCCGTTGGCATACAGGGAGTTAATAAGGCCTGGTGGTAATGTCTGGGAAAAATTAGTTTCTCTACAGATATAAGGTAAATTTGGCATTCTTAACCTGTAATTGAGGACCAATTGCAAGATTGCCTCTTGATTATATTCTGCTCCCTGGTCTTGATCAGTGATTGGGTTTATTTTGTTTATCATTTTAGGTTGAGATTTATTTCTTAGGAACACAAAACAATAAGATCAGTATTAATGGAACAGCATGCAATATTATTTAGAAGAGCGGTTTCTTATTTCAGTCTTTCAAGGATGTTGTTTGCAATAGGAGGCAGAGATTAGGTCTTGATGGAAGATTTTAATCATGCAAATCGTCACATGGGTAACGCCACACACTTAAGCGGGTGATAAGTGCACTCGCACAGTGTCTTTGAGAACCACTGTCAGTATTATCATATGGCAACATAAAATTTTACACACATACAATTTCAGTGTTCTGTTTGCTTAACCCTTTCATATACATGTGTTTTTACGCATTTGCAAACAGAGTTAACCCAGATCAGACAGCTGCTATAGGAACCATCTGATCAGTGTCTGCTCTGTTTGTTAATGGAATTTGAAAGATCTGTTTCTTTAGTTTCAAAAATGATTACAATGTTCCACGTTCCATATTTCATGGTAACTATTTTGTCCATGAATATTCAGTGGGTATTGAAATTTGTACTAAAATAGAACAGGGAAAGGGTTGATATAAAAGAGGGTACCCTAACAGTAACTACCCTATGTATTTAGACACCCAATCCCCCTCCCTCCATGGGTTTGTAAAGCTGAATAAGTAAAGTTCACACCATTTTGATAACTTTGAATAATACTGACATAGTAGCAAATAGTGTAGACCCAGATCAAACATCATCTAATGGAGCTGCTTGATATTGGTCTGCACTATTTGCTTAAGATTGTCTGTCCAAATACTTAAGGATCTCACATAGAGCAGCTAGAATGATGTTGATTTGTTAGGAATTCTCCAATGAGCAAACTAAATGAATCTGAAGCTACATTTAACCCATTTGACGTAATGACATCATGAATATTCATTAGCTTATGTTTTTATATAATGGTATAATGAGCACATGATATTTTTACATTGGTTGAAACTGTAGAATCACATCTATATATTTCCATAAGCAAACAGAGCATACTCTGATCAGATGGTGCCTGCAGGAGAATTGAGTCATCTGATCTGGGTTTACTCTGTTTGCCAAGGTGTGAAAAAGCGTTTATAGGAAGGAAAGGAATATTCAAAGGATTTAGCTTTATGTAAAAATGTATAGGAATTGCCTCAAATTTTTATCAGAACCTCTTTCTACACTTTGGATTTATTATGATAAATGTTTAAATTCAGATGATATGCTGAGGAAGATGGTGTCACATGGGGATCTAAACTGGTTGGCAGTGAATCTGATAGGTTTTTTTTTAAAAAGAATTGATGAACATAATGACTGTGCGAATTGCAGCAGACAACAAAATAGTGCAGAATAAGGTTGAACAGTGTTTAACCATTTCCTTCATATAAAAGCCTTTTAAGTTTTCACCCATTGGCAAACATTGTAGACCCAGATCAGATGGCTCCTTTAGGGGCCATCTGATCAAGACCTGCTCTGTTTGCTTATGGTATAGTATAGATCTTAGGGATGGGTATTGCCAGAGAAAGCGTATCGCGATATATCATGATACGGGTATCTCGTATCGCGATACGTATCACGATATACCTTTTCCCTTATTCATCATTAAGTAGTCACTGTCTACATTATAAAACAAGAGTACCGCATACGGTACATAATACGCCCACTTGCAAACTTTCTCTGATTCAACATGCCTTATAAGTGTTGACATTTTCCAATCTGTGCTTCAGATCTTGATGCATTAAACATTTGTGTGAAGTTTCATTAATATCTCTCAAATAGTTTTCCTAGAAAACAGCGGACAAACTATTTGCAAAGTAAAAGGGCCATAACTCCAAAAGGACAAATCAAATGAACCTCAGAATCGACTCGGCTTCAGATCTTGATGCATTAAACATTTGTGTGAAGTTTCATTAATATCTTGATGCACTAAACATTTGTGTGAAGTTTCATTAATATCTGTCAAATAGTTTTCCCAGAAAACAACGGACAAATTATTTCCATGTATTTGCATTATTTTTTAAGTAAAAGGGCCATAACTCTAAAACGACAAATCAAATGAACCTCAGAATCCACTCAGCTTCAGACCTTGATGCATTAAACATTTGTGTGAAGTTTCATTAATATCTCTCAAATAGTTTTCCTAGAAAACTGCGGACAAACTATTTGCATATAATAAGGACAAGGGCCATAACTCCGAAACGACAAATGAAATGAATCTCAGAATCCACTCATCTTCAGATCTTGATGCATTAAACATTTGTGTGAAGTTTTATTAATATCTGTCAAATAGTTTTCCCAGAAAACAGCGGACAAACTATTTGCATGTATTTGCATTATTTTTTAAGTAAAAGGGCCATAACTCCGAAACGACAAAATGATCCTCAGAATCGCCTCAGCTTCAGATCTTGATGCATTAAACATTTGTGTGAAGTTTCATTAATATCTCTCAAATAGTTTTCCCAGAAAACAGCGGACAAACTATTTGCATATTTTTTAAGGACAAGGGCCATAACTCTGAAATGAAAAATCAAATGAACCTCAGAATCAACTCAGCTTCAGATCTAGATGCATTAAACATTTGTGTGAAGTTTCATTAATATCTGTCAAATAGTTTTCCCAGAAAACAGCGGACAAACAAAATGTTGACGGACGAACGAACGAACGAACGGACGGACAGGGCCACGACAATATACGACCACCTTTATTAGGTGGGCGTATAAAAAATAGCCATAGTGTAAGCACACTGGATTTAAATATCATCAATAAAAGTTCAGATCTAACTGGACATGTTAACTAGTTATTATGCTGAATAGAACATGTAAGATAAAAAAGTTTTGTAACTTCCATTTTAAGATCTCTACAAGAAAACCACCAAACTGTTAAATATGATAATCAAAGTGTTGTGTTTAGCAAATGGACAGTCACAAACATAGTTTATATTATGAAAGTTGTAAGACTCAACTAAAGAATATGGCCTCATATCTTGCACAATAAATTTGGAAATTTTGTAATTGTCAAAGCTTTATCATAGTTCGGCATATATTGTTTTGTACCCATTATAAGCCGGGGTAAAGTTATTAAAGTGGATTGCCGATCAAATGATTTTCGCTCAATGCCGTTGACCACATGGACAGTGGAAGTTTGTACGTTGATTGATTTCATTTGAAAACGGTGACTGAGAGAAAAAGTGTGATCTCTTAGCAAATTCGTCGTTAAAAGAGTTCTACTACCTGAATATTTGACTTTGGTATCACACTCGAAACAACCTGCTTCATCTTCCACAATTTTATTTGTTACTTTGATTTTAATAACACAAATACCACCGCTTTTCCTTTCGGATTTCTAACGATTTCGAATTGTCCGCCATTTTGTATTTTATGGGAAAGCGTGGTACCTGGCTCGATCGATATCGGAAAGCGTCTGCGTTTACATACACCGGGGACCAGTCAGGGGAAGTAATCAAACATTGTACTGTACACAGACTACTACGGACTACTACAGAGGCTGCGACAAAGTTCTAGATACAGCGAAAATGATTGTTTAAATGAGAGAAACAATAAAATTCATTAGTTAGCGGAAATGTACAAACTTCTTACGGAAAGTCTTGAGCGTACCGGTATTCACTGGCCGTACCGATACGGCGTATTGTTTTCAAGCATATCACAATATACCGGTATACCGATAATACCTCCCGCTCCTAATAGATCTGATTCTATAGTTTCTGCCCGAGCCAAAACACCATGTGTACATAATGCCATCATACAAATTCAGCTAATAAATATTCATGATGTCATTATTCCTTACATGCATACTGAACAAGGAAGGGGTTAAAGGGTTTAAACTGGGTATATGCTATCCCATAGCGTTTTTGATAACTGTACACAAGACATACCGGGTGACTATTGACAAACATCATGTCAAATATTGATTTAGATTAGGTTGATTGCGGGTACACTCGACTCTTACCACACTTTGTATGAATTCATGATAACCTTAGCCAATACCGTAATTTCCCTTAACCCGTTTCCTCATATAAACGTGTTTTCACGCATTTGCAAACAGAGTAGACCCAGATCTGACGGCTCCTAGAGGAGCCGTCTGATCAGGGTCTACTCTGTTTACTAATAGAAATTGAAAGATCTGTTTCTTTGCTTTCTAAAATGTCTACAATGTTCAACCTTTCATATTTCTTTATAACTATGTTGTTAATGAATATTCAGTAGGTATTGAAATTTGAAATGAACATAGAACAGGGAAAGGGTTAATATTTGGATGCCCAATCTACTGGTTTGTAAAGCTGAGTAATTCAATTTGAATCAGGAATATTAGATTGACTGTTAAAATAGTCAATGATCACAAGAAATATTGGCCAGGGCAGAAACTCATCTATTTACATGTAAATATCATATAAGCAAACAGAGTAGACCCTGATCAAAGGACTCATACAGGAGCTGTCTGATCTGGGTCTACTCTGTTTGCAAAGGTGTATTTATGGAGTAAAGCGTTAAATTAGTCTGACATAGTAACAAAAAGTGTAGACATTGATCAGTCTGTAGCAGCTCCTTGATCTACATGTAGGTCTACACTGTTCTTCTGTTTGTGTGTGTCTTCCTGAATACTTAGGAGAATTATAGTAGTATGGAATCAGATAAAGTCCTTGGTAATGTGGTGTCTTAGTTGTATCCAAACAGTTCAAGGATTTTATCGTTGTTTTGAAAAGATGTGGAAGAAAAATCAAATTTATGAAAAATAAAGTTCCGTTTATCATAATGGATGAGACTTAATAAACCAATGCCCGATGTATCAGTGCTTTACGGGTTTACACTAGGCATCTAAAAGTACCAGAGAAACTCTGTCAATAATGAGAGTAGGACATCATGCTCAGGTATCCATTCCCCTCTCTCTGGGGCGTCCAGTTAGCCCATAGTTGGCAGAAACAGATGTTAATAAAAACGCACACAATGGTTTACAGAGACATGAAAAGGCATCAATATGATGAAATGGGTTAAGTGAATTTGGCACCATTTTGATATAATGACATTATGGGTGTTTATCAGCTTAATTTTTATTCTGTGCTTTGACAAAAATGTAGAATCAGCATAAGAAAACAGAGCAGACCCTGATCAGATGGCTCCTGTAGGAGCTGTCAGATCTTGGTGTCCTCTGTTTGCAAAGGTGTCAGATGGCATCTGTTGGGTAAAGGGTTAAAAAATAAGTCGCAATAGAGGGTACAGGGCCCTTGATGCTGCTTGGGCTGTGATAATGGAATCTTGCTGATAAATCAAGAGTCAGGTACCATGCCAATAGGGGAAAATGTCATGAGTTGGTTGTCACCTTATCACCCACAGTAAACATGGGCAATCAGCCTTTATATCAAAAGTGGAAAGGTTTATTGTTTAACTCTTACCACGGCTATGTACAAATTAGTCACAACCCTTGCCAACAGTGTGGACCCAGTTAAGATGCCAAGTAGCGTCACATCTCGTCAGGATCTGTACTGGTTGATACCTTGATCATTATTTAATGAAAAGAAAATGGAGAGAAAAATGTGTTAAACATGATCATGATTCTTTTTTTTTCAGACTACAATTAAGTAGCAGCCAAAGAGTTAATCCTTTGAACACAGTGAAATGTGTGTACCGTCCTTTGCACAGAGTGTAGACCTAGATGAGAGGGATCCTAAAGGAGCCCTTTGGTCAATGTCTGCACTGTTTGTCATTCAAGATCCTCTAGTAAATTTAAGCCTTTCATATTGAATGGAGTTCATTATTAAATAATGATGGATCATGCCACTATGAAAGTTCAGCATTCAAAAGGGATAAAGCCCCAAGTGTTGTTGATAAGTACATAACGATAGCAGGCTAGTGTAGCAAGCCATGCAAATTTGCCGTTCTCTTGATTTAAAATACAGCTTTGCTTTTACTCTTTGCACACTAGATGTAGATTTATGAGATCATGTTCAAAGAGTTTTGAACCAGATTTGTCCCCGAATTACTTTTGTGTCTTATAAAGATCCAGAAAGTCAGGGGGTGTGTTTTGATGAGGTTACCTTAGACACCTTTGCCAGCAGAGTAGATTTAGATCAGATGGCTCCTGAATGGGCTGTCTGATCAGGGTCTGCACTGTTTGCTTATGGAATAATATAGATTGATTCTACAATTTTTTTCATGGGCAAACATTAATTTGTTCATTAGCCATAATAAAAATTGATCTAATTTATATTAATGATGTCATTATTTTTCACATTCACAAGGTAAAGCATTAATTATTTAAATTTTATAGCTGATGAATGCTGCTTTTGCAGAAGCAGGTGACATTTCTTAACTTGGAATGAGTTTAGCAAACAGCAGACCCAGATCAGATGGCTCCTATAGGAGCCATCTGATCTGGGTCTACTCTGTTTGCAAATGCTTGAATATAGTTCTGTTTCTTAACTTTCTAAAATGACTACAATGTTCCATTATACATGTATTTCATTATAACTGTTCAGCAGGTATTGAAATTTGGAATAAATTATAAAATATAGAACAGGGAAAGGGTAATAGTCATAGAGTAAACCACTTGCTTTTCAAAACTTCCAATTATTGTTTAACCCTTTCCTCCATATGCTATTTTTAGACCCAATCTCTTTGAATGAATCTACAAAAAAGGAGCATTTACTAGAGAAAAGGAAAATTTTAGAATTTTGTAGTATTGAAACCATTGTGATAAATAGAGCATTTGCTCCTATGGAGCAAATGCTCTATTTATCACAATGGTTTCAAGAAGTGACTTACAGAGGCGTAGAAAAGCGTATTTATGGAGGAAAGGGTTAAACCTAAGGTGGCCACTTGAGAGAGGAATTACTGTATACAATAATTATTCAAAACAACTGTCGGCTTGATATGGGTCAGCCTTCCTGTTGTCCCTAAAGGTTTGTCCTTTTACCTGCCTTTACCCACCGTATGCTGAATTCTAGTATTGGACTCCTCCCTCTATGAATATTTACGAAACAACTGTTCTGCTCTGTTGGTGAATGGAATTTGATAGATCTGTTTCTTTACTTTCTGAAATCGCTACAATGTTCCACCTTCTGTATTTCATTATAATTATTTTGTCCATGAATATTCAGTAGGCATTGAAAATTTGAATAACCATAGAACAGGGAAAGGGTTAATACTGGTACACTCCTCTGATCTACAGCTTTGAGAATTACATTACATTTAAACTTTTCCTAAAATACAAAGAAACAAACTGTATAGATTCTGATTAGATGTACATTAACCATTTCTGACCTGGATCATGACCTAGCCCCCACCTCCACCCCACCCCCACCCCCAGAAAAAAAAATGCAAGGTTTTTGAAAATGGCAGCCTACTAAACTTTGATACATATTAACAACTTCCTGCTGCATGCACATGCATAATGCAGGCCCTGCAAAATAGCTGAGATAGATTGGTTGTCACTGACCTAGCCGGCCCTGTAAACCCCTCACCGTGTGCCTGTAATAAGATGTGATGTCACACGACACAACTTTGGTTTCATAGAGCATACTTGAATAATTTATCTACAGTCACACTGAATGCCAACTTTCAGCAACTTTTGCAAATATTTTGCATCAAAAAGAGACACCACATGCAGGTATTTGCAAACTGCTACAAACTATTTGACAATTACCAGTATGATGTAATGCATACTTCCAATGCTGAACTTTCAAATGGACTATTCCAAAATTCAAATAGGTCAAGATTTCTGTGAATATTAAGGGAAGTTTATTAACCCTTCGCTTGCTGAATTTTAAAACACATTTCTCCTTCTTTACTCATGCCCTGTTGTATAATTACATATATCTTCACTGTGTACAAGTATATCGCTGTGCAATCACTGCTCTGGAGTGCATTGGTTGCACAATCAATTTGTAAATAGTGCAGACCCTGATGAGACAGCTCCTGCAGGAGCTGTCTCATCTGGGTCTTCACTATTTACAGGTATGTATATTGACGTGAATAGTAAGCGAAGGGTTAAGAAAAGGTTAAGCTGACAAACAGTGCAGACTCTGATGAGAGGGCTCCTCTAGGAGCCCTCTCATCTGGGTCTACACTGTTTGCAAAGGACATTAGTGACTTGTTTCTGATGCTGAAAAGGTTTAATTAGCTCATTCACTGCCAGTAGTGAATACCTATGGATACCTACGTGTATGCCAACAGTTTGACTTCAGATGCGATGCCAAGTAACTTTTGCATCAGATCAGGATACAAACTGTTTAACCCTTTCCTTGATAAATACGCCTTTCTACGCCTCTGTAAAAATCACCTGTTGAAATCATTGTGATAAATAGAGCATTTGCTCCTATAGGAGCAAAATGCTCTATTTATCACAATGGTTCCAAACTACAAAATTCTAAAAAGAATTTCTTTTCTCTAGTTAATGCTCATTTTCTGTAGATTTATTCAAAGTGGTTGGATCTAAAAATAGCGTTGGATCTAAAAATAGCCTATGAGGGAATGGGTTAATGCCTTGATTATGTGTTTGAAACAAATGGGAAAACAGGTTTTGTAGACAACTAAACTTGGCAGTTAACCCTGTACCTGATAAATATTCATGTAAGAAATAACATCATGAATATTAATTAGATGATTTGTTTCAATGACATGTGAATACAGGAATTTTTGACCATGGCAGAAACTGTAGAATCAGATCTATATTATTCCTTAACCCTTTCCTCCATAAATACACCTTTCTTCGCCTCTGTAAAAGTCACTTTATGAAACCATTGTGATAAATGGAGCATTTGCTCCTATAGGAGCAAAATGCTCCATTTATCACAATGATTTCAAACTACAAAATTCTAAAATTTTCCTTTCATCTAGTTAATGCTCCTTTTTGGTAGATTTATTCAAAGTGGTTGGATCTAAAAATATCCTATGGAGGAATGGGTTAAGCAATCAGAATAGACTCAGATCTGACAGTACTTGTATCTAATACAATGTATGTGTCTAGGCTGCACACAAAGACCTGTGTCAAGAGGAATCTCTTGTCAGGTAAAAGTTTAATTTGGAAAAAAAAATGTTTCAGAATTGAAGCAGACAACACTTTTTTGCAGACACATTCTATTTACAGTATGCTGTTATTAACACTCTCCTTGTTGAATATTCATGTAAGAAATAATTACATCATGAATATTTATTAGCTAATTTTTACACTGGCTTAAGGATGTTTTGGTATTGATAGAAACAGTAGTCAGAGCTATTAAAAATTTCACAAGCAAACAGAGCGGACCCTGATCAGCTGCTTTTTTAGGAGTCCTCTGATCTTGGTCTATTCTGTTTGACATGAAAAAGCGTTTATATGAAGTAAGGGTTAACCCTTTACCTGATAGAGGTGACTTTTAATGCCTCTGTAAAAGCAAATCCTTTGGGTACTGTAGGAGCCATCTGATCAAGGTCTGCGCTGTTTACATATACAGTAGAACCCCTCTAATGCGACCACTTAATGAATATACATGGGCATCTTTATAAGCAGATGGTTGCTTAATGCAGGACAAAAGTAATGCAGAAAGTTCTCTAGGAGCTTTCTGCATTACTTTTGACCTGCATTAAGCTACCACCTGCATCTAGCACCCATAATTATACATCTTTTAGGTGGTCGCACTAGCAGGTTTTACTGTATATAGATCTGAGTCTGTAGCTGTTGCCATTACAATAACATTTCATGTTCAAATACAAGTACCTCTATAAAATATTGACTCATTAATATTCATGATGCCATTTTTTTCATGCATATTTATCAGGTAATGGGTTACGGTTGAGGTTTTCCAATCTGTAGGGTCAGGTGGAGATTGGTAGGATAAGGGTTAATTTACCATTTTGTTCTCGTTACAGGAAATTGAGAAACTTGTATCATTAACAATCTCAGGAAGTGAAGATGAAGTTGATCGGGTAAGTATTTACTTTCTTTCCTTCTTTCTTTCTTTCTTTCTTTCCTAAGTTGTTACCGCATGTACAGTGTTTTTAGCTCACCTGAGCCAAAGGCTCAAGGTGAGCTATTGTGACCGCCTGTCGTCCGTCGTCCGTCTGTCCGTCTGTCCGTCTGTCCGTCTGTCCGTCCGTCTGTACGTTCACTTTTATTTCAAATGACTTCTTCTCCTAAACCACTGGGAGGATTTCAACCAAATTTCACAGAAATGTACCTTAGGGTGTCCTCTATCAGTTTTGTTAAAATCATGACCCCCGGGCAAAAAATGGCCCCGCCCCACTACTTTTACAGGTTTTTTTTTTAAATCTTTAAAAATCTTCTTCTCTGAAACCACAATTTCTAGAGCTTTGATATTTGGTATATAGCATCATCTAATGGTCCTTTACCAAGTTTGTTAAAATGATGACCCCCGGGCCAAAAATGGCCCTGCCCTTGGGCTTGTAGTTTTTACATAGACTTATATAGGGAAACCTTTAAAAATCTTTTTGTCTGAAACCACATAATCTAGAGCTAAGATATTTGGTATGAAGCATCACCTAATATACCACTATCAGGTGTGTTCAAATAATGACCCCTGGGCCAAAAATGGTCTCACCCTGGGGTTTTATGCTACTTAACATCTGAATCTGTAACACTTAAAAGGTAATTTCCTCACAGTTATTTCCCTTGTCCCATCAGCATAGCCATAAGGGACAAAGGGAGATAACTGCATTGGAGTTCCAGTGTCATTCTATTTATATCTATTTATGATAAAATGTTGAAGGTGAATCAGTGTAGCTGTTTTAGAAGGCATAGAAACAGATCTGTCAAATTCCATTAGCAAATAACAGACACTGATCCTACAGGAGCCACCTTATTTGGGTCTACTCTGTTTGCAGATGCATGAAAACAAGTTTATATGAGGGAAATTAAGGGTTAAATGAACAACTCCAGATCCTTCAGTTCAAAGGTTACAGCGCTCGGCAGTAAAATCTCTCCAGGTCAATGCATGACTCTTAACTCTTTGCATGCTAGTGGTGAAACTGTGATTACCTATGCAAACAGTTTGGATCCAGATGAGAGGCCGCATACTGCAGCGTCTCATCAGGATCCAAACTGTTTGTCATCTTAACCATATTTTTGCAATAAAAAGAAAGTAAGTTTAATTTAAGAATTGAAGCAGATGACAATAACTTTTTGTTGCAGACGAAACATTAAAGGCATTTTGACCTATTAACCCCAGTGTGTAGTGTTAGTGATAGCTAGATGTTACATGGTGTCTTCCAATGTCTCTCAAATTAGATGTGAGAGATATTGGAAAGTAACAATTCAGCCAATCAAGGAAAATGATCACCATCTAGACTTTTGATCTGGGTCCAAACCCAACTGATGTAAGTCATGGTAATGTTTAAGAAAACTGTGAAAACATGATTATGCAATGGCCCAACTGATATAAGTCATGGTAATTCTTAAGAAAACATGATAATGCATTTGCCCCCCTAACAATGATAGGTGTTAAAATTACTACTGCTGCCCAAAAAAGCATCTTAAATATAACATTTTTATATAAAATTTGATGACAACACATTAAAAAGTCCTAAAATGTCTGAATTTTGTATGATATTAATGAAATAACTGAGTAAATATAACTTAATTATAACAATAGACGTAACTCTTCTCAATTTCAATTGTTAAAAATACTAATGACCCGTTTAATTGAATTATCATGAGATTTACACCTAGATCTAGAATTATTTCTAAACACCTATTAACCCTTAACCTATTTGCTTTGACAAAAATTGATCTGGGACTACTCTTGTTTGCTAATGCTTAAAAAATTGTTATTGCCATAAATAGAAGTTTTAGCTTTGAAAAAAACTGTAAAATCAAATCTATATCTTGTCAAATGTAAACAGAGCAGACCCTGATCAGACAGCTTCTATAGCAGCCTTCTGATCTAGTCTACTCTTATTTTTAATGTGTAAAACACATTATTTCTCTGAAGAGAAGTTTTTGCTTTGACAAAAACTGTAGAATCCGATCTATATTGTGTCAAAAGAAACAGAGAAGACCCAGATCAGACAGCTTCCGTAGGAGTCGTCTGATCTGAGTCTACTCTGTTTGCTAATGCATGAAAACAGCTTTATATGAGGGAAAGGGTTAAACGATTTTTAAAGAAATTCTTATTGGTCATTTCACACAAAAACTGGCATTATGTACTGCCTAGCACTTTATTTGCCTATATACCTGGGTCAAGGTATAATTGCATTAATTGCATAGCTTTATTGAAGTCATTTGAATTTCTCAAAGACCAGTTTTAGGCATTTTGAGCTAAGGCAGAAATGGCACAAGTTGTAAACAGTTTAGATCTTGGTCAACCATTCACTTGGTATTAGTTCTGAATCCAGTTCAAGTTTATTCAGCAGTGAAAGGGTGAAAGCAGTGCACTAAGCTTATTTCATCTGCTAGATTGTTTTCCACTGAAAAATTAACATGTCAATATACATGTATTACTGTAACTCAGGTGAGCGATATAGGGCCAATGGCCCTCTTGTTTGTCTTTCACTCTGTCTCTTCCTTTCCCCATTTCTCTCTTTCAGATGCTATTCTGTATGATTAAATGACATAACAGGACATTTTTGCTTTTCCTCTCTCTTCACAGTCTTCCTCCTCATCTGTCTCTTTTGACTGTCACTTGTCAAATTTCTTACTCTTTCTCTATTGACCTTCCTCATTTTCTCTCTCTATACGTCTATTCTCCTGTTCCTGTTTTCTTCGTTTCTCTTCTCGTTTTTCTGTCTTTTCTGTCTTCATTAATAATGATGTAAGAAATAATGACTACTTAAATATTCATGAGTGTCTGATCAGGGTCTACACTATTTGTATATGCATTATGAAGTATGTCTATAGATTACAACAATAAAAATGTGTCCCCTTCAAAATATGACAAGTGATACTTAAGATAAACCATTATATTTAATCTCTGTAAAGAACTGCAATGTTCAAAGTAATTTTATCTTTTCAAATATCCAATGATCTGAGTGGTTATAATGATGATATGGCACTCAATAAGACATTGCAAATAGTTCATACTGATAGTTTACAAACTTAACCCATTCCCGCATATTGACCCTTTTTGATGCCTCTGTAAAAGTCACTTTTTGAAATCATTGTGATATGGACTCCTATGGAGCAAATGCTCTGTTTTATCACAATGATTTCAAAACTACACAATTGTAAAAAAAATCCTTTTCTCAAGTAAATGCTCCTAGTAGATTTAACCCTTTCCCTCATACAAACGTGTTTTCACGCATTTGCAAACAGAGTAGACCCAGATCAGACGGCTCCTATAGGAGCAGTCTGATCAGGGTCTACTCTGTTTGCTAATGGAATTTGAAAGATCTGTTTCTTTACTTTCTAAAATGGCTACAAAATTCCAGCTTCTATATTTCGTTGTTACTATTTTGTCCATGAATACTCGGTAGGTATTGAAATTTGTAATAAAAACAGAAAAGTCAAAGAGGTAGGATCTAAAAATAGCCTATGCAGGAATGGGTTAAAGTTCAACTCGACACTCGTTCATTATTACTATTAACCCAGCTTTATCCCAGTAATGTATGATTAAGGCCCTTTAATTTTAGCATTTTAATCAAATGTTGTCAGCCAATATTGTCGTCTGCTTAAATTGTCCGCCAATATTGTCATTTGCTTAAAGTTTTTGTCAGCCAAAATAATATCATCTGCTTCATTGCTCTAAATATGTTAAGGCAACAAGTAGCTTGGCTCATTTGGATCTGCATGCAAAGGCTTTCAAGAATTGGTCTGTAGAGTAATGAAGATTAACCTTTTCACTCATGAATATTTTTGTTAGATATTAATACATCATGAATATTCATTAGCTGAATTTTTATAAGGGTATAATGAACACTGGATTTTGTGGCTGTTGAAAATGTACAGCATCAGATATATATGATTCTATAAGTAAACAGAGCAGACCATGATCAGGTGGCTTCTACAGGAGCTGCCTGATCTAGGTATACTCTGTTTGCAAAGAAATGAAAGGGAGTCTGAAGGAAAGAGAAATATATTTTTTTTAAATTGTCACTTACAGTCAAGCATTGGAGTGAACCAGCTCTGTATGGGAAAAGTCCACTTTGACATTTGCTGTATTTAGTTCAGTAATATTCATTACACATAGCTCCCGATTTTTCCTTGCTCTAATTATCCGAAGTATTCAGAAGACGCCCTATCTCCCCTCTCCACGTGTTTGTTTGTGAAGCTGCATACATTCAATATAGCACTATTTTGATAGCTTTAAAGTACTGTAACATAATAGCAAATAGTGAAGATCCTGATCAAACAGATCCTGAAGGAGCAGTTTGATCTGGGTCTGCACTATTTGCCTTACTTAGTCTGATGGAATGTTTAGGGTAACTAAGGTAGTTCACGATTTTCCTTGTGATATTGGAGCATTTTGTTGCTGGGTTATTATATAGCTAAGCCACTCGGTGATTAGCAATATAATTAACATAGAATATTGAGGCAGAGTTTTCAGTCCAAAGCGATTTTAGACTGGTACAAAAGACATGTGAAGATTGTCTTGTTTTATTAACCATTTCCTTCATGAATATTAACCCTTCGCTTGCTATTCACGTCAATATACCTAGCTGTAAATAGTGAAGACCCAGATGAGACAGCTCCTGCAGGAGCTGTCTCATCAGGGTCTGCATTATTTACAAATTGATTGTGCAACCAGTGCACTCCACAGCAGTGATTTCACAGAGAAATAAATGTACACAGTGAAGATAAATGTATATGTAATTATACAATGGTGTATGGGTAAAGATTAAAGAAGGAGAAATGTGTTTTAAAATTCAGCAAGAGAAGGGTTAATTGCATGATTTTTTATAATGACTTATAAATACAAATGTTTCTGGCCATGGAAGAAACTGTAGAATCAAATTTACATTGATCCATAAACAAACAGAACAGACCCAGATCAGGCGGTTTCTACAGTGTCCATCTGATCAGGGTCTATTCTGTTTACAAAAGGTGTAAGTTTGGATCTTGAAGGAATGTTGCAGTTTTGTGTCCAATCTTTATCAAATGTATTCATCAACCATTTCCTTCATAGATAAGCCTTTTCATGCCTTTGAAAACAGTATACCCAGATCAGATTGTGTCTGTTTGAGCCATCTGATCAAGGTTTGTTTGAGCCTTCTGATCAAGGTCTGTTTGAGCCATCTGATCAAGGTCTGTTTGAGCCATCTGATCAAGGTTTGCTCTGTATAATTATGAAACAATATAGATATTTTATTACAATTTGTCATAATAGAAAATCCCTTGTTCATAGGTTGGGTGGGTGGGCGGTCTGTCCGTCCGCAAATTGCGATCAAGGCTGCTATTTGGGGTATCCATTACTCCTAGTTTCTTACATGAGTATTCATGGAGTAAAACTATCAATGTGTTTTGATCCATGATAGTTAAAGTAGGTGGAAATATTGCAGTAACAATATTTAACCTTCCTATATATAAATGCCTTTGCAAACAGGGTAGACCCAGATCGGACGGCTCCTGAAGGAGCCGTCTGATCAGGGTTTGCTCTGTTTGCTTATGACCTTATATAAATCTGATTCTATAGTTTGTGTCAAAGCAAAAAAAATCCTGTGAAAATTTTACATATAAAGTTAGCTAATAAATACTCATGATGTCATTTCTTACATGAATATCAGACAAGGAAAGGGTTAAAGATCGTATAGACATACTGTTTTCATTGTATGAATACTTTCAGCAGAGCTACAGATAAAGGTGCTTACCAAACTTCAGAAATCATCATTTTTCCTATGTATGCATCTTGTTTGGACCTCTGTTTCAGGCCATTGATATACCAGATGGGCACAGGGCCCCAGTGCCGGTCTCCAGAACTTCCAGCGGTACCCGTAATGCTGACACCCAGACACCCTCGGGCACCATAGAAGGGGGTCGCAGCTCTGAGAGCCCAGCCAGTCCAGCCAGCCGTCCACACTCCATAAGTCCCATTCCTATACTCCTTGGGCATATGGATAATTCTCCAAGACCGTCCAGTAGCTATGATTCCTTAGGCAGCACTCCGCGAGATAAATCGGACAAAGACACAGGTATGAGTGATATAAGAAACCATCAAAATATAACTCTCTGTTTTCAGCAGTCTACCAGCAGATTTGTGATAACCGTAGCAAAAGTTTGGATCCAGATGAGAGGCCAAGAATCTTGACACCTGATCAGGATCCAAAGTGTCAGTGATCCAATTTCTGAAAAGATATGAAAGAAAAAATCTACTATTAACCCTTTCTGTTATAATTTCATAAGCAAACTGATCAGACCCTGATCAGACAGCTCTTACAGGAGCGGTCTGATCTGGGTCTGCTCTGTTTGCAAAGGTATCTCTATCAGGTAAAGAGTTGTACAGCCATTGGTTTTCTACATCTTCCATCTAATTGTACAGGACTCGACACACTTCTACTGTCATTTGCATTTGACATTCCTTCACTTAGTCTGCTAGGATTTCACAAGGACAGTGATCATTTTAGCTACAATGCTTGCCCTCAGAGATTTCCACTTGTGCTATTCATCATGTTGTTGAGAAGTTTGGCACGAAAAACACTTCACACTTCCATGGTGCACTATTGGTCTGTGTCATTTTTCAGAACAAGAAAATGTCGCCAGCATACATGAAGTAGAATTGAACATATAACTTGCTGATTAATTAAAACTGGCTCCTGCCTTTCTCAATGTTCATAATCCTTTCCTTTTCACGCATTTGCAAACACAGTAGACCCAGATCAGTTGGGCCCTGTAGGAACCGTCTCATCACGGTCTACTCTGTTTGTTTGTGATGTAATATAGATCTGGTTCTACAATTTCTGCCTGAGCCTAATTATCCTGGGTACATAATTATACCATCATAAAAAAATCAGCTAATAAATATTCATGATGCCATTATTCCTTACATGAATTTTAAGCAAGGAAAGGGTTAATCAGACAAAACATTGTATCAAACTTTGTCACTAAGAAAATCATTTTTATTACAAGCAGTACAGAACCTGGGTCCATGCTTATAAAACTTTTAGTTGAGTCTGAGTTCGTTCTCAAGTTTTTGATTGGTCAGATTTGAGCCTTTGGCTCAAATCTGACCAATCAAAAGCTTGAGAACTCAAATCTGACCAATCAAAAGCCAGATCTGGATTTACACTGTTTGCAAAGGTCTTATATATATATATAAACTCACCTCCCAAACTTTAACCCATTCCCTCATAGGCTATTTTTAGATCCAACCTCTTTGAATAAATCTACCGAAAAGGAGCATTAACTAGAGAAAAGGAAATTTTTTAGAATTTTGTAGTTTGAAACCATTGTAATAAATAGAGTATTTGCTCCTATAGGAGCAAACGCTCTATTTATCACAGTGGTTTCAAGAAGTGACTATTACAGGCCGTAGAAAAGCGTATTTATGGAGGAAAGGGTTAACTGTCAAAAGCAATCAAACTGTTTCAGTGTTTTTAACAAACCCGATAAGCATAATGTAGCTTTGACCTTTTTTCTCATAGATATGCCTTTTGACACTTTTGCAAACAAAGCATGCTAAGATGTATGATCCGTCTGAGTAGGGCCTGCTCTGTTTGTTTATGAGATTATATAAATACGAGTCTACAGCCTCTGCCATGGTGAACATTTTGTTTGTTCATAATGCCATTAAAAAATTCAAATTAATATTCATACTTTTTATGCCCCCCAGATCAGATCTGGGGGGCATATTGTTTTTGCCCTGTCTGTCTGTCTGTTTGTCTGTTTGTCCGTTTGTCTGTTTGTCCGTTTGTCTGTTTGTCTGTTTGTTTGTCAGCAACTTTAACATTGGTCATAACTTTTGAGCCAGTACAGATATATACTTGATATTTATTATGCATATGTATCTCATAAAGCCGCACATTTTGAGGGGTGACATATCAAGGTCAAGGTCATCCTTCAAGGTCAGAGGTCAAATATACGGGTCAAATCACCGACTTTAACATTGGCCATAACTTTTTGACCAGTAGAGATAGAAACTTGATAATTGGCATGCTTGTGTATGACATGAAGCCGCACATTTTGAGGGGTGACATGTCAAGGTCAAGGTCATCCTTCAGGGTCAAAGGTCAAATTGTCTGTTTCTTTGTCTGTAACTTTAACATTGGTCATAACTTTTGACCCAGTACAGCTAGTGACTTGATATTTAGCATGCATATGTATCTCATAAAGTTGCACATTTTGAGGGGTGACATGTCAAGGTTAAGGTCATTTTTAAAGGTCAGAGGTCAAACACATGGATCAAATCACTGACTTTAACATTGGTCATAACTTTTGAGCAAGTACAGATAGAGATTTGATATTTGGCATGCATTTGTATCGCATAAAGCCGCACATTTTGAGGGGTGACATGTCAAGGTCAAGGTCATTCTAAAAGGTCAGAGGTCAAACATATGGGTCAAATCACTGACTTTAACATTGGCCATAACTTTTGAACCAGTACAGGTAGAGACTTGATATGTAGCATGCTTGTGTATCTCATGAAGCTTCACAATTTGAGGGGTGAAATGTCAAGGTCATCCTTCAGGGTCAAAGGTCACCAACTTCAAATTGGCCATAACTTTTGAACCAATAGAGATAGAGTCTTGATATTTGGTATGCATGTGTATCTCATGAAGCTGCACATTTTGAGGGCAACATGTCAAGGTAAAGGTCATCTTTTAGGGTCAAAGGTCACCGACTTTAACATTGGCCATAGCCTTTGAACCTGTAGATGCAGACTTGACCTTTGGTATGCATGTGTATCTCATGAAGCTGTACAGTTTGGGGGTGACATTTCAAGGTCAATGTAATCTTTCAGGGTCAAAGGTCACCGACTTTAACATTGGCCGTAACTTTTGAACCAGTAGAGATACAGACTTGATAGTTGGTATACATGTGTTTCTCATTTGGCTGCACAGTTTGAGGGGTGACATGTCAAGGTCAAGGTCATCCTTTATGGTCAAAGGTCACCAACTTTAACATTGGCCATAACTTTTGAACCAGTAGAGATGTAGACTTGATATGTGGTATGCATGTGTACCCCATGAAGCTGCACAGTTTAAGGGGTGACATGTCGAGATCAAGGTCATCCTTTAGGGTCAAATATCATATCGAGGGGGCATAGTGTTTCACAAACACATCTTGTTTTTTATTTCTTTCATGAATTTCAACAGGTTAACCCACTCCCTCATATAAACATCTTTTCAGGCATTTCGCAAACAGATCAGATAGCTCTATGGGGGCCATCTGATCTGGGTCTGCTCTGTCTGCTTTTTACATGATACAGGTCTGATTCTACAGTTTACGCCAAAGCAAAAAAAAATGTTCCCTTGAAAAGTTTACGTTATAAAAATTGATCTAATAAATATTCATATTGTCATTATCTCTAACATGAATATTGAACAGGGAAAGGGTTAAGTGTTTGACACGACACTGATTATATTTTTGAAAAGAAAGGGAATAAGTATTAACCTTTAGCCTGCTGAGCAACGTTCCATCAATAACAAATGCCATCCATTTCATTTGTCTTGTCCAAATAAAGATAGAGTGCCAATAGATTGGATCCTGATGAAACTTTGCATCTAAGCTTGATCCGAATTGTTTGCAAAGGTAATCACAGACTTTCCCATAGCAGGTTAAAGATTAACAGGGAGGAGTGCTGCAGAGCACGTCTTGTGCAGTCTGAGCTCGCTGAAATTTCAAGTGAAATAGCCCATCATTTGTTTTTACTCTGTACACGCTAGTGTCGAAACTATGGTTACCTATGCAAACAGTTTGGATCCAGATGAGACACAGCATAATGGGGTGTCTCACCAGGATCAAGGCTGTTTGACACTTTGACCATATCTTTGCAAAGAAATAACAGAAATTTTATTTTAAGAATTGAAGCAGATGGTAGATATTGTAGATGAAAAATTACTTAACTTGCTCAGAGTTACTGATTGAGTTCCTTCAGTAAGAACGGGTATCATTTGTGAGAGGATTTTGACAAGCAGTGTAGACCCAGATGAGAGGACTTCCTATTGGAGTCCAGTGATATCTGTCTTCACTGTTTGCAAATGCTAATACACTGGTTTGCCACATTCAATAGTTATGTCTCCCCCATTTATGGGGAGATATATTGTTTTTGCCAGAGTTGTCTGTCCGTCCGTCCGTCTGTCCGTCCATCCGCACTCACCAAAGGGTAGTTGTGTGACTTTTTCTAACTAGTCCCACAAGTAAAATCATTAACCTGGCCATCTCTTGTGACATTAACCTGGCCATTTCTTGTGACATTAACCTGGCCAGTTGTGGGACATAGGGTTAGGGTTAGCTTCCAGATCATTCTTTTCCAAAGTTAGAGCCAAAAATAGTTTTTCTTGTGGGACTAGTCACACAAGAAAAGATCAAAGGAAAAAGTCACACAACTACCCATTTGTTAGCATGTCCGTCCATCCGTCCGTCCGTCTGTCTGTCTGTCTGTCCGTCACAAACTTGTGTCGGGCGTATCTCTGAAACCAGTTGGGCTAGAGTCACCAAACTTCACAGCAATGTTCACCAGCATGAGTTGTTGTGTACCTGGGTTTTTTGAATTGTCTCCCCTTGATAACTTAGGAGTTATTGCCCCTGATGACTTAAAATTAGAAAAACTTTGTGTCGCGCGTATCTCTGAAACCGCTAGTACTAGAGTCACCAAACTTCACAGGAATGTTCACCAGCATGAGTTGTTGTGCACCTATGGTTTTTGAATTGTCTCCCCCTGATAATTCTTGAGTTATTGCCCCTGATATGAATACTTAAATTTATACAAACTTTGTGTCACACGTATCTCTGAAACCAGTAGGGCTAGTCACCGAACTTCACAGGATTTTTCACTAGCATGAGCTGTTTTGCTCTTGGATTTTTTGAAATTGTCTCCCCCTGTTAACTTTGGAGTTACTGCCCCTGATGACTTAAAATTAGACAAACTTTACTTAGTGTCGTGCATATCTCTGAAATCATAGGGGCTAGAGTCACCAAACTTCACAGGAATGTTCACCAGCATGAGTTGTTGTGCACCTGGGATATTTGAATTGTCTCCCCTTGATAACTTTGGAGTTATTGCCCCTGATATGATTACTTAAAATTAGAGAAACTTTGTGTCATGCATATCTTTAAAACCACTAGGGTTAGAGTCACCAAACTTAACAGGAATGTTGACCAGCATGATTTGTTGTGCACCTGGGCTTTTTTAATTGTCTCCCCCTGATAATTCTTGAGTTACTGCCCCTGATATGATAACTTAAAATTAGAGAAACTTTGTGCTGCACGTATCTCTGAAACAAGTAGGGCTAGAGTCACCAAACTTCACAGGAATGTTCACCAGCATGAGTTTTTGTGCATCTGGGTTTTTTAATTGTCTCCCCCTGATAACTTTGGAGTTACTGCCCCTTATGACTTAAAATAAGAGAAACTTTACTTTGTGTCACATTATCTCTGAAACCACTAGTACTAGGTCACCAATCTTTACAAGAATGTTGACTAGCATGTGTTTTTGTGTACCCGGGGCTTTTGAATTGTCTCCCCCTGACAATGTTGGAGTTATTGCCCCTGATGACTTAAAAATTAGACCCTGATAAGTTTGGAGTTACAGACATTACAATTGTGAATTGGACAGAGGATGGGAGGGGGAGACATCTGTTTTTGTGACAAAAACAAACCTCTAGTTTAACTTTGTTAACCCTTTCCCTCTTAGGCTATTTTTAGACCCAACCTCTTTGAATAAATCTACCGAAAAGGAGCATTAACTAGAGAAAAGGAAATTTTTATAGTTCTGAAACCATTGTGATAAATAGAGCATTTGCTGCTAAGGAGCAAATGCTCTATTTATCACAATGGTTTCAAAAAGTGACTTTTACAGAGGCGTAGAAAGGCATATTTATGGAGGTTAGGGTTAATCTGTTCTTTTTCTCAAGGCAAATTTGATTCTGTAATGGAAAGTTGCCTTCATATGAACTCCCTTTTCATGCATTTGCAAATAGAGTAGACTCAGATCAGACAGCTCCTGTAGGAGCCTTTTGATCAGGGTCTGCTCTGTTTGCTTATGACATTATAATAGACATGACTCTACAGTTTCTATTAATACCACAAAACACCTGTATACATGTACCATTCTAAATATTCATGATGTCATTATTTCTTACATGAATATTGAACAGGGAAGAGGTTAAAAATATGAAATTTTGTTTGTTATTAGGAGACAGTGATAGCATATCGCCTGAAGGTTACAGTAAAAAGTCAGCCAGTCCCAAACCCAATACAAATTTGTGTCGAGAGCCGCCTGATGGTTGTGAGAAGGTTACAGTATACGATGAGGACATGTAAGTAATTACTTATGCCTATCTGGTTCAGGAACTGAATTAATTTTGCATATACATTGTACATATATGCTAGTTAACTGGCCTGAATTGATTTTTAGATGTGTATATTTTGTTTCGAGAAAAAAAAAAATGTTATGAAAAATAAATTAGTTGAATATATTACTGAAATGGCCTGTGACAGTGTCAGTAACATCCTTGTGTGCATTTGAGTCAGAACTTTGACATATTTAGAGCTTTTCTTGCATGTTTAACCCATTCCCACTTAGGCTATTTTTAGACCTAACCTCTTTGATAAAATCTACCAAAAAGGAGCATTAACTGGAGAAAAGGAAATTTTCAGAATTGTGTAGTTTTGAAACCATTGTGATAAATAGAGCATTTGCTCCTGTGGAGCAAAATGCTCTATTTTTCACAATGGTTTCATAAAATGACTTTTACAGAGGCGTCAAAAGGCGTCAATATACGGGAATGGGTTCAGTATTGCTGGCCACAGTTTTGACCCTTGAACTTTGTCATAATTTGCATTAATTATTGTTTCCCTTTATGCTGACAAATATTGCATACCTGGACACATGCCTGTGTGGAGGTATTAATCACATTCTAGTAAGGATCATACCTTTGGAAGGCTTTTATCTCTAACAGACAAGTGTTAGAATCTGCTAGGGTTGATTTTGTTGGACCAATCTGTGTGTAATCTGCAGTGGAACATGTTTAACCCTTTCCTCCATAAATACGCCTTCTATGCCTCTATAAAAAAATCACCTGTTGAAACCATTGTGATAAATAGAGCATTTGCTCCTTTAGGAGCAAATACTCTGTTTATCACAATGGTTTCAAACTACAAACTTTTACAATATTCCTTTTCTCTGGTAAATGCTCCTTTTTGGTAAATTTGTTCAGAGGTTGGGCCTAAAAATAGCCTATGAGGGAATGGGTTAAATCAGATATGAATGGCACTGTAAACTGTATTACATACAGGAGCCATTTGATCTGGTTCAGCAATGTTTGCCAATACCAGTAAGAAGAATCTTAAGCACAAATTTATACATTTGAACTTTGATTTTTTGAACTCTGGTAACTCAAACTTCGGGATAACTCAAAGTAAATGCTTGGTCTTTCCAAAGTTTACAGTACAGAATTGTTCTTGTATCACTACGCATATCTAGAAACATGTGACAGCTTAATGCAGGTTGAAAGTGATGCGGAAAGCTCCACATTAGAAATCAGATGACTTGCACCTTGGTTATCTCGAAGTAATTTTTATGGTCCCTCGATGTTCATGATACCGAAGGTCAACTGCAGGTCACAATTTGAGTGATTAAACTTGGTAACAAGTTTTATTGCTCCAGTGTCCTAGAGTTATTGCTCTTGAATTTTTCAAAGTTGGCAAAATTATTATGGACATAAGAATATGTCAAAGTTACTGTATTTTGTTTCTTTTCCAGGAACGGAAAGCCAGGGCCATCAATCAAAGAGCCTCTTTTGTATTGTCCAATTCAAACTCCTATTGTCTTTAAGCAGAGTGACAGCTCAGCATTCTGCGCACTGAAAAAGATTTACTCAACTCAGGGAACCAGCTTCTCCCAGACTAGTCCCATCACCACGTCCTTACTGGAGAACCAATAGCAATCAGGTTCTATTTATAGAACAAACAGACAGGAAGTATTTATGGAGGAATTATAAAAATCTATTTATAGGCCCAGACAGCTAGGTGAGAGCTACACAGTAGACAATTGATGTGTTTGTTTATAAAGATGAAGCAGCTGAGAGGAATTCACCGAATTACAAATGTTTTGGGAGGAGAGATTTCTTTTTAGTCACATTAATGTTTCTGCATTTTAATCATTTTCGGACATATGTCATCAAGAGGTGGAGATGTGTATAATTCATGATCAGAGATAACATTGTTTATATTTATTCCAATTTCAACATAGTTTTGCATTAACCATTAGTCATACAGCTAACAAGACCATGGTTTGAAAGTGATTGCTTCTTTCAGTGAAAGGCAAGTCCATTAAGCATCTGAAAAAGAATGTGTTCCATAAATGTACATAATGCTTATGCGAATTTTTGATGACCCTTGTAAACATTTATTATCATATAAAAGATACAGAAGTTGCTGAAGAACTCAGCAAAATGTTTTTGCTCTTGACCTGCGGTTATAAAACTTTAACAAAGTTCATGCTGAACATCTGATTGGTCAGATTTTGAGTGTAATTAGTTTCTTGAGAATGAACTTAAACTCAAAGATTCTTTATAACCTCAGGGTCCTTGCCTTGGAAGAAAATGAGCTTTCTGGACTTCCATAAGCACACAGATCAGACCCTGATCAGACAGCTCCTGCAGGATCCATCTGATCTTAGTCTACCCTGTTTGCGAACACATTAAAAGGCATGTCTATGAGTTAACGTGTAAAAAGACACCACGTTATTTGGAGACCTGTCTGAATTCAGATTGTTTGCAAGGATTATCATCAGCTGACTTTAACCCTTTACTCCATGAATATTCATGTAAAAAATAATGACATCATGAATATTAATAAGATTATTTTTTATAATGGTTCATGAACATTGGAACTTTTGGACATGACATAAACAGTAGAGCCATCTCTATACTATTACATAAGCAAACAGAGTAGGCCCTGATCAGACGGCTCCTATAGGAGCTGTCTGATCTAGGTCTACTCTGTTTGCAAAGGTGTAGAAAGGCGTATTTATGGAGAAAAGGGTTATTGAACTACACAGTAGTACTATTTACAAGTGTGGTTCCTATCTTTTTCAGTTTGATTAAAGGTATTTGCAGTGTAAGTTGTAGCACTGGTATATCCATAATATGTCTGTGTATGTTCTCTTGTGACCATGTATGTTTTCATCCACTTTGTGCCAGTTACTGTTGAATTCAGTCAGTTTTGCGACATTGAATACACATTGTACATCTTAGACCCACTGTGTCATCTTTTCAACATTTTTGAATGGTCATTAGTTTCATCGAATTTGAGGAGAATTTCTGACATCTTAGACAGATATCACTAACCCTTTACTCTATAGAGAGTAGAGATTCTACAAACAAGTGCAGATCCAGATACGACAACTCCTGTGGAAGCCATCTGATCAGAGTCTGCTCTGTTTGCTTTTGAAATTATATAGATCTGAATCTACACTTTCTGCCATGGCTAAAATACCTGTATTCAATTGCCTTTAAAAAAAATCATTTAAACTTAAGTTTATTGGAATGTAATTGATATTCATGGTGTCATTATTTCTTAATGCATATTCCTAGAGATTCAGACTTGCAAGTGTCTCGCAGAGGTCCAGATAAGATGCATAAATTTAAACATTTTCAAGAGTAACTCCTTTTTCCTCCACCAAACCCTATGTTGTTACCACTCTTTAAGTGGTCACAACACGGAGTTTGGTGGAGAAATGACAATTTTAGCATCCGAGTACGCAGATTTATCATTTGCTCTGCTCAAAGCATACACCATACATATGTGATTGAAGTTTTTGCAGTACTCTCAAACTGGTAAACACACAATCATGTAGTTGACCCAACTTTTGAAAATATTTAGACCCTAGCCTTAATTCACTGCTATATTCTCAGACTCAAAATTCATGAATACAGTAAAAACCCTCTAAACTGGAATTCTAACAGAGAAGAATTTAGACACTTTTAGGTCGGTGTCTGCTTAATGCAGAGAGAAAGTCATGCAGAAAGCTCCTTGAGGAGCTTTCTGCATGACTTTCACCCTGCATTAACATAATTATGGTTTAGTGGAATTGTACTGTATTCTTAAACATATCCCTCTAGCTCCCAGCTTCTGCATGAAATGTAGAATCTGGGAACCAAACACATTGGTTTGAGAATTATCTTGAATCTTAAGTTTGAGAGCATGTTTTATGAAGTCAATCTCTGACATTTTTTCTTCGGGAGACAACTGAACATAGTCCAAAGGCTACACAAGCTAAATACTACTCCATGAATATTCATGTAAAAAATAATGACACTGAATATCACCTTTATGAATATATATAGTATGTGAATGTTATAATGACAGATGAACACAGTTGTTTTTGTACATGGCAAAAACTGTAGAATCAGATCTGTATTATTTCATAAGCAAACAGAGCAGATCCTAATGAACTGGAGCTGTCTGATCTGGGTCTACTCAGTTTGCAATCATGTCAAACGGCATATCTATGGAGGAAAGAGTTAGTCTTCTTTTGAGTATAGGCTTCAGAAATATTTTACTGTATTTTGTAGATAAAAAAAGTTAAATTATTTTTGTATTTGCTTTCTATTGTTGGCACACAATTCAGTTAGAATAGTCAATGCACTTTTATATATTGGGCTGCTCGGAAACACCAAAGACTGGTTCCGATTTTACAATCACAGGTGAAATAGAACTGGAATAATATTTATAACTGAGAGATATAGTCCTTGTTTGATTGGTCTGTGAATCTTTGATAGGTCTGTGAATTTTTTTGAATAGGTCTGAATTTTTTTGTAGGTCTGTAAATTTTGTAGTTTTCTCACATTAGTTTAAGATAAACCTGAAGTATATTTGGGAACAAATAGTTCTGTCTTCAGTTTATAATAGGTATACTGTAGAACTTCTCTGTAATGGACACTTAACCTTTACTCCATGAATATTCATGTAAGAAATAATGACATTATGAATATTAACCCTTTCCCTGTTCTATATTTAGGCCAATTTTCAGTACCTACTGAATATTCATTAACAAAATATTTATAAAGAATTCTTGAAGGTGGAACATTGTAGACATTTTAGAAAGTAAAGAAACAGATCTATCAAATTCTAATAGCAAACAAAGTAGACCCTGATCAGACGGCTCCTCTAGGAGCTGTCTGATCTGGGTCTACTCTGTTTGCAAATGCGTGAAAACACGTTTGTATGAGGGAAAGGGTTATTAAGATATTTTTATAATGGCACATAGACATGGGGATTTTTATCATGGTAGAAACTGTAGAATAAGAGCATTCCGACTAGTATCTAGTCTGTTTGCTTATGAATTGATATAGAATTGAGTTTGCAGTTCCTGCCATGACCAAAAAATATACGTTTATAAAAGTTAAGTTAATATTTAGAATTTCTTACATGAATATTAATGAGGTCAAGGGTTAGCAGGAAAGGGATCTTACTGCATAACTTCCTTCCTGCATTAAGTTACCGCTTGTCGGAAAATCTCAGAATTAGATTTTTAACTATTTTCATGCTATCAGCGGATTCTCCTGCCATTTATAACCTATGCAAACGGTTTGGATCCAGATCAAGCCCCACAAAATGTGGGGTCTGATCTGTGATCCAAACTGTTTGTAACCCAGGCTAAACTTATGCAGAAATCAGAGTGAATATTAATACTTTTGAAAATGACGACAATTAACCCTTTTCCTGTTCTATGTTTATTACAAATTTCAATACCTACTGAATATTCATTGACAAAATAGTTATGATGAAATATAGAAACTAAAGAAACAGATCTATCAAATTCCATTAGCAAACAGAACAGACCCTGATCAGACGGCTCCTATAGGAGCCATCTGATCTGGGCCTACTCTGTTTGCAGATGCGTGAAAACAAGTTTGTATAAGGGAAAGGGTTAAGCTGACAACAAAATTGCTAGCATGCAAATAGTTGAAAGTGGCTGTTAGAGAGAGGATTTATTGATCGTTGCTGTCACATAAGGAAGGGAATAGGACAGTATTTAAATTTCCAGATGTAAATCCAGATCAACTGCCATGCTGGAATGCTGATTCTAATTTGAGTTTTTGGGATTGGCAATTTGTAGTGAACAAATACTATAGTTTGTGTTGTGATATATAGTGTAGATCCTGATCGCTGTGTTTTTTCAACTCGGTCTAGGTCTACACATTCGGAAATTTAAGTGTCCTTTTTCCAGTGACAGCAGCAGTATATATTACAAATATTTGTGCATCTGTTGATATGAATAAATGGCATGGTTAACTTAGGGCTGTAAATCTTGTATAGAGAGACTGTAGTGTACAGAAATATATAGTTATATTTGGGTTTTGAGCTCATTCTCTTCTATCTACTCTCTATATTTGTGTAGCGTAATTTGAAAATCTCTATGATAGATTGTATTGACAAGGAGATCTTGGACCTAATATTTAGAGTTAATATGGTTTACCTTTTCACATTGTATGACTCAATTAAAATTGGATCAGCAATTACAAGTAAAATCAGTTATTTGGTTTTCTGAATAGATATTTATGATTTCGTATCACCTTTTTCCCCAGGAGGTAATAAACTTAAGGTATCATAATTTATTTTAATGACATGACCACCACTTGTTATACTCTTTTGATATATAGTAGTACGGTTTTAAATTCGTGAAGAAATAAAGAGCTCTTCATTAACCCTTTCCCTGTTCTATATTTAGGCCAAATTTCAATACCTACTGAATATTCATTAACAAAATAGTTATAAAGAAATATGGAAGGTGGAACATTGTAGGCATTTTAGAAAGTAAAGAAACAGATCTATCAACTTTTATTAGCAAACAGAGCAGACCCTGATCAGACGGCTCCTCTAGGAGCCGTCTGATCTGGGTCTACTCTGTTTGCAAATGCGTGAAAACACGTCTATATGAAGGAAAGGGTTAACCCTATATTTACCTGAGGAATATTCATGGAAGAAATAATGAATATTGATTAGCTGAACTTTTGGGTCTTTTCTATTTTCAAATGTGCCAAGAGGCATCTGTGTCCGGTAAAGAGTGACTGCTTAACCCTTTCCCTATTGAATATTCATGTAAGAAATAATAAAGGCCTGAATATTTATTAGCTGAATCTTTATAATGGCATTATTATGTACACAGGGTTTTTGGTATTGGTAGAAACTGTAACGTCAGATACATTATAAGTTCATAAGCAAACAGTAGACCCTGGTCAGATGGCTCTTACAGGAGCTGTTGTATCTTGGTCTGCTGTGTTTGGAAAGGCATTAAAAGGTGTACATGTATATATGGAATAAAGGATTACTGAAGAAAAAATGTAATGCAATAAGATTATTTTTTTCACACATACGAACAAAGTAGACTCGGATCAGATGGCTCTTGCAGGAGTTTTCTGACCAGGGTCTGCTCTGTTTGCTTATTACATAATATAGATATGATACTACAGTTTTTGTCATAGAAAAAAAATTCTTTGAAAAATTTACATTAAAAACAATCTGCTAATATATATCCATGAATCATGATATCTTAGGTGAATATTGAACAGGGAAAGAGTTTGCTTATGGAATTTGATAGGCCTGTTTCTTTAGTGTCTAAAATGGCTACAATGTTCCACCTTCCATATTTCATTATAACTACCGGTATTTTTCCCATGAATATTCAGTAGGTATTGAAATTTGTAATAAACAGAACAGGGAAAGGGTTAAGCTACCACCTGCCAAAAATTAAAACTTCTTAGTGGCTGTTGTAGAGAGGTCTGACTGTTATATGTTTCTCAACATTACAAAATCCATTGATAAAGTCTTTGCATCATTCATATCCTACAAGAAACATTTTCCTTGATAACACCACCTTTTTATGCTTTTGCAAGCAGAGTAGACCCAGATCAGACAGCTCCTGTAGGAACTGTCTGATCAATGTCTGCTGTTTTTGTTTTATTTATATGTTACAAATCTGATTCGCTACTGATTGGCAGTAATTTCTTTATTGTATATTTTTGATACTTGAAATAGATTGATTAATATTCATAAATGGCTGAGTCTTGCATGAATATTCATTAAATAAAAGGGTTAACTCTAGTGATATATGTGTCCTGTTTCTAGGCAATCAATAAAAGTCATCATTAATGTACTAGTTTTTAGCTTTATATTAAATGTTTGGTGTCATTGATGTGAATATTCATTTTTGTCAAAATACACCACATGTTAATACTGTACATGTTACTATACCTTTAATATTGGACATGAATAATGTAAACGTATTCATTTTTTTTCACTGAATAATAATGACAGTAATAAGTGACAATTGTTAGAATCTCGAGAAATGTAGAATTGACTCATATTAGAGCTCCAGTTAAGAGGCATATTGCTCTCCCCCACTATCTTATTTCCGAGCCTCACACTACAGTAAAACCCTCTGAACCAGAATTCTAGTAGTGAAGAATTTAGATACTTTTAGGCAGATGGCCGCTTAATGCAGGGTGACAGTCATGCAGAAAGCTCCTGGAGGAGCTTTCTGCATGAATTTCACCCTGCATTAAGCTGCCACCTGTCTCCAAGACCGATATTTATACAGAATTTAATGTCCAGTTTAGAGGGGCTCTACTGTAGTTAATGACTATTTTGAGGTTTTACTGTATTTTGTTGTTGCCTCTAGTGAGCACCAACAAGATAGTGTTTGATGGAGGTATACAGATATATATAAAACCCCGCTAATGCAACCACTTAATAAACAGCCACTGGTGTCGTTTAAAGCAGGTGGTTGCTTAATGCAGGACGAAAGTTATGCAGAAAGGTCCTATAGGAGCTTTCTGCATAACTTTTGTTCTCCATTAAGCTACCACCTGCCTCTGCGACCCAGAATTATGCCAAATTTTGGTGGTCGCATTAGCGGGGTTTTACTGATATATATAAACAGAGGTACTGATAAGGGTGCATACCCAAATATTAAAACCCACATTTCTCCAGTAAATTCTATACTGTGACCACTCTATAATCATCTCTTGGAGATGATTCTAAAGAGTGGTCACAATATAGGGTTTGGTGGAGAAATAAAGGAGCTACTCTGAAAATGTTTGAATTTTTGCATCTTATCTGGACCTCTGTATAAATATTGAAGAATTTATTATATATACCTCTTATCTTGAGCTCTAGGGTATGTTATGCAGTCCTTGTACAAAAATCCTTAACTGATGACGTTTGAATGCAGATAAAATGAGTGTATTGGCAATTGTAAACCTTGTAGAGCCTGACCAGGTGGATTCTATAGGAGTCTTCTGATCAGGGTCTGCCCTGTTTGTCATTCAAAGTCCTCTTGCCAATTATACCCATTAACCCATTCCCTCATATTGACGACTTTTGACAACTCTGTAAAAGTCACTTTGTGAAACCATTGTGATAAATAGAGCATTTGCTCCTAAAGGAGCAAATGCTCTATTTATCACAATGGCTTCAAACTAAAACATTCTAAAAATGTTCCTATTCTCTAGTTAATGCCCCTTTTCGGTAGATTTATTGAAAGAGGTTGTATCTAAAAATAGTCTATGAAGTAATGGGTTAAATCTTACTGGACTCTATAGTCCGAACAATAATAGACCATTCCACTTCGAAAAATGGGCATTCAAAGGGTTAAACAGTTCATGTTATTCCGTCCTACTATTGTTATAGTATCTCAATTCATTGTCATGTTTATAAATTGTATCATTTGATATCGTCATCATATTTGAACATCATCGAACAGTTGAAGTATATCTTGGGGAATGTCGTTTTTCTATTGGAAGTAAGTTGTTGGTATGGCTGAGATATTAACTCTTTTCCTGTTAAATATTCTTGTAAGAAACAATAGCATTATGAATATTTATTAGCTGAAATTTTATAATTGCATATGTACACAGGATATTTTGGTATTTATGAAGAAACTGTAGTGTGGGATCTATTTTAATTTCATAAGCAAACAGACCAGACCACTTTGAAAAAGCGTTTGTGTCAGGATAAGAAGCCATCTGATCAAGATCTGCACATGTCTTAAACCTTTCCTCCATTCCATAAATATGCCTTTTTACACCTCTGTAAAAATCACATATTGAAACCATTGTGATAAATAGAGCATTTGCTCCTATAGGAGCAAATGCTCTATTTATCACAATGGTTTCAAACTACAAAATTCTAAAAAAAATCCTTTTCTCTAGTTAATGCCCCTTTTTGGTAGATTCGTTCAAAGAGATTGGGTCTAAAAATAGCCTATGGAGGAAAGGGTTAACCACATACTCAATAGATACACCTTTTATGCCTTTGCAAATAGTAGATCCAGATCAGGCAGCTCCAGCTATCTGATCAGACTTTGCTGTTTGCTTATAGAATAATTATCTGATTCTACACTTACTGCCATTGCCGAACATTTCTGTATCATATTCCATTATAAAAATTCAGCTAATTAATATTCATGATGTCATTTCTCACTTGAATATTCATGAGGTAAAGGATTAACCAGCTCCACTCTAGAGGCATGTAGAACTTCAGAACCATGGAGACCTAGTTCGGAAAGGTGCAGGTAGTTAGAATCTGTACTTTTTCCAATAAAGAGTTTAATTCAGCTTGCATGTTTTAGATAGCTTCATTTCTGTCTTAAAGAAGACTGATTATATTGAAATACAGTCTTGCGCTGGAAATTAGGCAAAAAAAATACATGTATTTCAATAGAAAATTTGACCTAAGGAGGGACCATTTTAAAATATTCCTGACATAAGTATGTCATCATAAATAATTCACATGTCAAATGTGAATCAATTAGGTGTATGTGTACTGACTGTTCAATAAAGATCTCGTTTTTTCCATGTTGATTCCACCACCAGAACTCTCATATTATCATATTTTAGATGCTGTGTGAGCAGGAACTAAAGCTTAACCCTTTGAATGTGGGAAACTAGTGTACCTCCATTAAATTTTACAAACAACGTAGACCAATGTCAGAATGCTCCTAGAGGAGCCTATCGATCAGGGTCTGCACTGTTTGTCCTTCAAGTCTTCTTTCAAATGATTGCCTTTCATATCCTTTTACAGTAAAACCTCGATTATTCGAATTTTCGGTATAGAAGAATTTAGACCCTTTTAGGCAGGTGGCTGCTTAATGCATGGTGAAAGTCATGCAGAAAGCTCCTAGAGGAGCTTTCTGCATGACTGTCACCATGCATTAAGCTGCCACCTGTCTTAAAGATCGATAATAATACGTATTTTAGTGTTCGGATAATCGAAGTTTTACTGTATATTGAATGGACTCTATCTTTAACTCTTTAACCCTTTACTCTGTAAGTATGCCTTTCTACACCTTTGCAAACAGAGTAGACCCAGATCAGATGGCTCCTGTAGGAGCCATCTGATCAGAGTCTGCTCTGCTTGCTTATAATGTAAAATGGACATGATTCTACATTTTCTGTCAAGGTCAAACATTGCTGTGTCCATGTGCTATTATAAAAATAGTCTAATTAATATTCATAATGTCATTATCTCCTACATGAATATGCATAGAGTAAAGGTTAAACAATGATGGGTCATTCGATTTTGAAAATTCCGCATTCAAAGGGACAAGATTGTCTTGGATGGTTTTTGATTCTTTTGCAAGAGTTTCTATTTTGACCCCCGTATTGATTGATATACATGTACAGTAAACAGTTGCTAATCAGAAAATTTGAGAACATTTTAGGCATGTGGCAGCGAATTCCTTTCCTTCTTATAAATGTATTTTCACACTTTAGCAAACAGTGTAGACCCAGATCAGATGTGTCCAATAGAACCTATCTGGTTAAGATCTGCTCTCTTTGCTTGTGGACTTCTTCAATTTTTTTCATGTGTTCATATGCCATTAAAAAGACAATTATTATGATGTTGTTATTTCTAACATGAATATTCATCAGGGTGCAAGTAATGCAGGAACTTTCACCCTGCATTAAGCTGCCACCGGTCTCTAAAGACTGGTAACAGTAAAACCTCTCTATAATGGCCACTAAATTACATCAAGTATTTTGTGTTAAAGACAGGTGGATACTTAAAGCAAGGTGAAAATAAAACAGAACACTCCTATAGGAGCGTTTTGTTTTACTTTCACCTTGCTTTAAGCAGCCACCTGCCCTAAATACCAACTAATTAACACAATTTAGTGTCCGTTATAGTGAGGTTATACAGTAGATTTGGATTAGGGAGGTTTTATCGTATGTACTTGTAATGTAACAGTGCCTACAAAAATGTTCAGGGTTGTTTATGAGTGTATATTTACAGTAGAGGAGGAGTTTACGCTTAACCATTGTTTATGTGTTGTACAGGAGATTAAATGATATCAAAGACAACAAACAACGAAATAATGACAACATTGAAAAATCTTTTTGTCTACAGGTCATATCCAAGTTATTTTAAGTAAAGTAAAACCCCTATAATGTGACCACAGAAAACAGGTATAATTCTGAGTGGTAGGGGCAGGTGGTAGCTTAATGCAGGACAGAAATAATGCAGAAACCTCTGCTTTCTGCATTACTTTTGTCCTGCATTAAGCAACCACATGCTTATAAAGACAGCCATGGTTATTCATTGAGTGTTTGCATTATAGGGATTCTCCTCTATTGGAGCAGACAGATTCGGGCATATGGTGGAGTAGTTTGATCACGGTCTTCGATATTTGCTACGATGTCAGTCTAAATTAAATGGTGCCAAATGGACTTCTTCATTTTAATTTATACTGATAATTAACTGTTGGAGATGGGAGATGTGTACACATACTTAAAGTACTTGGGGTATTGTCCTCCACAACACTGATTCTGTTTCCATATCTGGTTCATGTATGTTTTGGATTCCTTGTCAGAAGTGTGGTCATGGTGTGACAGCTAGCAGCCTATGAGACTACTGATCTAAGGAGCTGCTTAGTCTCAGTTGAGTGTTAAAGTGGCCTAGATATACAGATGGTTCTCAAACTTTATATCAAGGCAATAAGTAATCAAATTTTGATTTAAAATGCCTGTCTTAAATGTAAATGCTCTCCGAGAAACTAATGAGAAACTTACGGATGTAAGGGAATTAATCATGTACTTTGAAAATAAGTTTTTGGCTCTGATAGATTAAGCCCCTTGTTGCACATTCAAGTTAGGTATATATTTTTGCAATAGAAAATGTTTTGGTTCAGGAAAATGTGTGTATACATGTTGCTTTGTTTTATGGGTGATGGTTGTTTGCGGTTTGAAAAATTGATGGGTAAATGGCATTTAAATGGTTTATTGTGTTGTCTGAAAACCAATGGCAGTCAGAAATGATTCTGTGGCAGGAGTCAAAGGAGAAATGGCACTTAGACATTGGCAAACAATGTAGACCCAGTCCTACCACCACATTGAAAACTAATGTCAGGGACTGAAAAATAGTGTAGATCCAGATCTGCAATAACATAGAAAAATAATGACACAATCTGGCAAACAGTGTAGATCCAGATCTATCCCCCCACATTAAAAACTAATGTCAGTGACTGAAAAATAGTGTAGACCCGGATCTGCAAGAAAATTGAAAAATAATGACACAATCTGGCAAACAGTGTAGATCCAGATCTATCCCCCCCACATTAAAAACTAATGTTAGGGACTGAAAAATAGTGTAGACCCAGATCTGCAATAACATTGAAATATAATGACACAATCTTGCAAACAGTGTAGATCCAGATCTGCAACCATGTTGAAAACTCATGTCCGGGTCTGCACATTTACATTTTATAGACAAACAGTACAGACACTTAGTTACTTATTTTGCAATGCTCAAGAGCCTTTCCTCAGGAAGCTGTTCGTATTTTATAATTGTTGACAGAGGCTGGTTTTTGGAAAAGCCTGCTTGAGCATAGTTCAACACAATATTAGCACACATTTTAATGATGAGTAGATGGTGTTCCATGTGCAAAAATTGTAATTTTATCTTCACCCCACTATTCAGTTATCTCCATTATCAAATATTTTTATTTAGCCCTCTGATCTGGGTCTACTCTGTTTGCTAAGGCATTGAAGGCATATCTATGGAGTAAAAGGTTAATAGTAATCTTGTCTAATAAGTCATTAATACTAACCCTAGACACATTTGTTGCCATTACAAGGGCCATAATCTGATTAATAGCTATAATTCTATCATACATATTGACACTATTATGTTCCATTAAAACTAGATGATAAACTTCTGGTTTTTAGTTTCAATGGTTTACAGGTTTTCAAGATTGCCATGGTTTACAGGTTGCCATGCAAATATTGAGTTGATGTAGAAATTTATCGGAATGCAAGGAATTTATTTTTTGTTTACTGACTGATGCTGGGTAAGGTTAAAGGTCAAGGCTACCCATGTCTCTACCAGATAGTATTATTTTACCTTCAAGCACACCCATATTGGGGTGGCAAGACATCTTCTGTTCAGTATTTTGTGTATACTTCCTGATTTTAGAAATATTACTGCTCTTTCTAACAATTCATCTTTTAGCTATTAATTTTAGGCTACTCTAATTTCCTGAGTATTCAAACAACTCCTGAAGGAGCCATTTGACCAGGCTTAACCCTTTCCTCCATAGGCTATTTTTAGATCTAACCTTTTTCAATGAATCTACCGAAAAGGAGTTTTAACTAGAGAAAAGGAAAAATTGAAATTTTGTAGTAAGAAAGGCGTATTTATGGAGGAAAGGGTTAACCCTTTCCTTCATATATAATAAACACATTTTTATGCATTTGCAAACAGATTAGACCCAGCTCAGACCAGGGTCAGCTCTGTTTGCAAATGGTATTTGATAGATCTGTTTCTTTAGTTTCTAAAAAGGCTACAAAGTTTAACCTTTCACATTTCAAATTATTTTGTGAATACTCAGTACTGTGTCAGTAGGTTTTGCAATTTGGACTAAATATAGAACTGGGAAAGGGTTAACGATACTTTCTGCTGTATCAATGCAATGTTAAGTTATGAAAATGGTGCCATATTGAATTATGGTGATTGGGGAGAATGGGTGTCCATACACTTACGGTAATAAGAGTAGCTTCATTCTGGACTATCATTTTGGGAATAACTCATATTACATTATAGGCTATTTTTAGACCCAACCTCTTTGAATAAATCTACTGAAAGGAGCAAAAAAGAGAAAAGTAGAAGTGTATAGTTTTGAAACCATTGTGTTAAATAGAGCATTTGCTCCTTGTATCAAATTATTAAATCTATTTATCAGAATGGTTTCAAAATAAGACTTTTACAGAGACAGTCAAAACGTGTCGGTATGAGGAAATGGGTTAACGGTGTTTCATCTATATCTTTTAGGAGCAGTAAAGATTCCAGGCACAGTCTGAAGTTAGAATTAGAATTGCACACATTTATTTGTATATACCTACAGCATTAGGGAATTGAGCAACCTGAAGAAAAAGGGGCCCATAGAATACGATAGTTTAGACCAGGATTAAAAGCCAGGTTTAAAATCATGGCATGTGATTAGGATGTTCACTGTTTGCAACTGTATTAGATAAACCATTGTTAGCCGTTGTCTATACTGTTGACCCATGCCTATACTGTGGACCCGTATTGGGGCAGTTTGATCTGGGTCTACTCTGTTTGCAAGGATGACAAAAGGTGTCTCAAGCAGGTAAAGTGTTAATTGGTCACCATGATGAGCACAAATGGTTTATTCTGTGTTTTCTAAGTATTCACTTTGCTACAATCACCTTGCAGTAATCACCCTTAACCCAGTCCCTGATATTGACGCCTTTTGACGACTCTATAAAAGTCACTCTTTGAAACCATTGTGATAAATAGAGCATTTGCTCCTATAGGAGCAAATGCTCTATTTATCACAATGGTTTCAAACTACAATATTCTCCTTTTCTCTAGTTTATGCTCCTTTTCGGTAGATTTATTGAAAGAGGTTGGATCTAAAAATAGCATTTAGGAGCAGATGTCCTATTTATCACATTGATTTCAAAACTATACAATTCTAACATTATCCTTTTCTCTAGTACATATGGTACTCATTTTGGGTATATATATTCAAAGAGTAGACTATGAGGGAATGGGTTAACCCATTTACTCCGACTATCCCCAATGGGACATAGGCAAACACTGATAAGGGTCTGCATTGTCTGCTGAACCAGTTGATGTTAGTCGTTTATACCAAATTATTTGCTGTGCCCTCTTCAGCATGAAAATAATTATATGGGTTTGAAAAGTCTTTGAATGAGCTTATCGTAAATTATATTGGAGTACATGGATTCAATTGTTTTAAACCTTTTCCTCCATGAATATTTATGTAAGAAATAATGATGTCATGAATATTAATAAGATTAATAGTTATAATAGCCCATACACACAGGAAGTTTTGGTAATGGCAGAAAGTGTATACGTGTAAACATATTTATACTATAATATCATATGCAAACACAGCAGACCCTGATCAGACAACTCCTGTAGGAGCCATCTGATCTGGGTCTACTCTGTTTGCAATGGCATAGAAAGGCGTATTTATGGAGTAAAGGGTTTAAATGTGTCTCTACATGGGGATAGTTGATTCTATAGGCAACATTGAAATGCTTCAGACATGAACATTAAAAGTATCCCATTTAACCCTTTATCTCATGAATATTCATGTAGGAATTAATGACATTATGGATATTAATAAGCTGATTTTTTATAATTGCCTGTGAATGAAGAAGTGTATAATGTTCATTTGATTGGATGTTTCTGTAAAAATTCAGCTGATATGACTTTTGAAAAATTGTTTGGTAGCAAATTCAGAGGCTCTCTGCTCTTGGTCTACTCTGATTGGCTATGCCCCCTTCAAGAGACACTAGGCATAAATAGGTAAATGTTTACTGCATGTTAATCCTTTGAAGGCTACAATGTATGTAACTGGTGAAAATTTGTTGCCTGCTCAAAGTCAAGTTTGCTTCTTAACATCAAAATAATTGAATTCATATAAGATGCCGAGTTACTTTGTTTCTCATCAGTATCCAAGCAAAAGTAAACACTCAGTACCTCGAAATTTTAGTAATGATGAATAGATGCCTTTTTAAGCAGTTGACTGCTTAATGCAGGATGAAAGTCTTTTACCCTGCATTAAGCTGCCACTTGTCTTTGAGTGTTTGAATAATCGAGTTTTTACTGTATATGCAAAGATAATCACAAATTATGCCCATAATGTGTAAGAAAGGTATTTCATATGATTTGTTTTCTTGAGAAGTTTGGAGAACCAAATTGAATTCCGTACAGTGGAAACCCTCTATAGCAACCACTTATGAATCAACATGGGTTGATGGTTTAATGTGCCATTAAAAAAATTCAGCTCATTAATATTCATGATATCATTATTTCTCACATGAATATTCATGATGTATAGGGGATTAAGACCTTCTTTCAGGCTTCTTTTGAGTGGATGTTGTAGATAAGGAAACAAAACTGTTACACTTTTTATACAAATGTTACTGTTGGTGTTACCATTGGTTGTTATTTTTGAACTCTCGATATGAGAAAAATGTTCCGAGTTCAAATTGAAAGAGTTAGATTTTGTGATATACCAGGGGTGTCTTGTAGGTAACCCTTTACTCCATAAATACCCCTTAAAACGCCTTTTCAAACACAGAGTTGACCCAGATCAGATGGCTCCTGCAGGAACCGTCTGATCATTGTCTGCTTTGTCTGCTTATGAAATTATATACCGTAAAACCTCTCTATAACGACCATTAAATTGTGTTAATTAATTGGTATTTTGGGCAGGTGGTTGCTTAAAGCAAGGTGAAAGTAAAACAGAACGCTCCTATTGGAGCGTTCTGTTTTACTTTCACCTTACTTTAAGCATCCACCTGCCTTTAACACAAAATATTTTATGTAATTTAGTGTTCGTTATAGAGAGGTTTTACTGTATCTATTGTTTCTGCCACAACTATAAAAAATGTTTTCATTGCCATTATAAAAATTGAGCTAATCGTCATTACTTCTTGTGTGAATATTTGTGAAGTAAAGGGTTAATTAAGTTTAAGTAAGTTGAGTTAAATATTGCCTGCACAGTTGCCGTTTGTTTCAATTGTTGAATTACAAATTTTGTCCATTTCATTTCGTTAGTACATGTATAATCAGAATATTAACCCTTTCTTCCATAGGCTATTTTTAGATCCAACCACTTTGAATAAATCTATTGAAAAGGAGCATTAAGTAGAGAAAAGGAAAATTTTAGATTTTTGTAGTTTGAAACCATTGTGATAAATAGAGCATTTGCTCCTATAGGAGCAAATGCTCTATTTATCACAATGGTTTCATGAAGTGATTTTTACAGAGGCGTAGAAAGGCGTATTTATGGAGGAAAGGGTTAAAGAGTTTGGATCCTGATGAGATGCAGAGTTACTCTCTGTCTCATTCCAATTCCTTGGGCTAACACAGAAATGACTGAATGAGAGTGAATTTACTTTTACAATTCCTTTTGTTTTTAACTGAAGTTTTTACTGTAGTGATTTGAACTGAACAAGTATGTTTGTAATTGCAAGATATGTCAAAATCGATGTTTGTCATACAAATTGGTTTATAGTGATTATTTGACAAATTTCGGTATGAGTACAAATGTTTGTATAACAAAATTGGAACGTTTTATTTTAAACACTGTAAATTTGCCACTATCACAGTACATGTATTTTCTTATACTGGAAATCTGTAAATTTCGCAAAATTGGCTCCCATGTTTTAATCTCGTTCATGTTAAAGATTTGCTTTTAACTAATACTTTGTTGTTTTTGTTTGCTTGCTGGAGGTCTAATATGTTACATTAATACAAAGTGTTTGCTAACCCTTTACTCCATAAATACACCTTTGCAAACAGAGAAGACCCAGATCAGATGGCTCCTGTAGGAGCTGTCAGATCAGGGTCTGTTCTGTTTAGATTTAGATATGAGTCTACAGTTCCTGCCATGACCAAAAATTTCTGTGTCCATGTGTTTTATAACAATTAACCAAACTAATATTCACAGTGTCATTATTTCATACATGAATATTCATGGAGTAAATGTTTAAACCCTTTACTCCATGAATATTCATGTAAGAAATAATGACTTCATGAATATTAATTAGATTAATTATTAAATGGACACAGAAACTTTTGGCCAAGGCAGAAACTGTAGAGTTATATCAATAATTATCATAAGCAAACAGAGCAGACCCTGATTAGATGGCTCCTAGAAGATCTGTCTGACTTGGGTCTACGCTGTTTGAAAAGGCATAAAAAGGCGTATTGATGGAGTAAAGGGTTAAGTATGCAATCTTAGTGTCAAATAGTTTGGACCCTGCTGAGGCATAGTTATTTCATTTCTCATCCAGATTCAAACTGTTTGTACAAGTTGTTACAAATTTACTTACTGTGTAAGAAGAGATGATTTCAAAGGAATATACAGTAAAACCTCGATTATTCAAAATTTTAGTATAGAAGAATTTAGACCCTTTTAGGCAAGTGGCTGCTTAATGCAGGGTGAAAGTCATGACTTTCACCCCGCATTAAGCTGCCACCTGTCTTAAAGATCAATAATTTAGTGTTCAAATAATCGAGATTGTACTGTACTTGTATGTAGAAAGATTGTTGTATATTTGGAATGATTGGCAATTTGATGTACATGTTACTTATTACTAGTTATGTTTTGTGATGCGGAATCTACATTACTGCCTGTGCTTGCACACCAGTGTCTCTAATAATACTGTTTTACTTCTTTTACCATTTAGTTTGTCTGATTTATAAAGAATAAAGTTGAGGTATTTGCTGTGGCCTATTTGATGTGGTGGCATAGTCATTGTGGTGCAAAAACATTAACCCAGTACCTTATGAATATTCATGTAAAACTCCGCCCATGTTAACCATTTACTCCATGAATATTAATGTAAAAATATTGACAACATGAATATTAAATAGATTTGTTTTTTGTAATTGGACATAAACACATTAATTTTTGGATATGACAGAAACTGCAATGACATCATACATATATATTATCTATATGATTTCATAAGCAAACAGAGCAGACCCTGATCAGATTGCTCCTACAGGGGCCATCTGATCTGGGTCCTCTCTGTTTGCAATGATGTAGAAAGGTGCATTTATGGAGTAAAGGGTTAATATTAATTTAATTCTTGTATTAAAATATAAAATAGGGAAATGCTTTGCCAAGGCAGAGGAGAATTAGAAATATAACGCAATCAAACAGAGCAGACCTTGACCAGTCAGCTTCAACAGGATCTGTCTGGTGTGAGTCCCAATTTGTTTGCAAAGGCATTAAAAGTGACATTATCAAGTAAAGGGTTGTAACTTGTAACATATGTCACAGTGATTTGACAAAGGGCATAACTTTGACCTTGGTCAGAAGCTTGGATTTGGCTGAAATCTTAACTAACAGTGAAGCAATGGCATCAGCAGACTTATTCTTGTACATTTGGGTTCTTTTCATCTCTTTTCAGTATTTATTACATATTTCATATATATATTTTAATTTTTTTTGTGGAATGACAAGTCAGACTGAAAAGCTGTACAGGTGATTTTTTTCTGTCTTATTTATATATTTATGCATATTTAATGCCGATTGCACATATTGGAAACATGTCAGTACTTTTAAGAAAGAAAAGATTTGACTTGTTTTGTTGATGGACAACCTTTTAAGTTTAGTTTATGAACCTACAAACATATTTTCTTTGTTATTCCAGTATTTTGTCTTCTCTTTTAGTATGCATATGTTTGAAATCTTTTTAGCCCTCTAACCCTTTCCTTCATTAAAACCTGTTTTCACGCATTTGCAAACAGATTAGACCCAGATCAGATGGCACCTATAGGAGCCATCTGATCAGGGTCTGCTCTGTTTGCTTATGGAATTTGATAGATCTGTTTGCAAATGTGTGAAGACATGTTTATATGAAGGAAAGGGTTAAATACCGATGAACTAACACACTGTGGAAACTCAGCATTCAAAGGATTAATACTGAAGATTCCTATTATTGGTTCAGTTATTATATTCTGGCATGTTCACACTTTCCCTTTTCAAAAAATTATAAGAAATGAAAACATCATGAATATTTATTAGCTGAATTTTTCAAGGAATAGTTTAGCTTTGACATAAACTGTAGAATCAGATCTATATCATGTCAAAAGCAAACAGAGCAGACCCTGATCAGACGGCTCCTGTTGGAGTCGTCTGATCTGGATCTACTCTGTTTGCACATGGGTGAAAATGCGTTAATATGAGGGAAAGGGTTAATGAACAGTCAGAATTAGTAGGTGTGGTAAAGCCTGTATGCTTTTATGAATAATTACTGTAGAAAGTATCAACCTGTTACTGTATTGGATTCTGATTTTAAGCAAAGTCGTTTTCTCTCATGAAGTAGTCCTCATAGTTTTCCATGATGTTTTTTTTATCATAATACATGTATCACCATTTTGAAATATCATCTGTTGTGGCATTGCAAGAACCGGAGGGCTAAGCACAAAACTATTGTACCTTCTTGTTTAATCCTTTCTCTCATCTATCCCTCATCCCCATTCATGTAAGAAATAGTGACATCATGAATATTTATTAGCTGAATTTTTCTAATGGCATATATACACATTAATTTTTGCTATTGGCACAAACTGTAGAATCAGATCTATTATAATTTCATATAAAGCAAACAAAGCATACCCTGATGAGACAGCTGCTATCGGAGCAATCTGATCTGGGTCTACTCTGTTTGCAAAAGCGTGAAAAAGTATTTATATGAAGTCAAGGGTTAACCCTTTCTTCATGAATATTCATGTAAGAAATCGTTTCAGTGGCTCCGATATTCAATGGTTTTCCATTTCTTTTCATAAACAATATTAGTGACACACAGTGATTACTAGTGAGTGTAGATACTCAGTGTCTCGTCTCTTTCCAATTTTCGCAAGTGTTGTCATAAATTTGTTTATATAACCCTTTCCTCCAATGACGCTTTTCTATGCCTTTGCAAACCGAGTAGACCCAGATCAGATGGCTCCTATAGGAGTCATCTGATCAGGGTCTACTCTGTTTGCTTACAACATAATATAGATCTAATTGTACACTTTCTGTCTTGGTTAAATATTTGTGTGTTCATGATGCAGCCAAGTTAGATACCTCATGTGATTACTTCTTACATGAATATTCATGGAGTACAGGGATACTGTATTTACAGTAGTTTTGTGCCAAGCCCTTGTAATATGATCAGCGATCTCATGTGAGAAATATATAGCCCACCTATTTTGTATGCAATTCAGTGCTATGATTCAATGCAATTTTAAGAGGAGCAAGAAATTCTTTTGTGACTAACTTTGTGTTTCTATTTTTGGATGTAGAATACTAGCTTATGACTAAATGTATTTAAACAATGTAGATTTAGATCATAGGACGACTAAGGTGCCTGGTGATCAATGTTTTACTGTTAGCATTTTCAAATTCTTTCATTATGACCTTTAGCATTATAAAACATAGTCTGCAAATAATGTGATCTGCTTCACTTTTTCTTACTTTTTCGGTTTGAAATGATCAGTATTAAACAGTTTTTAACCTGATGTGACACTCACTTACTTGGTGTCTCATCTGGATCAAAACTGTTAACAAGAAGGTATTGGAAACCCAGCTTTGAACGGCTTAAGGTTGAGACAGAATAATGCTTGACATTTTTTAAACATCGCCTTAGATTTAGATGAATTAGATATTTCATAGTACTGTACCATTTCCTTCTTCGTTGTACCTATGAATTTGTTTCTTTTCTTTACCAGTCACAACTGCTTCAGGTGTATGTTTATCTAGGGAAAATCTCAACATTTTCTTTTCTATATTTTTGTATTTAATTCATACCCCCTGACTGATGAAATGCATTCTTTTCTACTTGTTAACACTTTAAAGCAGTTACTTAAATAGTGAATATTTTCTATTTCGGCTCACTGAATAGAAATAAATTGTTATTTTCTACCATATTCATAGTGTGTTATTATTTGTTTTCCTGCTAGTGCCTTAACATTTACCAATGTCTCGATTACAGTAGAACCTGCCCTAACCCTTTCCTCCATAAATACGCCTTTCTACGCCTCTGTAAAAGTCACTTTTTGAAACCATTGTGATAAATAGAGCATTTGCTCCTATGGAGCAAATGCTCTATTTATCACAATGGTTTCAAAACTACAAAATTCTAAAAAAAAAAATCCTTTTCTCTAGTTTAATGCTCCTTTTCGGTAGATTTATTCAAAGAGGCTGGATCTAAAAATAGCCATGAGGAAATGGGTTAAGGGGCCAGTAATTTATTGAACATGGGAGTCTTAAAAAGCAGGTGGTTGCTTAATGAAGGGCAAAAGTAATGCAAAAAGCTCCAAGGAGCTTTCTGCATTACTTTTGACCTGCATTAAGCTACCACCTGCCCTACAGACCCATAATTATCTTTTTGATGACCACTTGACCCTTTCCCTGTTCTATATTTATTCCGAATTTCAGTACCTGCTGAATATTCATGGACGAAATAGTTATAATGAATTATGGCAGGTGGAACATTGTAGCCATTTTAGAAACTAAAGAAACAGATCTATCAAACTCCATTAGCAAACAGCATACCCTGACCAGACAGCTCCTGTAGGAGCCATCTGATCTGGGTCTACTCTGTTTGCAAATGCGAGAAAACGTGTTTATATGAAGGAGAGGGTAAAGACAGGTTCTACTATATATGAACCATTTACTTTTTTTAGCCTTTACTGCTACAGAGTAGATCCAGATCAGACAGCTCCTATAGCAGCTGTGTTATCAGGGACTGCTCTATTGGCTTCTATACTCCAAGTCTGTGTGCGACAGCAGTATAGTTCCTCCTTATGTCTCCCACCACAGTGGTGTGGGAGACATATTGATTTACTCCTTTCTGTCTGTCTGTCCGTCGGTCAGTCTGTCTGTCACAAAATCTGATCTAAATGTGGAACAGGGAAAGGGTTAAGCAAATCACCTAACACAGACCAACAATGAGACATCAATTGGCCATGTAAGAGCTGTTTTAATCTGATTCTATCATATCAATGTGTACTTCTGTCTCTCATATTCAATTAAGTGTTCGAAGTTCCATTCATCATACCATCGGCAGCTGCCATACTCGTATTCATCACAGGAAACACGTGATTGACCGGGAGAACGAGATGGTAGCGATGGCTCAGGTGGGCGCTTTCCAAGCGAGTAGAAGCTCTTGTAATAATACCTGGGTACAAAGAATACACAATTAAATGCTACTGGTAAAATTGACATTTTTATCATGGATAAAATATTAAGATTTCTCTGAATGAGAGAATAAAGTTAAAACCAGCAAAATGAAAGCTTCTAGTGAGTCTACACTGTTATTCAATATTTAATAGCAATGTATAATTGTCAAACTATATCGACTATATCATTAGAACCCTTCCCTTCATGAATATTCATAAATATAAATTAGATTTTCATAATTGCTTATGAACACAGGAGTTTTGGGCCATTGCAGAAACTAGTCTCATCTATATTATTTTACAAGCAAGCTGAGCAGACCCTGATAAGATGGCTCCTACAGGAGCTGTCTGATCTGGGTCTACTCTGTCTGCAAATGCATGGAAAGGTGTTGATAAGAAGGAAAGGGTTAATACAATATTGATGGGCTAATCCCATTCAAAAATACTGCTTTCAAAGTGGTATACCCTTTACCTAACAGAGGAACTTTCATGCCTTTGCAAACAGAATATACATGTACAGTAAAACCTCTCTATAACGGCCATTAAATTACATCAAGTATTTTGTGTTGAAAGCAGGTGGCTGCTTAAAGCAGGGTGAAAGTAAAACAGAACGCTCCTATAGGAGCGTTCTGTTTTACCTTCACCTTGCTTTAAGCAGCCACCTGCCAAATAACAAATAATTAACACAATTTAGTGGCCGTTATAGAGAGGTTTTACTGTACTCATATTAGACAGCTTCTACAGAAACCGTCTGATCAGGGTCTTCTCTATTTGCATATGGAATAATACAGATCTGAGTCTACAGTTTCTGCCCTGGCTAAAACATTCCTATATTCATATGCCATTATAAATCTTAATCGAATTCATACTCATGATGTCAATTTCTCACATGAATATAATAATCAGGTAAAGGGTTAAAATTGCTTTTTACTGACCATCTCTGCAGTATGTACTTGTGCCCTTTCACCACCTTCTTGGCCTGATGGATTGACATGGGCTCACACTTGCCACTCTCATCCATGTTGTTCCACATCAGAGCCCGGCCTTTCCTGGGACGAGCCCATATACCCAGCTCTGCCGAAAGAGGCAATGTAAAGTAAGTATTAGGGACTAGGCACAATGAGGATTCTGTAAAATTCACTTTTTGAAATGACTGATAAATAGAGCATTTGCTATATGGAGAAAATGCTCTATTTATCATGATGGTTTCAAAACTACAAAATTCTACAATTCTCCTTTTTTCTAATAAATGCTCTTTTCAGCACATTTATTCACAGAGGTTGGGTCTAAAAATAGCCTATGAGATATTTGGTAATTAAATTTTATGAATGTGTCTTTAAAAGTAGGTGGTTGCAAAATGAAGGATGCAAGTAATGCAGAAAGCTCCTTTGCAGAGCTTTTGGCAGGACTCATCCTGCATTAAGCTAACACATGCTTAGACAGAGAATTAGACCTCATTTGGTGGTCACTGTTACTGTATATCATCATCACATAAGTAAACATTTTTGTAAACTGGAAACCAGACATTGAAAAGTGGTGTACGTTCAGGATCAATATTGTATCATCAGTTTTATAACTAAGAAAACAAGACAAGCAACAGTTGGATTTGCATGTTAACAGACTGAAAATTGAATCACTCTTTCAGGGCTACAGATAGATGTGCGTACTAAAATCATCATTTCTCCACCAAAGCCTATGTTGAAACTAATCTTTAGAATCATTTCTTCGAGACGATTCTGAACAGTGGTCTCAACATAGGGTTTGGTTGAGACGATTCTAAACAGTGGTCATGGTCACAACATAGGGTTTGGTTGAGAAAGAAATAAGTTATTCTTGAGAATGTTTTCTATGAAGTAAAGGGTTAAAAATCTTCAAATGGTTAGGTCCACACCTGGGAAGTCAGTTTCTCCTCCCTCATCAACTGTGTCAAGGTAGACAAGGACTGTGGCCATCCTGTCCCTTTGCTCATTGTCCTCTGTACAATCTGTGTGACTCTTGTAGCCTGAAGATAACAAAGCACATGGATGGATGACTGAATAAATGGCGAAATTGAGAGACTGCTGATGGATGTTTGAATGAATAACTGGATACATAAATGAATACATGTACACGAACAAAGGAATGTATAGAAAGATGAGTAAGTGGTTTTACAGCGCTACATCAATGAATGATGAGATGATGATGTTAAATGATCAACAGAAAGACGATTTTGACTATAAGCACCATGCATATTAATTAGATGAATATCTATGACGACATATGAACACAGAAAAAGCAGACTCCTATAGGAGATTTAGCTTTCTGCATTACTCTTGACTTGAATTAAGCTACCATTTGCATTAAAGAACTAGAATTCTTTTAATGGTCACTTAACCCTTTCCCTGTTCTATGTTTATTTCAAATTTTGATACCTACTGAATATTCATGAACAAAATAGTAACAATGAAACCTTGAAGGTGGAACATTGTAGCCATTTTAGAAAGCAAAGAAACAGAACTATTCAAATTCCACTAGCAAACAGAACAGACCCTGATTAGACGGCTCCTCTAGGAGCCGTCTGATCTGGGTCTACTCTGTTTGCAAATACGTGAAAACACGTTTATATGAGGGAAAGCGTTAAAGAGGTTTTACTGTAGAACAGAACCTGTATACTGCACCACTTAATTTTCAATATTAATTTTAAGATTAATTTTAAGATTATTGTAATGTCATCCTATACGGAATTGCACAGTGTGATATAGATAAACTACAGCGAATCCAAAATATGTGCGCTAAACTCGTTTTGAATAGGAAATGGTCAGACAGCTCCAAACAATCTCTTAAAGACTTACATTGGTTACCTATCAAAGCTAGGATCACTTTTAAGAGAGTGACATACATGTACAATTGCTCTCTCAACCACGCTCCCGTTTATCTGACAGAACTTCTCGTAAAGCCAGCACCAACACGCTGTCTGAGATCGGCAGACAAAGCTCAAGAGATGTATGCTGTGCCTTTCAACAAGAGAAAGACCTTTAGTGATAGAAGTTTTGGGACAGTAGGTCCCAGACTTTGGAACGGGCTTCCTAGCGAGATTAAAAGAGCAGAAAATGTTGAATCTTTTAAAAGAAAGTTAAAAACGCATTATTTCAGACACTTTGACTCACTTTTTAATATTTCGTAGAAACTGTCCGTGTGTTTTAGATGTATAAAGTACTTTATATAAAGTCTGGGTTTTAGTATATTACAACAGTTTTTTAACCATCGTTTTATGGATATTAGTTTTTTATGCATTCTTAAATGTATATTCATGTATTGTATATCCTCTATCGATTTTTATTTGTCGCTGATTTTATTTATGTCAATGTACAACGCCATTGAATGCATTATTTGCAAAAATAAGCGTTTAACCAAGTGATTAAGTTTCAAGTTTCAAAAATATATAAGAGTCTTGAAAAGCAGATGATTGCTTGACATTCAAGATTCAATAGGGTTTTTCCCCCATGCAATAACCCTTTCCCTGATGAATATTCATATAAAAAGTGACTTCATGAATATTTATTAGGTGATTTTTATAATGGCATATGTACATAGGATTGTTCCGTATTGGTAGAAATTGTAGGATCAGGTCAAGTATCCCATTACCTCATAGGCTATTTTTAGATCCATTCACTTTGAATAAATCTACCGAAAAGGAGTATTAACTAGAGAAAAGGAAAATTTGAGAATTTTGTAGTTTGAAACCATTGTGATAAATAGAGCATTTGCTCCTATAGGAGCAAATGCTCTATTTATCACAATGGTTTCACAAAGTGACTTTTACATCTGAAGTCATCAATATGAGGGAATGGGTTATACATGTAATTTAATAATCAAACAGAGCAAACTTCAGACGGCTCATACAGAGACCATCTGATATGGGCCTACACTGTTTGTAAAGACGTAATAAGGCTGAATGAATTAAAGAATCATTAAATGAAACGATGAATAAATAAATTATATCCAGAAATGGTATATTAACTCTCACTGTTAATGGGGAATCTGTGATCACTTTTGTGAAATATTTAACAAGCGACTCTTTCAAGTAAAAGGCAAACTATAAAACATACACATACCTATTCCGAGAGGGTATGAGGTAATTTGGAATTTCCCACCATTGGCGGGTGAGAGCCCCATGGCTTGCTCTACACGGTTCTCAAAGATATTGGCGAACCTGCTCTCCCCAGGGTAGAAGGCCGTACTATAGCTCCAGTTGCCCTTGAGCCAGGTCTTGAGCTGGGACGAAAATGAGCTGTTCACGCATGTGGTACCTAAAACACATTAACAATTTCCCTCATATAAGACCTTTTGTCGCCTCTGTTAAAGTCACTTTTTAAACCATTATGACAAATAGAGCATTTGCTCCATATATGGACTAAACAGTCCTAAAAAGTTTCCTTTTCTCTAGTAAATATTCCTTTTCTGTAGACAAAGACGGTGGGTCTAAAAATAACCTATGAGATAATGGGTTAACCATTTCATAAAAGGTAGTGTCCCATCATCGTTTGACCATTTACCTGACGAGGCGCATTTTGACGCGTAGTAGGAGCCATCTAGATCTATCAGTGTCTGATCTATTCGCTTATGGAACAATAAAGTCTGATTCTTTTTGTCGTGATAAAATATTCCCTGTTCGCGTGTCATTGAATAAAATTTCTGCTCATTAATATTTATTAAATATTTATTAGGAAAACCTACATAGAAACAAACAAATCATAAGGAAAAGGAATTACGATATTTAAAGTCCTTTCAGCATGAAAGGTTTAATTGTGCTAGAGCATTTTAACCCTTCTCTTGCTGAACTTTAAAATACGTGTCTCCTTCTTTACCCATGCCCTGTTGTATAATTACATATATCTTCACTGTTTACAAGTATTTCGCTGCGCAATCACTGCTGTGGTGTGCACTGGTTGCTCAATCAACTTGTAAAGAGTGTAGACCCTGATGAGACAGCTCCTGCAGGAGCTGTCTCATCTGGGCCTTCACTATTTACAGGTAGGTATATTGACGTTAATAGCAAGCGAAGGGTTAAATGAGAAACAATGCAGACCCTGATCAGAGGGCTATTTTATGCCCATCTGACCTTGGTCTCTACTACATTGTTTTGCAAATGCAAATTCTCACATTCAAGATGAAATTTATTTAGAGTTCATGTGATTAAATAAGATTAATGGAGATTTAAAAAATGTTTGGTTTATATGTCAATGGCTTAGTACGCTTTTGACCTTATTACCTCCCTGTTCATTATTCATGTAAGAAACTATGACAGTATGAATATTTATTAGCTGAAGTTTTATAATGTTTTATAATGTAAGCTTTTCAGGTAATTTTATATGGCCTTGACAAAGTTTGTAGAAGCATATCTATATCATGTCAAAAGCAAACAGAGCATACCCTGATCAGATTGCTCCTACATGAGCCATCTGAACTGGGTCTGCTCTGATTGCAAATGCGTGCAAAATACTTTTATCTGAAGGAAATTATTAAGAAATTGACTAAACAGTTATCCTATGTCAAAATCGGTTAAAAAAGTAAAAACATTCTCTAAAGCGATGTTTACTGTATTAACCATCTACATGTACTCCGTGATTATTCATTTAAGAAATAATGACATCATGAATATTTATCTGCTGAATATTTATTTCATATGTACACATGAATTCTTAGTTTTTGGTAGAATCTGCAGTCAGACCTGCTATAATTTCATAAGCAAACACAACAGACCCTATAGGAGCCGTCTGATCTGGATCTACTCTGTTTGCAAACGCGTGAACAGGCATTTATATGGAGGGAATGGTTAAACTATCATCTGATCTGGCATTATAACTGTTATTGCCTATTGGTGATTGCAATAGAGAGGTTTAACTGTATACATGTATTGTCCTAGTGTCGTCATTGTTAGAATGTCAAGCAAGTGAATTCGGCTACAGAGTACAGTTTTCAGTTCATTTAACCGTCGACGCAATGACGTTTCTTTACATACATATATACATGTATAGTATAGTAAATGAGCTATAATATAAAATAAGTTTCCGTGTTGTTTTATGTTATAAAGTAAGACTTATGGCAACCTTTGAAAATGCACGCATCAGTCACGCGAACATACATGTAGCAGATAAGAGAAAATCACTTTCAAACATTCCATACAAGCAGGGGCACCATATGCAGTATTATACACGTACAGTAAAATATCTCTAAATGGACTTTAAGTAAAGAATAAACAAGATATTTAAATGCTGCTTAATACAGGGTGAAGGGTCATGCAGAAAGTCCCCTTTGGGAGCTTTCTGCATAACTTACACTATGCATGAAACTGTCACCATCGTGATCCTTTACTCAATAGAAATGCATTTCTGCACATTTGTCGTCTGATCAGACGTCGGGTTTGTTGCTTATGAAATAGCAACTATTTCTACTGTTTCTTTCATGGAAAAAAATCCATTGTTCGTGAAGCCATAATATAAAAAGTCAAATTTTAACCATTTCGCTGCCAAACTCTGTCGTCTGCTAACTTTGTCGTCTGCTACAAATTTTCATTCTTTTGATTTTCTTCATTTTTGTTTCAAAAACATAGTAACAGTAACAAACAGTTTGGATTCTGATGAGACGCCGAGTTACTCGGCGTCTCATCTGGATCCAAACTGTTTGCATAGGTAATCACATATCCGGCATTGGCAGCGAAAGAGTTAATGTTCATTGAGTAGGCCTGAAGGGTTCACTCTTTCGCTACCAACTTTTGTCGTCTGTAAACTCTGTCGTCTGCTACAATTTTCAGTTCTCATTTTGTCCTTATTTTTCTATTGTAAAATAGTAACAGTAACAAACAGATTGGATCCTGATGAGACTCCGAGTTACTCGGCGTCTCATCTGGATCCAAACCGTTTGCATAGGTAATGACAGATGGCGACAATGGCAGCGAAATATTTAAAGACCCAAATTGATACTGAAATGAAATTCAAGTTTAGGGAAGTAACTATTTTCGATATGAAAAATCGGATAGAAATTAAATTGAAGCAGACGAAATGTGCCATTTTCATTGCCAGGATAGGAGTTACACACCAATACAAATCTAGAATATGTTACGTGAATAACACCTTACCCTCAGCAAAGTCACGTGGGGTCACGTGAACCCTATGTTTTCCCGCGTTCTTCAAATGTTTCCGCAACGTGGCTATAGTGTCGAAGCAAAGTATCGGGTCACTCTTGGACTGGTCTTGCACGTGTTGGTTGTGCACTCTCATCAGTCCATCACATTCTTGCTCTGACAGAAACTCATCAAACATCCATATTCTGAAAAGCATTCTCAGCTTGAGCCACTTAATCTTAATTATCAAATCTAAACACGGTGATTAAATTTAGTCAAACTTTGTTATCGATGCCTGTGGTTCGATACAAAACTACATGAAGCATGTTTAAATTTTGACATAATTATTACAGCCTGCCGAACATTCACATTTTCATGTTTAATTTTACACAAAAAATGTCCAAATGTCGAGTTACTCTTCTCATCTGACGTCTACTGTTTAGGAGATGTGTAAATGTGTAGGAGAAGCATCGCAGATTTGTTCATACATGTAGTTTATTATAGTGAGTGAGTGAGTGAGTGAGTTGGGTTTTACGTTTTATAGTGAGTCAGTGGTCATTATATGGATAAACATGGTTGTCGTAAAATGCAGAAATGAAAATAATGCAGAAAACGTCATGGGAGCATTAACCCTTTCCTTCATAGGCTATTTTTAGATATAACCTCTTTGAATAAATCTACCGAAAAGGGAGCATTAACTAGAGAAAAGGAAAAAAATAGAATTTGGTAGTTTGAAACCATTGTGATAAATAGAGCATTTGCTCCTGTAGGAGCAAATGCTCTATTTATCACAATGGTTTCACCAAGTGTCTTTTACGGAGTCGTCAAAAGTCGTCAATATGAGGGAATGGGTTAAGCTGCCATCTTTCAGCTTCCTTTAATGCCCAGAATTATGTATTGTTTTGATGTTTTTTATAGAGAGGTTTGATGTTCTTTCCACAACCTCTTAAAATTATCATCATCATAATCATGATGATGATGATCATCATCACCACCATCAACAACAATATCATTAATACCATCATCAGCATCAGTAGCAACAGCAAAACAACATTGTCATCATAAACATCACATTCACCATCATTATCATTATCATCATCATCATCATCATCACTACCACAACCTACACTATCATAACCAGCATAATCAGTTCCATCATCATCAACAACATTGCCATTGTCACCAGTAGTGGAATCGTTGTTATCGTAAATATCATCAGCATCAGCAACAATTTCATCATCATTATCATCATCACTATCACATCCGTCATCATGAACATCAATATCACAATTATCAACAATATCATCATATTATCATAGTTCACATCATTAACTTCATAATTATTAACAGCATGTAATCATCCTTCATCGACACTTTATGACCATTGTAATGCCAAGTATACCATTAAACTCTCTAATGTACGCGATCACTGTAAAACATTCTGTAACGTTTCTTACACTCCTACTTACTTTACGCTGCTGTTGTTTGGCTTCTGTGGCAACAATTCCATCGGCGGTATCCTTCGTCCATCTGCAAATATTTTCTTTGGTGTGGTAGTTTTCTGAAACGTCGGTTTAAAATCTTTTATTTCTTTTGGCATATCTGGCTTCGTTTTACCTGCCTTGTCGTCTTTCTTCAGTGGACCCTTAGATGTTGCTGCTGACTTTGAATTTGGCTTCGGTGGACGTGACTTCGATTCCGTTTGCTCAGCTGAGGTTTTGTCAGTTTTTGATTTAGTTTTTTGTGTCGTTCCCTTCTTTGGCGTTCGTTTGGTATTCGTTGGATTTTCAGGAAACAGTTCTATTGTTTCTGGTTCAATTTCAACGGCAAGTTTCTCTGATTCAGGACTAACTGGAGTCAGCTTCAGGGGTATATTGGTGTCTTCATCTGCTGTTTCAGATGTTTCGCCTACCAGAGCATCTTCCTCCCGCTTGTTATTGTCGTGGTCATTTTGTTCTTTTGAATATGTCTCCATGTAAGATAATTCTTCCGATTCGATGTCTATATCAGCTAGTTCGTCTACCATTAAGTCTTCTTTATCATGTATGTTCATGTTATCGTCTGTTTTGTTTTCTTGGCTACGAGTCTGTATTTGATCTGTGGCTCTTTTGACTTTACCTTCTTTAATCGCTGCCACCTGCTCGACAACGCCTTGTCCAGACTTTCCGTGAATTGCAGCAGTCCCATCTTGGTGCTTCAGAGATTCTATGGTACTGGACACTCCCGGATAAACTACAACTGTTAAAACCACTCCCATAAAGAAGAAAAACGCAAACTTGTATACATCGCTAGAACTTTGTGCATGTCCCAGTTCAATACGTCGAAGTCTTTCTTCAATAGAATCAGTTACATCATTTTCCTGTTTGTTATTTTCAGTTGTATCAGGTTCTGGTTTTCGGCTATTTGCACGTGCAGATTTTCCCATTATAAAAATCCCTCGTGTCTAATATATCTTTATATCAGCCCTGCGTTCACGCAATCTTAAACCAAGTTAGTCAGAAACATAACTCACTGCTTTCTCAAGGATGTAGGTAGCTATTGATATATGTCATATGTAAGATGTATACAGTAGATTTTCGCTAACGCGACCACGTGATTTAGTAACATAGGAATCTTATAAGCACGTGCTAACTTAATACAGGCGAAAGGAATGCAGAAAACTCCTATAGGAGCTTTCTGCATAACTTTTGTTCTTACATTAAGTTATCACATTTTTTTTTTAAAAAATCCAGAACTAGACTTCATTTGAAGTCGTATAAGCGAGACTTCGCTGTATTTACTATCTTGAGCAAAGATAGCACTGGTGATATGAAGAGTTTATCAGTTTTTCGCCAGAAAGATAGGACAAGTAAACAACTGTGTACGTGAAATACACTTAACACTTTACGTCATGAATATTCATGTCAGAAAAAAAATGACATTGAATAGCAATTAGATGCTTTTCTTATAATGGAATATAAACACATGAAGGATTGGCCATGGTAAAGATTATAATAGTGTTAGATCTATAGTGTAAGCAACAGAGCAGATCCTGATCGTACATCTCATGCAGGAGTCGTCTGGTCTTGGTCTACTACGTTTGCAAACCGTTAATATGCGTATCTATGGAGTAAATTGCGAAATCCTGTAACTCCTCACGAGTTCCAGATCTACAGATGAAAATGCATACCCAAATACTAAAATCGTCATTTCTTCACAAAACCCTATACTGTGACCACTCTTTTAGAAGATCAATCAAATTCCAGTAGCAAACAGAGCAGACCCTGATCAGACGGCTACTATATAGGAGCCGTCTGATATGGGTCTACTCTGTTTGAAAGTGTGCGAAAACACGTTTATATCAAGGGCATAGTTAAAAACAGAGACATGTACATACATGTATGTACAGTAAAACCCGGCTAATGCGACGATCTAAAATGGGTATAATTCTGGGTGTTAGATGCAGGTGGTAGCTTAATGCAGGACAAAGGTAATTCAGAAAACTGCAAGAGGAACTTTCTGCATTCATTTTGTCCTTCATTAAGCAACCACCTGCTTATAAAGACATCCATGTTTATTCATTAACAGGTCGTATTAGAGGGGTTCTACTGTATATTATGTCTCTGTTAAAGGCAGAACAATATTTTATCTAGACGTGTACATTTATAATACATCGTTCTGTTCTGTTCTGATAGAAACCTGTTGAGAAGGTTCGTCTGTGCATCCGTTTAGCTTTCAGCTTCCGGGCACATATGTGCGCATCCTAACCGATGCAATGCACCTACTCTATAGCCCTTTAGGCCGTTAAATCAATCATAATGTTTCATTAAGCGGTGGTCACAACCCGCCGTACGTGCAAGTGCGTGTTGTCTTCGTTCAAAAACGTGGGGAAATTTTTGGGATCCGTACGTGGTGAGTACGGCCTCCGTACGGATTTAGGAGCACGCAGACACGCCGTAGCACTTTTAGTGCATGCAAAACTTTCGCTGCGTTCGAGCTGCGTTCGGGATACGGATTCACCAACGTACGGGTGACGCACGTGCTTCTACAGCCAACGTGCGCACAACGTACTGACTCCGTGAGTGTTTTAATCCCCCCCCCCCCACACACACACAGTCGCTTGCTCTACAGACGGCGCATTTAGCACGTGCATGTTGCGCACGTGATAAGTACGTGGTCTGTGCTCACTCGGCACTTCCCAAGTTCTACTGTCCAATGAACTGACAAAACTCACGTGGACCGTACGTGAGCAGCACGTGGACCGTACGGGCCTCCGTACGATAATGCGGCAATCGCACGGAGATCGTACGTTGTGAGCACGTTGTAAGCACTTTCAACTCACTTACCGCGCGTGCAACGTACGATGCACGCAACCGACCAGGACGAGGATGTCGTGCGTCCCACGTACGAACACACCTTGCGCAACCGTGCGTGTGACGTGCGTTCCTCCCTGCATTTGCTACTTCTTCCCCACGTTTTCAGAAAAACGTAGCAGCCCTGGCCTCCCAAAAAAACGTACGTGCTAAAACACGTACGGCGGGTTGTGACCAGGCCTTTACTGAGCGATTAATTATACAGTGTATGAATGAATGGTCTAATCTGGAACGACAAGTGATAGATCTTTTGAATTTCGTTACCAAATGCAATCAGCCTTTTGAGTGGCCCAATCAAGTATATCGAAACATAATTAGTGGCGAGAACAACAAAAGGAAAACAAAGGAAATGCGCGAAAAGTATAGATTAACACTCGCAGAAAATGTTGCCAGGGCATTGTTTTTGTTCATTTTTTTTTGGTCTTAGATATTTTTTTAAATCCGGAGATTCGACAAAAATTCCGGAGATCCTGAGGTCTGATGAAAAATCTGGAGATTTAGGAAAATCCAGAGGCATGTCTGTCACACACTGTGTAACAATTAAAACTCTATCGATTCTCCAAACAGCGAATATAACAATTATATTTGTGGCAAATCTAATGTTCGTTGGAAATTTATTTTCCTGCTTTTTGGTTTATTTTCTGTTGAAATCTTCTTCTTATTTGATTTTGGATGAATGAAGAAATTTCAAGTAAAATCGGTAATTGCTATGCAGAGTTTACAGTCTAAACTTAAAATTCAAAATAAATATTTATATGTGTAATAGGTAGCCATATTTTAAAATATTGAGTTTTAGAGATGTAAAAAAACTCAAAGCTATCCCCATGGTATATTTTGTGCAAAGCAATATAGTTCATGTTATTTTTTAAATGCGAACAATTAGACTCTCACTGGATTTTGTCTGCGTTATCTGTGGCTCTCAAAGTAGCAACATGTATATGTATTTTCTATGAAAATAATTTTATTCAATGCAAATTATTCAATGCATAGTGAAAATCAGATTATTGAGGCGGCACCGATTACTTAATTCTTTCGACAATTATACCTGTTCCAAAACCGCCAAAGTGTTGTAATTATTCATTGGCTGTCGTCCCAACCGATCGAACCAATGAAAATCGTGTAACGACAATTGTAGTAACAGGTGCGTGCAGTCGAAAACAACAAGATCTTGCATGGTTGTCAATGAAAAATTCTGGAAAATATTGGAATATTGCTTCATTGAAGTTAAAAATATTTATGCTGTTGCTCTAAATTGGTTAAGTCGTACAATATTTATGACATGGAATGATGCGAAATACCCACCAGAGTGCTGAGGCATTGAAATTACTGTGGTAACATAGGACGCGCTGAGGTGGGTGGGGAACGTTTCTGCTAATTATTTGGATCCAAAGAATGTAAAGGCATTGATTGGCTTGTTTTATGATGCATTTTTGAACTGTTCAAAGATTTACAGTATTGTGATTGCAATGCCAATGTGACTTAGCTAGATGATATTCACATAGTAGTTATTATTTACAGAAAGGTATAATGAAGATTCCAAACATGCTTGTACAGTAATTGCTTTCTTAAGACCCGCATGCAGTGATTTGTGTGTTTCTAGTAAATTTAATTGTTGTTTTACATTTGTTTTTTGGAAATAGAATTTGTAATTAATGAATATTGCTGAATTTTCATCAGTTATGAAATTAACATGATATTTACTTGCTGAGAACTGGTGCTGGAGAAATCGCCTAATGACGAAATAGCCTACAATTAGATATATAGTAAACCAAAGACCTATGATAACACATGTGTTATCATAGGTCTTTGAGTAAACCAATTGGAGATTTCGCCTAGAAAGCAATTATATAGTGATTGTATTTCGCACCTATGGTACAGGAAAAGATAACATGACAGAACTATAAAGAATGTTTGTAACAAGAATAAATTGTCCTGTTGTGTTGTTTTCCAGATCAAGATGACCAAGATTGGACAGTGCAGCCCCTGATCACCACCTGGAATTTGACCGATAATTACCCCCCCCCCCCCCCCATTATTACAGGGGTTGATAATTATATACCGAATATTTGCAGAAAGTGAAAATGTAATATGTACGAAACAGTTACAATATGAGTCTTACTTCTTGTTAAATTATCTGGATCCAAGATCGAATATAACTTGTTCAATGCGTATGACATTCTTACTTTCTGCATGACTATTGGTAGTATAATTACCGCTCCCTATATAATTACCGCTCCCTATATATAATTATCGTCTGTCAAATTCTATGTAGTGATCAGAGGCTACACGGATCGATCAATCTTGGTCATCTTGATCTGGAAAACAATAACACAGAACAATTTAATCTTGTTACAAACTTTCTTTATAGTTCTGTCATGTTAACCATACAGATAAGGATGCATACCATGATCAGTTTCATCCACTTCATTCTCAGGACTAAGCAACATTAATAAATAACAATAATCATAGGTTAACCGTTTATTTCAAGTTGAGACCAAAACAATCTAAAAATTTTTTGAATATCAACAAAAACAGAATGCAGCAG